>CM046835.1:32072201-32344701 GCA_025618425.1 Heliocidaris tuberculata | reverse complement strand
CATTTCATCTCTCCTGAAGCCCCCGATACCGATAAAAATTTCAAAAAATATCGATTTCACTTTCATGCATTATTTATTTTTGTTTTGCGTATCCCGACAATATCCAGCTTTGACTGGACCTTACTTAATGAATATGATAATTATTCAAAAGAATTGATCGACAACAAATATGACCCTTTTCGTCACTTCCTTTGTGTGTAAAGTCAATGTAATGACGTCACCCGAGCGAAGTGAGA
Organism: Heliocidaris tuberculata; assembly: GCA_025618425.1. Taxonomy (NCBI): domain Eukaryota; kingdom Metazoa; phylum Echinodermata; class Echinoidea; order Camarodonta; family Echinometridae; genus Heliocidaris; species Heliocidaris tuberculata. The sequence goes on along the minus strand of CM046835.1, from coordinate 32,344,465 downwards.
ATTTCTTTTCAAAAGGTTGCCGGTGAGTACAACTATAATTACGCTTAAATTTCGTAAATAGAATAACATTCATAGGAATTTCTACCAATGTGAGGGATCTCCTCGAATTTCTGTACATTCTGAAAGGATTCGAAAGTGATGTATGTGATAAATCTGCGCAGTGGCGTATCTACGGGGGGGGGGGGCAGAGGGGGCACGTGCCCCGGGCGGCACTTGAAGGGGGCGCAAAAAACTCAAAAGAGAGAAAGAAAAGGGGGAGACATACAAAACAAAAGGCATAAGAAATTGTGTCTTATAGGGTTTGAAATGCAAAAATTTTCTATAGCACGGTCACTTTGTTCCCTCGCATAATTATGTTCAAAACCTAGCTATTTCGCACCCCTAATAGCGTTTTTAAAGTGTTAACCATTAATTGACTATAGTCGCTTTGCACCCCCCCCCCCCCGCATAAGGCAGGAGCTTGTTAAATTTTGCGCCCCCTGATGGGATATAAGTGCTTAATAAGCACTTTCAAAGTGTAGAACATTCAAAAGAAATCATAAATTTGCCTTGCAATTGCCTTACTTAATTCCTCAAATAAATTTCTTCAGGGTTTTCATTCACTTTGCGCTCCCAAAATAGGAATGTTCAAAATTTGAAGGAAAAAAAATATATTGCTAGGTCGCTGTATTCCCTTAGATTTTTCTTTGTAAGGGTAAAATAAAGAAATTTCAATCTGAGAGGTGAAAAGGAAAAAAAAAATATGCAGCTCGGTCGCGTTGCTCCCTCGCTTATACACTAACTCATCAAATTTGGGCTAACAACCCTGAGTTATGTGCATCGAAACTCATTTTCACGTAGTGCCATCATTTCTAAATTAAAAACGCTCATTAATCTGAGGTCGCTCATCAATCTGAGAGGTGAAAAGGAAAAAAAAATATGCAGCTCGGTCGCGTTGCTCCCTCGCTTATACACTAACTCATCAAATTTGGGCTAACAACCCTGAGTTATGTGCATCAAAACTCATTTTCACGTAGTGCCATCATTTCTAAATTAAAAACACTCTTTAATCTGAGGTTGGGCATGGGGGGGGGGGGCGCAGATTTGATAGTTTGCCCCGGGCGCCAGAATACCTGGATACGCCACTGAATCTGCGGGTAATCTTTTATTGAACTTTCATTACATTTTCTTTCGTTCTGAGCTTATGTTTCAGCTCGACTCTTGACAGCTTACCCGGAGTTTCGGACGGAACAGTGTCATAAAATTAAATATATTAACCGAGAATTTTCACTGGTTAAAGAATTTCATCCCCATCAATGACAGTGATCCAAACTAACTGTTGGAACAAATAATTTCAAAACTTGGTCGGAAAAATATCTAGTCTGACTCTAATGTAACATTAACATATTAAGACTAGGTGGCTTGTTGAGATTAAAGAAAAATAAATAGTGTTTTTTTTTTCCAGGCTCTTGACTTGTATGAAGATTTCAGAAGTTTACAAGTTCCCACTATGCAAGCAAGATCTTAGCAGCCAATGAATGATTTTGATTTGATGTAGACCTATCGTAGATCTGCATTTCAAGTTGAGTTGATTAGGCCAAACTTCTTTGACAAATCAGTTATCTAAGTTAGATGTAGACATAGACTCTAGATCTAGTTAAGCAAGATCTAGACCTAGTCAAGGTGTAGATCTAACTTAGACATACTCTATGAGTCTATGTCTATGATATTTTTTGTATTATTGGTTCACTTTTTGGCGTGGCCGTGGGTGGCCAAGTCTGACAGCAATAGGTCTTGACAAGTTGCATGCTCGATTGGGTTGGAAATCCTTAACAATTAGACGTCGCTGTCATCTCAATACTATGGTTTTCAAGGCTTTAAATGATTTTGCCCCTCCGTATTTAAAAACATTTTTCCAACGTACTAGTAGCCAATACAATTATTCTCTCAGGTCCCTTGAAAACTTAAAGGGATACTTTGGTGGGCCTGCATGGGCGATTTCCGATGAGAGAGGAAAATATACTCGGAGCTTCGTGTCACTTTCGATACAAGGACTTCCATCACACGTGCTAAAACATGTGATTCATATTGGATCACCTCTGAGATAGTTCGGTGAAGACTGGCTTGTGTTTTAAATTTCGCGCGATGGGAAAGTAATCAAACATGTGGAAAAGTAATTACAGAGCCAGCTCTCTGGTAGAGCCTGGGGGTAGTTACGTAATCGTGGCGACAACGCGTCGCGGCAGGGCAGTGTAGAAGCGATGGCTAGACTAATCAACCAGAAGTAAACCGTGTTTTGTATTTGGAAATATTTCAGCATTACACTAAACTTGTTTGGGTGAACGAGGTTACGACCAGTTACAAGACTAAGGGCCTGGGACTCGTTAAACCCGAAGTATTCGCCTAGCTCCAGTTCGGTCAACTTCGTGCCGTCCGATCATTTATGGCATTAGTCCGACGGCCTCGCACAACGGGCGTGCTATGTGTACAAGTAAACGAGCCTTTTGCAAATTCCGCACGATTTCATTTCCCCGTGAGTTCTCATTACACTGGCCCTTTAATGTTAGCAAAACCAAAAACAGACTATTGTAAACGTTCGTTCTCATACAGAGGTGCTTCTCAGTTTAATAATCTCCCCGCAAATCTTAAGGTCCCGTGTAGTCTCAATGTGTTCTTACATAGGCTCAATGCCTTCTTCCCTGATCTGTAAAAATTGAATTGGATACTGGATTTTTTTTTTTTTTTTTTTCACCCCACCCCTTAATTAATTTTTTTTCCCCTTCTTCTTCTTTGGAAATTTCTGCAAGAATTCTGTTAATTATTTCAAAAATCCAATTACGTGTTCCTGTTATATAAATATAAAATAATCACTTTGGACCCCATGGAAGAACAGTGATGTCCATGGACATAGCTGAACTGGGTGTCCTTCCGATTTTTATTATCTTTGTTCTTCTTTTCTTTTACCTTGTATGATATATTCGTTTTGTATGTTTATGTATATTTTGCTATTTATGTTCCTATGCTCATTTGTTTTTTATTGTGAATTTCGGAGAATAAATAAATACAAATACAAAATACAAGTCACATATAGTCATAGACTATAACTAACTGTTAGGTCTAATCTAGACTCCTACTCAGTGTCTACTCTAGGTATAGATTTTCCCGATCTACTCGTAACAGTTAGACATAGTCATAGACTCTAGGGCAGAGAACATTGCTAGCTTATTGCAAGAAAGACTGGTCAGCGATTGAATGAATGGGGGGGGGGGGGGGCGGGGGCGGTCTAGTTAGTCTTTACTTTAGTTCTGCCCGATTCAATTCAATGTAAATGTTAAAATGACATTAGATTAGAATTAAAAGAATAAACCTCTATAGCGTTGTGAACTTTTAGCCAATGAAACTAAAACTTAAAGTTTGATTGAATTGAATGGGAACTTTACGAGAAGTCAAGGCATGCATGTTTCTTTGTTTGTTTGTTTTTTTCTTCAGTGTAGCAGGGAGGGAAATGCGCTAGTCATTTTCATTTTGAGGCAGGACCCCCAAAATGTTGGAACGTAATAAAGAGTATCAGTATCAATTATCATTTACAATTTGTTTCTTTCAGATGGAAATGTCAGGAAAAATATGCAGACCTACCAAGCGTTTAGTTCTGCATGTATCTACCCATCAACGCATGGCTGAACGTACTATTGCCATATCATACTAATTATTACCAACTATCATGACTATTGGAGATGAAGGATGAAGGGGAAGTTACGAGGCAGGGGCGTCGATAGCGGGGGGGGGGGGGGGGGTTATTAATCCCCCAACTTTTCAGGTGGGGGATGGTGTGTACAAACATCCCTCCCCCCAAAAAGAAAAAAAAAGTGGTGGAAAATATACATTTCTATCATATGTTGTAGATGAATATAATTTGATATATTATATCTATTAATATTATTCAAATTTATCTATTCATATCCTTTATTTCAATATATATATTATCTATTTATGTACAATATTGTAGATTTAAATTTATTAATATTATCTACAATTCTGTCGTTGCTTCTGATTTTCCCGATATTTTTTTACACTATAGAAAGTGAAAACCATCTACTTCAAATTATTATTTTTTCTTTGTAATCTATTATGTCTATAGGCACTGATTTAATTTTTCTACTTTATAAGAACATTTTCCGTTCTTATAAATGCTCCTTTTCAGGTGTTATTAGTGCCTTTTTTTTACCTCTGATAACTGCCTTTTCTACCTTTTCTACACATTCATTTATTTTTCTAATAAGTGTCCTTTTCCCCATGATACAGGCTGACCAAGTTTGATTTCATTTTTTTTTCAAACAGTGAATTGATGTACGGCACGTAGCTTGCTCCCTGTTTATCATTTCAATATTAATTGATTCAGATAATATTTGATTATTACAATTTTCTAAGATTGAAGGCACTGATTCTCCAGTGCGGGTGAGTCGTCATAATCCAAATTATGAATACGTCAACATACATGAATAAACTTAGTGTACGTGACCTCTCTCAATGCGCATGCTCGACGCTGAACCGCGTTTTTTTTTTTTTTTTTTTTGTTGCGTTAAAAGCATATACACCGATGTTGGGAGCATCTTTAAAAAAATGAATAATTCATAGCATGTTAATGGGGCATTGAGCGCGTTCATATTGTATTGAGTAGAATCTTGTTTTCTTGCTAGTGGTCGCTTTCCCAGACTAGCGAAAACTTGCATTCCTTGCATCGAAAAGGAAGAATTTTCTTTCACCTTCAAGCTTTTACTTGGTAATTTGCAAGATCCTCTCCTACTAGCTTACGCTTTTATTTGCATGGGTATATGATAAAGATTAAGAAGGTGTTTTCTGTATATAGCACTGTCTTCATTATGATTTTTAAAGCTAATGGATAGCTGATATTTATCTTTAATTGCAGAAATAAAAAAAACCATGAATTTAATCAGGCATGAAGCATATTTCCAGATTTCACAGCAGTAAGTCAAATCGCTTTCTGCACGGTCACTTTGGAAAGTGCCAGCAGGGAGAGAAAAAAAACCTTTTGACTAAGCTTATGCCTTGGTGCACAAACCGCTTTTGTGATATTATAAGCCTATGTGTGTGTGTGCGTGTGTGTGTGTAAACAATACAAGCAATAACTTCTGATTGATCAAGATTAAAGTGGAGCTTGAGTTCTAGGAAAGGTAAAAAAATAATTTGTGAGATTTCTCATTCTTTTTATGTTAGTTTGGAAGATTATCATAGTAGACATGTCCCCTGAAAATGATTGCTCTTCAAATACTCTCACATTCAAAAAAATGACAAGAAACGGTTGAAATGTTCGCGCCAAACATTTCAATGTATGTAGTTCCATATACACATTTCTTTGTGCAGTGCATATGACTCTCAGCAGGACTGAGTCAATTTCTTATCATTTTGGTGATTCCAAAACCTTACAGCATACCCCAATTCTTCTTTGCTATAATCAACCTTTCCCAGTTTCTTTTAGGCAGTTTCTTTCACAATTCAATCTCATGACCAGAACTCAACTTTATCTTTAAGTTTGCAAACTTTTCATTTATAGTCTGACTCCAACGACCCTTTACTTTAGGTGGCTAAGAGTAAGTAGTCCATAATCTAATAATTTAATTAACAAGGTTATTCCGCTTTTGAGAATAGGTAAATTACTCAATAATTAAACATTATTTCTTTGTTAATGTACAAATCATTGGAAAGTCAATTTCCTCATCTTTCAAATTCAGATTCAGATTCAGTTCGGTTTTATTAAAAAGACTCAGCAAAAAGTCCGAAGACTAACAGAGTGAGTTTACAATTTTTAAAAAAACATATAAATATAAGTACTAACGTGAAAAAAAAAATCACATACAAGATAAGTAATTTATACATATTAAAACTATTCAACTTCGTAAAAAAATATACATTACAATCTGAAACAGTGCTCCTACCGTGACCAAGCACGCATGCTCACTCCTGAAGACCTAACCCCCGCCGCGTCCCACCGATCCGCCAAGTCAGCGCCCCCATCGCAATCCGCCGCCGAGCATGCAAACTTCAACAACCTGGAAGCACTGAACCGATTAAGTTCAGCGCCTCCAGGCGATCAAAGCACGCAATCGCGCAAGCGGACAACCAGAGGGGCAACCAACTCGACGGAGCACATCGAACGCAGCAGGAGCTAGGCAAGCTTACAAAAATGGGGGAGAAAAAGAGCATGCCTGTCGAGCCACAGCAAAAGCACTGACCCAAAGGAGACAAGTACACATAAGAAAGAAATAGCAAAATGACAATAATCATGAAGGCAGGAAAATTGCACTGGCATACACAAAGCTAGGCCGGAACACCACAAATACATGTATGCATAAGCATAAACATACTTGTCGTGTATTGGACATTTTTTGAACATTTCAAGAGACAAGGAGCAATAATCATTCATGCAAACTGTGTTGTAAATACAATGCCAAAAGAGCTGTAAAAACGAGTGTCAACGGTGAGAAGAGAGACACAGAGCTCGCTAGAGAGAGAGGGAGAGAGAGAGCCGGGGAGTACAGGGGAAAGGGAGAAGAAAAGAAATAGAGAGATGAGAGGAAAGGAAACAAAGGGATAAAGAAAGGCAGAAAGGAGAAGCAGATGACACTCGTAACAGCAAAAATTGGAAACTTACTAGCACAGATATTTATAATTGCATGCATATTGCAAAAACAAAACCAAGGTTGCTGTAATTGTGATTACACTACAAAAAAAGGAATGTGGTGAAAAGCCAAGACAGAGAGAAAGAGAGAGGGATAGAGAGAAAGAGAGAGAAAGAGAGAGGGGGAGAGAGAAGTATGAAGGAGAGGCCATATCCAAGTAAGTAAACATTGCAAATAATTATTGTCTGTAAGTGTAAAATTGCTGGTAAGATTGCACATAAAGTCTACAAGTGCAGACAGCAACAACGTTTGTGATCAAACCACGCATGACTGATTTCATACAGTCTGATCTGACGTGCCACTGTCAGAAACCCATTCGACGAAAATAAGTTTAGGGCAACTAGGTTTGCTCATTACGATTTTGAAAACACAGGAAATGAATTTTAAACTATTTCGTTCAGAAAATTTTGGGAGCTCTTATATTCTTAGTTCATATGACATCACAATCATGACGGAAGGATCAAGCATGACCGAGGAGGTTCAATTTTTAATTGGTATGGCATATTAATGTAGCCATCACAAGAACTAAAATACTTATCCGAAATCAATGAATTTGATTCCATTTCAATGGGGACACTGCAGTTTGCGATTTAGAAATATTCACAGAACGGAAGAATTTTGAATCAAAAGTCATGAAATTCTTTCCCAAACTCGTCCTTAAACAACTCTCCGTTTAGTGCGCCTATTTATGACTTGTGTCCATACTATATAGCTTACAATGTAATTCCGGTGTGTTTGATCGGCCCCTCTAACAAAAACACAATTCTAAACCACTTCAGCTACTTGGAATTCATTTCAAACTTGAAAGCATCATTAAGAAAATGAGCCCGATCGGTTAGTCACGGACGGACATTTGACAAATTTTGAAAGTTTGAAGGCCTGTAGAAAATAAGTATTTAATTGAAGAGAGCTATTTCATATTTCATTGTGAAGGGCATCACTGAAGGACTTGAAACTTGATAAAATTTGGTTGCCATGGTCGCCTACTAAAATTATAATCCATAAAATATTGAATGTCACGGACGGACAAAATGCCTACTCTTAACCGATCAGGCTCCAATACTGATAATGAATTTGAGATAAATCTGTTTGAACTCAAAACAATTTATGAGAATTTATCAACTAAACTCTACCTATTGGATTTTTTTTTTTTTTGGGGGGGGGGGTGGTTCGTGTGCAGCCAGTGAACACGATTGGGACTGGCCCCACTGCATTGTCTGGCAAATAAAAAATACGCATTTCATCATTTATCCACCGTTGAACTATCAGCCTTTTGACAAGGCCTCGCGTCTTAGATTATATTCCACGCCGCGCACGACTTAGACGAGACTAGCTGTTGATACGGTGACTTGGCCAGATTCCGAGGAACGCGCGAGCGAGCGGCGAAGCCGCGAGGCCTTTTCAATATTGGTTTTTTTCCCCCTCTCGGCTTCCTCGCTAGCTCATGAATCATGCATAGCTGTATGCAAATATACCAGCTGGGGCTCAATAGACCAATCAAAACCTACGGCTTTCGTTGGCGATTCGTTCATTCTTGACACAGGTGAGTACAAGTGAAAGAATTGTTTTTGTTTGTTTTAGTAACGGATTTAATAATTAAATAATGGACGTAAAATGAAGAAAAAGGTTTTTGAATGTAAAGTACGCTTAAAGGTAACAGATAGTTTTGGGAAGCCCTCAAAAACTTTTCGTGAGATTTCTTTGATTTTACTTAATAAACAGCAGGGTACTAACATAACTAAGATGCTGTGAAGTTTTTTCCTCCTCAAGTGAAATATTTATCGAATGAGAGGTGAAAAGTAATAAAAATACCTGGCCCAAAAAAGAGGGGATGTAAATTCAAACAACGGCCACACACACTACGTACATGAGGATTGCTGTGTGTGTGTAGAATACGCTACACATATAGTGCGAAGCGCTGGGTTTATTGTACGGGGAAACTTCGGGTGGATATGGTCTTAGCGTGAGGCAGTGAAAAGCCGTTACCAAGCGTTTCTTTCAGATATTTACACCAAATTTTGTTCGAAATCGTGAATGGAATGTTAAATAATCTCGTACATTTGTCTTATGATAAAAGGAGATGGTATGTGACTATTTCAGATAAGTTTCTTGCCAGTATGATTTTTGCTACCGAGACTGTCTATGAGCTTTAATAACTTGACTTATCAGCTTAGGAATTACAAAAAATATAGAGGGATAATTTATTAAACATCCATGTCAAAGTCTCAACTTGGTTCTTCATGAGAGACACAAGCGGGGCTTTCCGCGGTACCAGAGGATGGGCCCACGTTCCCCTCGGCCGCCGCTGGGGGAGGCGATGAGGAGGCGATGAGAAGTCGGTGGTTCGCAGCTCTGCAGCAGCTTGCCCACTCTGCGCCTGTGTTCGCGTTCGGAGATGGTCTTTGCACAAAGGTATTGCCTGAAAGATGGCACTTTTACCGTAGCCAGTCGGAAGGCTGACGAATGTATCTTGTCCTCGAAGCACTGAAAATAATGCATTCAATTGCAAATCCTTGAATCCTGTGATATTCAGCTTCTGAGCTGCAAAAACGGTACTATTTAGTAGGATATCTTCTATGAAGTCGTCCCGAGAATCACTGGGGCAAGCCGCTATGTTGACTGACCTCATTTGCGTCCAAATTTGCATACTGAATATATGCTGACGTCATAGGAACAATTCGATTGCTGATTGGCTGCTACCATTTTAGTAGGGAATTTGCCCCCAAATAAGAAATCCTAACCAATATCGAAAAGGCCTCACGGCTTCGCCGCTCGCGCGCGCGTTCACTCGGGTTTTAGTGAATAGTCTCATTTCAGCCGCGCTAAATTGTCGGACATAAACCTAAGCCACGAGGCCTTGTCAAAAGGCTATTGAACTATCGGCCCTTCTGTTATGCCAATTCATATCCTTTTAGAATTTGTTTAGACTTCTCTATTACTTCGTGAGTCGATATCATTTCTGTTGACTCGATCGTCGGCCTCGTCGGGTCGATCGAACTTGCATGCTGAACATTGTTCAGCAGCAGCGCGTAGCCTGCAGCTAGCTGCAGTATGACCTAAAGCTACGCACTTCGTTTCTAGCGGCTAAATCATTTTTTCACTGATTTATGAGAATTTCTTTTATATATCTTAGTTCTAAATACTCTGAAATCAAATCCCTGAGAAAATTACGACGGCGTATGGGAAACTTAGAACATAGTTGCGGACATCAGGCGAACGTTGCAGACAATTTTTGACTAGTCTACATGCACAGATTTTTCTTTTTTTAATTCAACGAAATGCTATATCATTTAAACCGGTTCGAGGACAATTACCCCCTAGGCAATCACCCCCCGGAAAATAACCCCCCCCCCCAGGGACAACTACACCCAAAGGACAATTACCCCCTGGAAAATTACCCCCGGAAAAACATCCCCTATGAACAACTCCCCCCACCCACCCCCCCCCCCCCCCCCCAGTTACCCCCTGGAAAATTTACCCCTCGGAAAATTACTCCCCGGAAAATATAACCCCCAACTATCCCCCCCCCCAGGACAATTACCCCCATCCCTCAGAAAACTACACCAGAGGACAATTAACCCCCCCCCCCCTTCCCGGCAACTACCCCCAGGAAGAAAGACACTTCATTATCTTTAAAATGTTATTTCCTCATGAAATTACCTACTCTAAACGTTTTTGATAATTGTTTTTCACAAAATCAACGTTTTTCTAAAATAATTTTTCATGTAACTAAAATCATCTTCCTGCACGCCGGTTGAAAATCCTGCTCTAGAGTTACAAAATCAAATGAGATTTATCTACCAGAAAGCAGATTATTTACTTTATTTTTAAGCACCGTACATACTTATAAGTCTTGAAGGCAAATTTCATTGCAAAATAATTTCTGAACCAGAAAACATATCTTAATTTATGAGACAGATCATGAAATAGATCATACAAAGGCAAATAAACGATCAGTTGATTAGCAGAGTTACAGAGGATTCATAAATGATGAAAACTTGCACCTTATTTTCTTTGTTGGGCCCCCATTTTCTTTTGGAGACGGGCTATAACGCGTATACTCACTCATAGATCTGCGCGCAATGTACTGTTACATTTCTAGGAAATTTAATCCGTACTTTACCCGGTGGTAAAACTTCGGGGGAATGAACATAAGAGCGAGATAGAGGAAAATAAATAAACAAAGTAATGACACAAATGCTCTAAACTGTAATTTAGGAGATATTGTTATTAAAAATCTCCCTACATCCATCCTAAATATGCCCCAAATGACATTTAATCAACGGAACGCCATCGTTTTGAAACATTCGTCTTCTAGCTTGCATGTCTTGCAATGAAATTTAATTTAATACACGTGCCATAAAGTCAAACATCACAAGGATGGAGTGGGGATGGAGCGAGAGGGGTGAGCGAAATCTTCTCCTAGAAGGATACCTGTACGTGAGAAAAAAAGACTTGGCAGATGGCTACGAGAGATTTTTCCGGGGGGCAGTGGCGGATCTACGGGGGGGGGGGGTTAGGGGGTTTAACCCCCCCCCCCCCCCCTTGGGCTGCCAAGTAAACATTTAATGTGCATAGGAAAACGCCATCATAATATGTCCAGACTCACACAATATGTTCCTATATAGCACTCTGTCTCAGGCTCAGCCTCGGGCAATAGGTTTTAACCCCCCCCCCCCCCGACTACCAAGTGAACATGTGTTACTTTTTCTATGCACATATCATTGTGATAGAATAGTAGCCAATAGCTTAGTTGTTTTATATCACTCATCGATAATACTTTCATTAACACATTCATTGAGAAAAGATGTGAAATTATAGCTCTACTGCGCATAAAAATCTGACGTGATGTGACAAACGTAATACCATCAATATTTCACATAATGACTAGTTAGTTTCAAAGTTGGTAACGGAAGGTTATAATAAATAAACAAGAAAGAATTAAAACCATTAAAACATTTGTGAACATCGCATCTAGTCAGGCGTCTGTTAACGATTTTTAACGATATGTGATTTGGCCATAATGTATGTTTCAAATTGGTAACGTATGTTACATTAACGATGTCTGAATACAATTTTGGCCTTAAAAATGATTGCTAAGCTCATCCAGAACCTCATATATATGGTGTAAATTTAAGTTTGCTAACAATTTGGATAGTTGTTACGTATATCCTACACACATTTTTTACGTATGATAACGTACGTTTACGGTTTACATCACGAAAGTTACATCGTGACCTTCAATTGGTTGAATAAGCAACATTTAGTTGAACTTAATTTTAATTTCTACTTCACTGGCATGGCCAGTATAATCATTTACATCATAGAGGTTACCTATATTTAAGATTTGTGGTACTATACAAGTCAACATAATGTTACACTGTCATAAATCTACCTTTTTATCAGGAATCTTTCTTATATTCCCAGTTACTTTTCTTTAGTATCTTGACTTTTAAACATGAGGTTAGAATTAGACCAAAAATAAATAACACACACTGGAGAGGAAAATTCCAAATGCAAATATTGTGAGAAGATATAATATTATTCAACTCATCTGGTAACTTATTAAGTTGATAACCAAACACACGATAACTCTGGATATAACTGTGTATTAAACTGTTACTTGATCTAAAAAGACGTTATTATGGACTGCTTTTTATGGTCTCCATTGCGTTAGTAGATGCCAGGAAAACATCACTTACAGGGGTTCAAATAGCAAAAAAAAAACAACAAACAAACAAAAATTAAAATCGGCGCGACGCTACGCGGCTCACAGACATCGCCGTTTCGCGCCTTGTGGACGATGCTCTGCATCGCCGTTGGGACAAACCCAGGGACCGCGGAGCCAGGGCCGGGGGGGGGGCGGGGATGGGGCTGTAGTCCCCCCCCCCCCCCCAATTATTTGGGCAAAAAAGAGAAAAAATAGAGAATGCAAGTATGCTTAAAATCGCAAGCTGGCAACCCTAAAAATGAAAAATCTCCCAACTGTGGGAGGGGGGTATCCCCCCTCCCACACCCTTCCCCCTCGCTCGCTTCGCTCTCTCGGGCTCGGTCGCTACGCTCCCTTGTAATACCCAGCTCAGCCCAACAAACCCCCCCTTGGAAAAAAGCTGGATCCGCCCCTGGGAGGTAATTACCCGGGGGGGGGGGGGTGGGCGTATGCAAATGTCAATAACATCCATTTTTAAGTCGAAGTCGATGCCCATGTCGAATTTTGTTCGACAAAATGAAAGGGTCCTAAAGCTACGCACACGTAATAAATGAATGCAAACCTTGATTCTGAGACTGACTGATGTGAATTTCACCTCGATTTCCAAATAGTTATAATATCACAAAGTCAGGAAAATTACTCAATCTTTTTGGCAAACATAAATGTTAATCTCGTTGCTCAGTCACACCAAAATTTTGGCGCATTGAACGCATCGCATATAAGATAATAAATGTGGAAAATTATTTCTATGCAGGATATAGTCTACAGGGAGGTGGAGATTTAAAATGGTAGCGGCCTATCCAGAAATTTCACATTGCGAACAGCAAGAAAATGCCCAGCACTACTGCGGCCTGCGGCGCGGAAGCACTTGGCTATCTCCGTACAGCCAACCCCCTGCTAAACGTAAAACGCTAATTGGATTGCAGAATGTACTAGGTGTTACAAAAAACATTTCCCACTTTTGATCCTTAATAGTTCAAAAACTATATATCAGATAACACTGACACTGATACGAGCAATAGCTGAATAGTGTACAATTTAGTTGGAGGTAATTTAAAAATGAAAGCATAAATCAGTTTCATTAAATTCAAGATTAATTTTTAAGTTAGGGTTCAGATTTTGCTCCATTTTCAACCCTCTGTACAAAACTGTAACTTTGCACAGGGGTCAGTTGGTGTGTATGGGGGTGTGTGGTTAACACCCAGACAATGGTCCTGGACAATGGCCAAGGTTTGAATGCTTTATTATTTATTTATGAGGAATTCTACTATCACAGCTAGTCTTTATTCATCCTCTGGCATTAACTGTGTAAAGTCATTTCACTGAGATGTCATTTTAATGGATTTTGAAGCAATCAATGTAATGCGAAGTGATTTAAGTCATTCAAAGAATAGGAATATTGATGTTGTCCTTGATGATGATGATGATGATGATGATGACGAAGATGATAGTGATGATAATGATGACAATGATAGTGATGATAATGACAATTATAGTGATGATTATGATGGTGATGATAATGCTGCTGCTGCTGATAATGATGATGATCATGACAGTGACAGTGATGATGATGATGATAATAATGATAACGACGACGATGATATTGATGGTGATGACGATGAAATGTAGTGTATGCAAGCACATGGAAACATGTGCCTACATTTTTCATGCGCATGCATTTTACCCTTTACCATGAATTCAGACTAGCAGTGCCCAGGGCAATCCATCATGAATTATTAATAAAGCATTCATGTGCCTTGGAGCAAGAGACCAGAAGCCTGGTCAGCAGAGCTCTGAAAAGGTTGTATTCATGTCCACTGTTCAGGGTCATTGTAAGCACACACTCACATACACATCATTGGTTCCTGTGTAAAGTTCAAGTTTTGTACAGAGGGTTAAAATTTGACCAAAATCTGGAACCTAACTTTAAAATCAATCATGGATTTAATGAAACTTATTTATGCTTTCATAATTATTCACATCACCTCCAACTAAATTGTACACTATTCAGCTATTACTCATATCAGTGACAGTGTTATCTGATATGTAGTTTTCAAACTATTAAGGATCAAAAGTGGGAAATGTTTTTTGTAACACCTAGTACCAATAGATGTTTCAAAATTCATAATAATTGTCTAAATAAGGTCTACATGGTTTTGATGTAGGTCTCATTTACTGGACTCGCCTCGGGTTTTCAATTCCACAGTACGTATAGTCCACAGAGAGTCTCGATATATATTCGCCACGACATCAACACTCGGGTAAACAGGTACGGGTGATGGTGATGACGATTCAAAGCCAATCACAAAAAATAGCGATCTATATATCAATGTAAAGCGGAAAGCATGCAGAAGAAAATGATATTCATTATTACTCATATATATATATTTTTTAAAATAAATCAAAACACGGTTTTGGAAACGCCTCTCCATATTCTACAAACCTAGAAGTTGCCGGCAGCGAAACAGTGATTTCTGCGTGACGTAATTTCTTGGGCAATCCACGTTCCGAGATCGCCGGCTCGTGGATACGTGGATACGTGCTACATTAACGTCCAGACGGATGATACCCTATTATGTTTCATAGACTTAGTTTGAGTTATAAGTCTATTTACATGATGCAAGCACAAAAAATAGCTCAGCTATACTATAGTAAGAAAATATGAAGATATACCCACCTTTTCGGGCAAGATTTCTGAGGATTTAGTTTAACTGAAATACGGAGTCTACTGTCTCGATGATTGAATTCGATGTACGAAAAGTCATAACAAAGTCTGTATATTTATCGCGTAGATCTAGCGCTATTAAACTGAGATTTAGCTGTTCACAGATGGTAAAAAAACACCAGTCATTTAGATAGAAATACTTGAGATGAGCATAAAAATATCTAGATCTACAAGAAGCACAATTTCTACAGATACATAATTTTTCTCCATCTGTTGTCTGATTGTAAGATTTTGAAAGGCTTTTTTACGTTCATCAGCTAGCTAGCTGCATGCAAGCAGTGCTATAACAATAACATCATCTACTTTTAATATTGTAATGATTATCTCATATATAAAAGACACTTGAAATTTTCAATAATTCCCTGTTTAGTAATCAATGCTTTGTGAACATGAATTTTAGAGTCTGATTGTAAATATTTAAAATGTAATTACAATTTATTTCTATTTTGTATTTGTGAGATCAACTTGTAACCCATGTACAATTTAACTTCTGATTGTGATGCATGAGATTGTTAAAATTAAGACCATTTTATCTATCTATCTAGCACATAGCAGAGCAGCAAGCTATTGAATTTCGCGCAAAATGTGAGATCAGGATCTTCAGGATCTCACGTAATTTCATGTTGATATTTGATTCAGCGAAGTGTTTTACTGTGATTTTAAAAACAGATTTTATTCTAGTTTTGTTATTGTTAAGTTTTATTTTTCTAAAGAAGGTAATAAATAAAATCAAAAATAAAACTGAAGTGACGAGTGGAAGATTGCCCATGAATTTCTACAGTAGGTCTATATGAGATTTTTTACGTACGGTTACGGTACGTCTCGATCTCATTCATTTGTCCATGCAGGGGCGTAGATAGCGGGGGGGGGGGAGATGGGGTATGCATCCCCCTACTTTTCAGGTGGGGAGATGGTGTGTGCAAACATCCCCCCTCCAGGTTTCACCCCCGCCAAGAAAAAAAAAAAGAAAGAAGGAAAATAAACATTTCTATTATGTGTTTTAGATATAATTTGATATATTATATCTATTAATCTTATTCAAATTTATATATTCTTTATTTATGTACAATATTGTAGATTTAGACCTATGTTATTCATCTACAATTCTGTCGTTGCTTCTGATTTTCCCGATATATGTTTATACTACTAGAAAGTGAAAACATATACTTCAAATTATACAAACATGGGTGTTTATCTGGAAGGGATATGGAGGGTTTTTTTTTAAATTGAAATGCGGGGGGGGGGGCGGTGGCCTGTGTTACCATCCTCCAATATATTTTGAGGTGATTTTTTTTTCAAAGCCATAAAAATAATGCAGAAAAATAATTTAGATTAAAGGTACATGTAATTATTCTCGATTTAGAGGGTTCAGTCGGTAACTTTCCTTTATAATGCAATTTTGCCACACTCATGTTATTGGTAATACTAACAATTCATAAAGTTGAAATGAAAATATAGTCACAGGAATCGAATGTGGTGGGGAAAGAGGGAATACAGCAACCCCACTATTTATTGAGGATGATGACCTGTGTCATCATCACCCAACTATACACAGAAGAATGATGAAATGACAATCATAACATGTAGACTTATTTTTCTAATAAGTGTCCTTTTCCCCATGATAAGTACCACGTTTCCCTTTCCCATAACATGTGCCCCTAATCCAAAGTGACTTAGAGCCAAAAGTTCCAAATAGTCGCTCGCTACGCTCGCTCCTATTAAAAGTATAGCTTATTAAATAAATTTTCATTGTGAAATTTTGCAAATGGAACCCCATCAGAATTATGTTTCCCCATTTTTATATTACAATGTAGTTGCGACCTCACAAATTTTGAATATTTTTTTCTCATTCGCTTCGCTCTCTCGCTCAATATTCAAATCATACTACAAAAATGCAAAGATGTTGGACATGTAAAGAGAAAAACCATATTATATATATATATATATATATATATATATATATATATATACATTTTGAAAAAAAAAAAATATATATATATATATATTTATATGGTCCTTGATGGAAATCATACCCCCAACGTATGAGGACCTGTCTACGCCAATGTGTCCATGCGTGCAACATCCAGCTCTGAGCCTTACGATCGTCGTTTTAGTAGACTCTTTTCTTTAGGCAAAAAAAAAAATGTTTGGTTGTCCTCGACCGACCGACCCTCTGAAATGGGGCCGACCCAATTTTTTGTTGTTGTTGTTGTTTAAACCCAACCACGGCACAACTTACGTGGAAAAGCGAAATTAATTTCAACAACAGTTTGTATTACATAAATTGTTTAATATACAAGACTTAAACAGTGTAAGAGAAATAACAACTCTTTTATGTTTCTGGTTGATAATTAATAAATGTAAATACCATGTAAAAACGTTAAATATTGAAACTTGCTTTGCCTCCTTTATTTTCTCAGTGTTAAAAAAAAAAAAAAAATCCGACCGACCGACCCTCTTTTAAAAAAAATGTCACTCGAGGACAACCAAACAATTTTATTTTGGGCCTTATTGTTACAAAACTAGTGTACAGGTCAGTGGGTATCTCACAAATAGCACTACTCTGACATTACTTTGTAAAGAAAATGGCAGCCCCATTGGATAATGTCTAGCAAGGAAAGTGCAACTTTTTGAGACATTGTTCTCCTTCTTAAGTAATTATTTTTAAGAATTATTTCAAATTATTTGTAATAGGCTGGAAATTATCTACATGATTATAGGCTAATGTTTGTTGCCTTTCATTCCCCTTTAAAACAATTCGTGTTCTGGAGGTTGTTAGCTTTCCAAATACACATGATTTGTCCGTTTTGTGATTTTTCAAGTAACAGCTCCTTTAACATTAAGTTAAGGGCAAGAGAGATAATTAAGTGCACTTTACAACAGGAAATTAGGACATGTAGATGTCATGGTTATAACATGCGTGTTTTCTTGATCCTTCTGTCACGACTTTGGTTTCATATGAAAGCGGAGGATATGAGTTTTCCAATACTGAGCGGATTTGGGGGGATTGTTCTTTAAAAATCATTTACTGTCTTTTTAAGACCCAATAAACTCTGGCAGCCATCCAATTTTTTTTTTTTTTTTTTTTTTTTTTTTTAGAGAAGTTGGTTTCTTACAGTGCAACTTCGTACTCCCTGAAATCAGTCGTGCTTGTAGTTTTTTTCTTCTTCTCATGCTTGTGGTGTCATATGAAGAAAAGAAAAGACGAAAAAGGTACATGAGCCTGATCGGTTAAGAGTAGGCATTTTGTCCGTCCGTGACAATGAATATTTTATGGATTATTATTTAAGTAGACGACCAAGGCCACCAAATTCTATCAAATTTCAACTCCTTCAGTGATGCCCTTCACATTGAAACATAAAATAGCACTCTACAATTAAATACTTATTTTCTACAGGCCCTCAAACTTTGAAAAATTGTCAAATGTCCGTCCGTGACTAACCGATCAGTCCCACATTGACTTTTTGATTGATTTATCTATAACTTTGACTTGCCCTTTTTACCTCAGGTCACCTCCAAATACCCTCCTCAAATTGAGTACATAAATAAACTCCTACTGAGGGAATCACCCATGGATGCTGATTTTTAAAAATTCATTCCATTCAATTGTGTTTGATTTGTATTCGGCTCCCAAGGTTCACCGGTCTCCTTAATCAGATAACAAAAAAGTACTAGTCCGCAGTTATTCGGCAAACCTAGTGATGTAAGCGGGAATTTTCAATGCTATATGGAGCGAAACAGCAAGGTTTTCAAACCAAAAGAGTCGCCTACACTTTCATGATGTGGATCTGCATGAGTATGCTTATTCAAATACCAGTCTTTCTGTTATGATTTTAAAGCCCAAGCATAGTTTTGGAAAGCCCGTCAGGTTTGTTTGATTTCAGCTGATAATACGAAGATACTAAAATAGATTCAAAACTAAGCAAATGAGAGGTGAAAAAGTACTTTACATGCTGGACCAGGATGTAAAGTTCCATGTGTGTGTAGAACTAACGGTTAGCTTCGTGTGGACAGGCTTGTACAGGCCTCTGGGAGAGGACGATGGGGGCAAGCTGGGCATGTATAGTTTGCTGAGCTGTATAGCCTGAATAGAGATCTTCTTTCTGATGTTTAAACTTACACTCATGAGAAATCGTGTACGGAATATCAAAAATATATCTCGCACATTAATTTTGCCAATACAAAATGGAAAAAAAAAATTCATCAAGTTTTATTCCAAGTATATGAGCTTTAATGTCGGTTCTATGGCTGCTTTCGCAGGCACTCCTGTTCATTCTAGGTCAAACAAACACACACACACACGTACGCACATTCACGGCTCACCCGTTCCCGCACTCACACTCGCACATGACGAATGCCGCGCTCAGCATGATCCGAGCTTGTGGGTTCCAGTTAAAATATAAGGCCCCTTGCCATTTCTAAAATATTATCGTGATCTTCACTCACCTGTAAATTGAAAGGATCACAGAAATACCAAGATTTGGTGCGTAATGCAAAAACTGGGTGAAAATAATGGAAAACGTGACGTTCTTTCCTGTTGCCCATGACTTGCATGTTAACCACAAGCTGCTGACTTTTCTTTACGTGTACGGTATGTTTAAATATAGAGTAGTGTTCTAGTAATACAGTTCCACTGGGAAAGAAATTGGTGTATATTTGGAACCTCCAAAATTATTAGAAATTGATTCAGTTTTGCTAAAAATCACATGCACTGAACATATTATGTGTATAATGGGACTACACTAACTTGTGGCATGAATGTTTCGTCTAAATTTTAAAAGTTATTTCTTGTCATATTTAGAATATGAGGGCATTTGAGAAGCAATCTTTTCAGGGGACATATTTTCTTCTGTGATATTCTTGCAAACTTACATTTAAACAAAATTAGAAAGCCCACAAATTATTTTTCATACTACCTGAACCCAATCTTCTCTTTATGACAACTTCATGATCTAATATAACAGCGAGGATAATGAATATTGAATGAAAGAATGAATGAATTGAATGAATGAATGAATTGAATGAAAGAACTTTATTACCAAAAATTGATCACAATATAGTATACATTTGAAAAATAAATCTTTGGTAATAGGACACCACTAGATAGCAATACTGCTAGTAGGGCGTGGCGCCCTTGAGACAAATATGAATACACTTACATTATAAATGGATTACATTACTTGTAAAAAGATTATATGACATAAAATATAGTAGCTACTATCTACTCTAGACAAGTAAGATGATATTTACAATGGGTGTTGAATATACTCTTGTAATAAATGATCTTTTGTAGCTGTACAGAATGAATGGAAAGAGCATTTTCTTCTGATATCTTTCGGCAGACTATTCCATACTTCTGATCCTGCGAATGATATTGAATTTTTCCCATGCCTTGTTCTCACTCTAGGCAAGAGTAGCGTCTTAGCATCTTTCTGCCTTGTACCATATTGGTTTCAAAAAAAACTTACAATAATCATATATTGAATGAGGCAGTTGTTGGTTTATCAACTTATACATAAATGTTGACACTAAAAATTTGTACAATTTTGAAATATCCAGTATACGTAATGAATGAAATAAGGGCGCGGAAGATGATCTATATTTGCTAAAAGTAATTGCTCTTATTGCCATCTTTTGTATAACAAGAACATTATTTATAGTTGCAGCTGATGTGCATCCCCATACCTCAAGACCATATGATATATGTGTTTGGATAAATGAATGATATAGTAATCGAAGTACCCTCTTTGGAACAAAATGTCTCGCTTGATATAGAATTCCTACTTTCATGCGGAGTATATTACAGACAAAGTTGACATGATCAACCCAAGTAAGATGCCTGTCAAAATGAATACCAACGAACGGGGCAACATACACTTCTTTTAAAATATGATCTTTCACTTTCACAGACCCTTCAACATGGGCAGACTTACGTCTTGGCTTGATAATCATAAAGTTAGTTTTCTTAATGTTAACAGTAATCTTGTTAGCATCACACCATTGACTAACGTATGCAAGATTCTCAGTTACTTCTAATAAATCAATATGAGAATTTCCTGGCGGAAAAGAGTGAAATATATTCGAATCGTCTGCAAACAATCTGAAATTAAAGTAATTTGACGATTTAGGCAGGTCATTTATGTACATCAGAAAAAGAGAAGGGCCTAATACAGATCCCTGTGGAACTCCACACACTATTGATTACCTCGTTGAAGTAGCACCATTATGATTAACAAATTGGGATCGATTACTTAGATAGTCACGAAACCATTTTAAAGGCAGCCCCGTAATACCGTAGTTTTGTAACTTATGCAAAAGTATATTATGGTTTATTGTATCGAACGCTTTGGCAAAATCAATGAAAACTCCTATAGTTATTCTACCTTCATCTTGATATTGAATCAGTTGATTAACTAGATTTATAACAGATAATTTAGTGCTGTGCTTTTCTCTAAATCCATATTGGTGTTTATAAAGTATACTGTGCTTTTCTAAAAAATTGACCAATCTGTTATTCACTAACTTTTCAAAATTTTTACTTATAACAGATAAGACTGAAATTGGTTTGTAATTACCTGGTTCTGATTTATCACCCTTTTTGTACAGAGGACTTTTTGGCTATTTTCATACAATTTGGAAAGTTCCCTGATTGCGATGACAAATTAAATATGTATGAAAGTGGGCGTGATATGTTGTGGGCACCATCTTCACTGGAAGATTATCATATCCACCTGCCTTCTTCCTGTCACAAGATAAAAGCATATTTTCAGTTTCAATATAAGTTATTGGTGACCCAAAAAATGACTTTGTATTCGGAGTACACAAATAATGCTCAAAACTTTGTTGATTCTGTTCAAAATCAATCCCTTCTGCTAATCTTGGACCAACTGACACAAAGAAATCATTAAATACTTTAACAATTTCAGCTGGTTTACTTGTTTCGTGAACTACGCCATTAGTCTCACGGCACAATCTATTAACCACTGCATTACTAATACTCTGCTTTCCTAATAATTCGTTCACTGTTTTCCAGGTTTTACTGGAATTACCTTCATACTTCTGAAACAAATTACCATAGTACAACTTTTTTGTATTCCGTAAGACAGAAGTGAGAATATTTCTGTACTTCTTATATTTATCATATTTATGAGTATCATATTAGTTAGATGACAAAACCCTGCACACTCTTAAAAAAGTTGGGCAAAAAAATGCCCAATTTTTAACCAACACTGGGCAACATACTGTCCACACAACTTTTGGTTAAAATTTGCCCAACTGATGTTGGGCAATCCATTTACTATGTTGTTGGGCAAATTAAATTGCCCATCAGTTGGTGACCCATTAGATTTTACCCAACTCTACAATTGCCCAACTGTTGGTTATATTCTCAGTTGGGTAATTATTGCCCAACCAATCTTACCCAATAGGATTGCCCAACCCTCTATTTGTTCAGCTGTTTGGTAACAAATATCATGTGGTTGGGCAAATCCAGCTGCCCAATTTATTGTTTCCTTTTTCCTCCAACCTAGGTTAAAAAAAATGAAATCTGCTTGTTACGTCCTTCTGGGTCTTAACCTAATCAATCCTAACCTATCCTATTTTAAGCTATCCTATCCTATATCTTAACCTATCCTATCCTAATCCTATCCTATCCAGTTAGTGCAAACTAGTGCAAGCTCTTATATACCCCTTATATTTTTTTATGCATTCGGTGACAGTTAGTAAATCGGGCCACCCCAAACCTTTCCGTGTGCTCTAGATCGAATGTTGGACTAAATGTTGGCCTAGATTTAATTTCAGACCTATATGAACATACTACCTCATAACACCTGTAAAATTACACTTCGAATGATGCCTACTGACTTTATTTCTCACGGCTAATCCCCCAAATTTCCCGTATCTAGCATACAAGTAGCAACACCAGCACCAACACCGAACGTGAAATGAAAGTTTCTTAATCCTTAGGGTATAGTGTTAGTGAACGGAATTTTGTACATGAAATTAAACACCGGCTGCCGAGCTCGGTTCAGCAGACAACATCTGACAAAAATTAAACACCCGCAACCGGAACTACGTCAGAAAATCAGAGGTCAACACCTAACACCGACTGATTTTTTTCTCATTTCATAGTCGGTGTTAGATCATGATTTCGCGGCAAAATAAACACTAACCACAAACACCAACACCGAGAGTGAAATCACCCAATGTAGACTTCAGTTTTGACCCCATAGTATAGTATTGCAACTACTCTGTAGCACCGCCAAGGCGTGGATCTGCCGCCTTTGACGGCCCCTCTAGTGATGTTTATAATATTCTTCTAAGTTCAACTTGAAAATGCTTTGTGAATGTCATTCCCTAACGCTTGAGTGGAATTGAGCAGCATTTCTCCCTCTTATCCACAATAGACTTATCATACTCTGTCGCAAATTCTCGAAAATGCTATTGAATCTGATTTCACTTCTTTTATTCTATTTTGCCATTGTAATTGCAAAATTTAAAAAGAGAACCTATTGAATTGATTTGTATCTCTCTCCGTCGCACATTGCAGTGGTACCATGAACAAACAATGGGCCCCGAATATGAACAGAGAGGGAAGATATGATATTCACGTGCGATGATCATTGACAATAGTTCACCCAAATCAACTAAAAAAATATTTTTCCTAGCGATTTCCTAACAACCGGCCCTTTCAACAAATCCAATATTTATAACTATAATTATACATATAATTAATGTTTTCATGTAACATTATCGTTGTAAGTTTTAAAGTATTTGGGAAATTAAGATAATCAGTGAAAACAAACAGCCTGCGATGTATATTTTTTAAATGTCATACATGGGCAGTTTCGGAATTTTCCCCCGCGAGTGCATTTCTGTAGGTCAAAGGTCAAAGGTCGTAGAGGTCAATTCTGATATTTAATATTTTAGCCTCATTAATGCGATATCTCAAAAAATATTTTCAGGTATGCATTTCAATTTAGTGCTAGTATGAATCACCGTAGTGAGATGAATTGATTTGATTTGGGGGGTAAGTAGGTCGAAGACGAAAGGTCGAAGGTCGTAAAGGTCATTTACCCTGAAATTTCAGGTTTTTAGCCTCGTTATTGCAATATCTCTTGAACTTGACAATTTGAGCTCATGGACACTTTTGGTAGCAAAAAGGAAATTGGAAAGAAACGTGTTCATTATAGTGTCGTGTTGTTCTCCTTTTATATCAAAAGAGGTTTGTACAAGATCATGTGGTATTCCATCAATGATTTCCGGTGAGTTCTAATTTGAATATCGTAAGGGACGCTAGATCACTTTAACATACTGCCCTACGCTAGGACTTTTTCACTCCGATGGCTCCCCACGCAACAGTCTCGGGGCTCTCCTGGATAGCATGTGTGTCTCTGTGTGTGGAATACACATAATCCTCATACGTTTTTGCACGCGATATAGTGTATATTTCCCATAGTGAACGCTGCCGTTGTATTAAAGGAGTTATATCACTTACCCGGCATATAAATTAATTTTTACCTCTCATTTGTAAAATAGTTCACTTTAGGAGATGGTATCCTGACAGCATCTTAGTACTGCTAGTATCTCGCTATTTATCAACAAAAATCCAAGAAATCTGACGAAAAGTTTTTGAGGGGGTACCAAAACTAAACGTTGCCTTTTATTAAGTTCAAACTTGTTACTAGTATGCATCAGCATAGTGAAACAAACTGATTAGATTTTTGTTTTAAGTCAAAGGTCAAAGATCATAGAGGTATACGTGAAATAAATGGTTTGTTGTTGTTATATTATTCACCACATCTAAGCTATTATAGCTGTGAACTGTGAATTTTAGGTTTAGTTGGTCAAAGGTCAAAGGTCATAGAGGTCAATATGCATGATTAAAGATTTGTTAGTTTTGTTTTCACCATACATATACATGTATCTCAATTATTTTGTTTGCATGACTAGGAGGAGATAAAGTGATCAGACTCAGTTTTGGGTTGTAAGATTAAAGGTCAGAGGTTTAAAAAAAAAAATCAAGTAACATGCAATCGTTGTTGGGTTTTTTTTTATTCTGGTTATCACAATATTTCAAGAACAGCTTGAGCCATGAACTTAACTGAATTTAGGCGGAGGCATATACGAGACGCAGTCGCATTCATCTTGTTTCAGGATGGAACGTGTTACTGTAGAATCCATTGACAGACTACAGAGAGTGTACGTATTTTTTGTTGCCACCCATTGAAGATATCCTTACAATATACTACACTTTTGTTATGGAAGAATAACCATTCCTATACTAATAGTACTATTGCTTGTGCTTTTAATACATTTTTGTAAAAAAGTTACATTGGAGTTTTAAACTTTTTTTAAAGAGTGTACTCACTTTTCTTGAAATATATAAGTAAATATAAATGCATATAATTATTCTGATTTTCTGATCATGGAGGCCTATAATATTAAGTTAGGTAAATCAGCAATACACAGACAAATTTCATGGGAGGAACTAGAGGAATTTAACTGGTCATCGCATTCTTGACAAGTCAACTGTAATTGATTTGTTATGGTACCTTGTTCAGGAATGCGATCCACAGAGCACAGGGGTGGTGTGCACTTGAACTGTATTGGTCCTTTCAGTTTTGCCATACATCACAATCGTGCCATATTTTTTTTTCCTTTTACGAAACTGCACTAAACAAATATGTTAGCAAGCTTACACACGACTCGTTGTCTGACGTCATGAAGCACAGCCGACGAATTGAGAGATGACCCTCCCATTCTCTCGCACGCGCCCTCCATAAGGTGAATCAGGAAAGCAGGAAATTCAGCCTTGCATATGATATAAGTGTATGACATCGCAATATTAACAGATAGTATTTCCGGAGCGGAGAATATTTAATTACGGACAAGTTAGGCGAGCGTTACCAGTTGACTGTGCTTTTCCCAAGAGATTAAGAACTTTGGTCTGACTATTTAGAATTCGACAAAGATCATGCAGTCTCTAATTTGTGGACGGAATTTTGAAGCAATATCTTGGAAATCGATCCAGACTGGATTTAGTTACAGCAGTGTTAAACCTGCTAATTTGGAAACAGAATATGAAATGAATATCTTGCAATTAAGATAGGATTTACTGAAGAAATATCGAGCATTTTCATTGAATTTGGTTACAGCTCTGCAGCATTTGGAAACAAAATATTAAAGAAATATCTTTGAATCAAGATTCAATTTAGTTACCAAACTGTTGAACCTGCTCAATTGAAAACAGGATATGAAAGGAATAACTTGGAATTAAGATTGGATTAACTAAAGGCATAATTTGCATTTGAATTGAATTATCTTACACAACTGCAGAACCTGCCATCCTGGAATCAGAGTATTGACCTGATTTAGGAAACTTTTGATGTCTTTGAAATTAGATTGGATTTACTTACAACACTGTTGAATTTGCTTATGTGGAAAAAATAATATATACAGGAAGTATACTAGACTAATTAAGCTGCAGCATTGTTGAATGGAGTTTCCATCTGTACATTTTGCCTCTCTTACCTAGAAGTCTTGTGATTTTTTAAAATTTTTAACATACCGAGTTGGATGATTCACTCTCTCAAATGGACACACTGGAAGAGAACTGACCAGAGCATTATCTGTGAAAAAGTCTGTAAACAAAGTTGCTCAGTTCATATGCCGTGACGACGAGGTATAAGTTATTATCCGTTAACTGGGTGCAAGAAAAGCATGACCAATTCGGTGCTGTTCATATCATAGACAACTCATCATGAGCTTCGGGACAATTTTAACTTGGTATATAGTAGTGTAATGTAAGCAAAGTAGAGGGGTTCAACTGCATTTGTACCACCATGGTTCTGGCGTGATATTTGCGAAGGACTGATTCACAGACAAGCGTGCAGATATGATAGCCTTGGGGCATTCTTGCATTAAGAACACGTATAGCATCCACGAATTTTTTTCACTCCAAACAACAGACTGAAAGATCGAGGTTGACTGATGTGCACGAGTGCGAAAAACAAATTTTAAGTAAATTCTTGAAATTTTTAATAAACTTATTCTCAACAACAATGTGATATCTATGTCAAGCTCGCGGTGAAGAAAAAGACTTGTACTTGCATCTTTTTGAGAGCTTATTCCCTCTGTAAACACTGCCCTTTGACAATAAATTAACCCGCAGCCATAGGAAACGTTACAACATCACTTCCAATTTCAACAGAACATCAACTAGTTTATCTCTATATGCAACATGTCGGAACATTGCAAAGGAGGTAAATTGGCTTTCACCATGATGGTGTTTCTGATCTCGTTAATCGTCAAGGAGTGTCATTTACAGGGTATGTCAAACACAATCCCAAAGACATTCAAGAAATCAATTCGAGGGCAATTTATATACCCAACTGTATTGAAAATAAAGCTACGATTTTGTGATATGTCACTGTAATTTTGGCACCTCACAAAAGGCGACGCACGAGGCAGTTGAAATTGCCTTAGGTTGTTTTTTAAGTCTTTGAGATCCAGCTGTTACAGAGAATTAGTAGTAGGCCTATGAAATAAAAGATTTTTAAAATCACAATAGAGAACATCTACTTTTATTTATTTAATGGAAAAAATAATAAACATCGCCGGCAGAGTCATAGCATATGTCGGAATTTTACAGAATGGCGCCTAAATTACGCCACGATGCATTGACTATATGTTCAACAATTTTCTGTGCTAAGACAATAACGTTATCTACCTTAATACCAAATTTGAGTTTGAAGTTTGATGTTTATTTGTTCCACTCTGAAACAAGTCAGATTTTACCAGTATAATTGTCAATTTCAAAACGTACGAATAAAGAACTCAAAGCAATTAAAATGTACGATAAATAGGTAGAAAATTTCGAGAAATATATAAACGACTGGCAAAAAAGAAGAAAATGTAAAATGTGGGGAGCCAAGATAAAAAGCATTGCTTATAAATGATTAGGCTCCCGTATAGAGTAACATTATTAGTAATTCTGATTAGAATGCAATAAAAGCGAAATGGATTGAAAATATCAGATTCACTAAACGTACAAGAAGAGCAAGGCTTAGAATTTGGGGTAAATAAACGAAAAAGACGAAAAAGGAAAAAAAGAAGAAAGGGGAAAAGGAAGAAGAAAGAAGAAGAAGAATAAGAAGGAGAAGAAAATTGTAAAGGCAGGACAGTTTAAAGATAGAGTTGAGTTCTGGTCATGAGACTGAATTGTGAAAGAAACTGTCTCAAAACAATTCGGAAAAGTTGATTTTATAGCAAATTAGAATTGGTGTATGCTGTAAGGTTTTGGAATCACCAAAATGATAAGAAATCGACTCAATTCTGCTGAGAGTCACATGCACTGTACACATAAATGTGCATGTAGGACTACACACAAATATTCAGCCCGAACATTTCAGCTGTTTCTTGTCATATTTTTGATGTGAGAGCATTTGAAGAGCAATACTTTTCAGGGGACATCATCTACTATGATAATTTTCCAAACTAACATAAAAAGAATGAGAAAGCTCACAAATTATTTTCTATCTTTCCCAGAACTCAAACTTACCTTTACGACGACAAAGTCTGTACGATCCAGCATGATATGATATTCATGCATGCATGTACTGGCGTAGACAGGGGGGCACAAGGGGACCATGCCCCCCCCCCCCCCCCACTATTCAGCCCCTAAAAAAAGAAAGGGAAAAAAAAGCGAGACCGAAAAAGCGCGGGAAGTGAGAAAAAAAACCTAAAAAGGCGCTACGAGCCGTTATCTTTCTCTCAAAAATTTGCTAGAACGTCAAAGTTTTCGCGCTTCATGCGGGAAGGGGGAAATACCCCCCCCCCCCTCCCTACACTCACCCCTGTTACATACAGTGCAATATTGCGTCCAAATAATTGAAAAGCAGTCCTCGCATCGAACTAACTTTCCACCTAAGAAAGGTGCTTCACTGTACAAAATTTTGCCGTTTTTTCACTGGAAATTTCCTGGCAGTCAGGATGCCGGGAATGCCCATTTTTCCACAGTACATGTAAAATAACAGATATCGGGGGGGGGGGGTTGTTGTTAAATAGTAGAAACTTAAATTTCTAACAGGAAAATCTATGTAAATCAAATCGGAACCATGGAAAAGATTTGTAATTTAACAGGGTAACTTGTTAGAATATGAGAAAATGGTTTTTTAACAGTGTTTTATGTCGGGCGATGTAAATAATTATATGCTGATTTCCGGTAAACCAACAAAATAGCTGTTGTTTTACAGGAAAAAGACTGTAAAATTGAAATAACGGCAATAACTTGTAATTTCAAGGGCCATAAAACCTGTAGTTTTACAGTTATTTTTTACAGTGTACGAGCCGTTATCTTTCTCTCAAATTTGCTATAAAACGTCAGAACTTTCCCGCTTTGCGCGGGAAGGGGGAAACTTTCCCCTCCCTGCACCCTACCCTGTGACATACTGTGCAGTATTGCGTCCAAATAATTGAAAAGCAGTCCGGGCGTCGAACTAACTTTCCGCCTAAAAAAGGGTGCTACGGGCCGTTATCTTTCTCTCAAATTTGCTATAAAACGTCAGAGCTTACGCGCTTCTCGCGGGACGGGGGAACTCCCCCCTCCTGCACCCACCCCCCTGGGGAGCATGCTTCGTATGCTCATCACCAATTTCGCACGCTTTGCGTGCTCACATCCGCCCCCCCCCCCTTAAATGAAATCCTGGCTATACCATGGCTATGCGGTTTGATCCTTCACGTCTGCCCCCCCCCCCCTATTGAAAAATCCTGGCTACGCCACTGCATGTATTTACGTAAGAGGTAACACCTTAGCTTCCGTTTAAAAGAATTGTTGGAGGGGCTATCAACCAGTTCCTTATTCAGGCTGTTCCAGAAATTGGGTCCATTAAAGGTGATTTGTTTGGTTTGCAAAAACGGTGCGAGCTCGGGGGAGGTGGAAATGCAATGTACAGCATTGTTCACGTATGTTCGTGACTCTATTTTCCTGCTTGGAACCATTTTGAATGTTGTTGTTGTTTAATATCATTTGCGTTCAATTATTGATGTTATGATTAATTATGTTTAATTTTTTATTTTTTTAATTATCATTTTAATGGACCTGTTGTTTATGCTCTTAATAAATTCTGGATATAATTATATTTCCTCTCTCTTGATTGCTCGTACATATAATACATCTATTTTTTAGTCGTGGCAACACTGACACGAACACCTAACACGGCAATCCTCTGTAATTAGCAAAAAATTCCTTCAAAAAACTCCTGAAATTTCAGTTCTATTTGGAAAAGTTTGAACAAATCAAGCTGCTTGATAATGAATAAAATCAAGTCCTTCATTCATGTCATGTCATAATTGCACGGATTATCGAAAATATCACACATTAGAATGTTTTGCAAAAATATGAATAATTTATTCATCAATAATACTAGAGTCTATTACATTGATTATTTTCCTCCTGTAACTTATTGAAGTATAATCTTAGTATAATATGGATACTAGGATACATGTATTACGCGCTCGTTACAAAATTGATGAATTTTGTGCCTACATTTTGACAGAAAATGCCATCAAAACAAGGGTGAATTTCTAATTACACGCCTTTACACGACCAATATTTTCTTATAACGATATCTCCTCTATAATGAGTAAGAAGCATGTCTTGTAATTCGATACATATTCAATACCGTGAAATATATTACGACGCATGTTGACTTATGAATCTTGCTCATTTAGGTATGCTAAGTCATATTACGATAGATTACCCAGATTTTCAAAATCTGAATATATTGTAAAAATATGAATAATTTATTCATCAATAATACTAGAGTCTATTACATGATAGATTATTTTCCTCCTTTAACTTATTGAAGTTTAATCTTAGTATAATATGGATACTAGGATACATGTATTACGCGCTCGTTATAAAATTGATTAATTTTGTGCCTACATTTTGACAGAAAATGCCATTAAAACAAGAGTGAATTTCGAATTACATGACCAATATTTCCTTATAACGGTATCTCCTCTATAATGAGTAAAAAGCATGTCTTGTAATTCGATACATATTCAATACCGTGAGACATATTACGACGCATGTTGACTTATGAATCTTGCTCATTTAGGTATGCTAAGTCATATTACGATAGATTACCCAGATTTTCAAAATCTGAAGTATTTGTAAAAATATGAATAATTTATTCACCAATAATACTAGTCTATTACATAGATTATTTTCCTTCTTTAACTTACTGAAGTTTAATCTTAGTGTTATATGGATACTAGGATACATGTATCATGCGCTCGTTCCAAAATTGATTGTTTTTGTGTGTACATTTTGACGCCAAAAAACAGCCGAAAACGGGTGAATTTCTCATTTAATATGGAAGTAAGCCTTTACATTGCAGGTAGTAACTCAGTGTGGGTGCTTCATCTTCATTTTACATATCAATGGGAAATTTATTCAGAATATCCGGGCAAACTATTCAAAATGTCCGCGCTCATGAAATGTCCATTCATTGTGTAGTGAGCGTAACTTTTTCTGTAACTTTCGCCACTATTTATCCAATTATTTTAAATATATTTGACCAAAACCCTTTTACGTATTTAAGTCTTTGGGGCATGCATCATACAAGCATTGCTTTCTCAGCATGCCCCCTCCGTTTCATTGTATATGCTAGGTCAATAATGATCTGTTTGTGTAAATTATTTTTTGTACTTCTTAGAACCCTTTATTTTTGTATGTTAGTTTGATATACTAAAGTTATTACATTGCTTTATGTTCAATCATTTGATCGATATGTATCATGTATAATTATTTTGAAACGGAAAATAAATAAAAATCAAATCAAATCAAAACGTATACGTGTGTTGCGTTGAAATATAGGGACGAACGCATCTGGTAAATTACCATTCTAGAGTTCGCGCACAAAATAATATTCCAAGATTGTAAGTACAATTCAGATATCTTAAAGCTCATGTACAGTATTGGTAGCAAAAAGGAAATTGGAAAGAAACATGTTAAATATAGTCTCATGTTGTTCTCCTTGTATCAGAAGATGTCTGTAGGAGATCATTTGGTATTCCATCTATGATTTCTGGTGAATTTCAGTGTAAATATCTGTAAGGAATGCTTGATCACTGCCATTATGCTAGGACCCTTCCACCCCGACGGCTCCCCGCACAGCAGTCTTGGGGGCTTCGCGTAGAGACAGCGTGTGTGCACTGTGTGTAGCTACTCATCATTGGTTTTACACGTGTGTGTACAGTGTACAGCACATGCTGCCTTTTGTTGGGATTTTACGTGCCTGTCCCGGCATATAAATTAGTTTTTGCCTCTTATTTGTTTAATATTAATGTTTAGGAGGCGAAATCTTCACAGTGTCTTAGTATTGCTGGTATCTTGCTATTTATCAACAAAAATTGAAGAAATCCGACGAACAGTTTTTGAGGGCTTACCAAAACTTTACATGACCTTTAAGAATATTACAATTATAGAAAAGCTCATTTTGTATGTGCACGAAATCCAACATTATTTACTATTCTTACAACCAGTTATTGTTTTTGTACATTTAGATTAGCCGTTTTGGAGATATAGTACGTACAAAAAAGTGGGTAGATTGAAATAAAAGCCTAATAATAGGTCAAAGGTCAAAGATCATAGAGGTATACGTGAAATAAATGGTTTGTTGTTGTTATATTATTCACCACATCTAAGCTATTATAGCTGTGAACTGTGAATTTTAGGTTTAGTTGGTCAAAGGTCAAAGGTCATAGAGGTCAATATGCATGATTAAAGATTTGTTAGTTTTGTTTTCACCATACATATACATGTATCTCAATTATTTTGTTTGCATGACTAGGAGGAGATAAAGTGATCAGACTCAGTTTTGGGTTGTAAGATTAAAGGTCAGAGGTTTAAAAAAAAAAGTCAAGTAACATGCAATCGTTGTTGGGTGTAGGAGATCATTTGGTATTCCATCTATGATTTCTGGTGACTATCAGTGTAAATATCTGTAAGGAATGCTTGATCACTGCCATTATGCTAGGACCCTTCCACCCCGACGGCTCCCCGCACAGCAGTCTTGGGGGCTTCGCGTGGAGACAGCGTGTGTGCACTGTGTGTAGCTACTCATCATTGGTTTTACACGTGTGTGTACAGTGTACAGCACATGCTGCCTTTTGTTGGGATTTTACGTGCCTGTCCCGGCATATAAATTAGTTTTTGCCTCTTATTTGTTTAATATTAATGTTTAGGAGGCGAAATCTTCACAGTGTTTTAGTATTGCTGGTATCTTGCTATTTATCAACAAAAAATTGAAGAAATCCGACGAACAGTTTTTGAGGGCTTACCAAAACTTTACATGACCTTTAAGAATATTACAATTATAGAAAAGCTCATTTTGTATGTGCACGAAATCCAACATTATTTACTATTTTTACAACCAGTTATTGTTTTTGTACATTTAGATTAGCCGTTTTGGAGACATAGTACGTACAAAAAAGTGGGTAGGTTGAAATAAAAGCCTAATAATAAAGAAAATTTCGTACAAAAGCATGAAGTGGTCTGTACTTGAAGTACAGCCCACAATATAGATATCGCTCAGGTTGAATGTACTAAATTTTGGCTGTTTATCTAGACAGTATAAACTATTCAAATGGATTGTTTATATAAACTATCACGCAACTGAGTTGTAATGAACAAATTGAAACCACTTGTACCTTCTCATTTTATGCTTA
The DNA here is from genome assembly GCA_025618425.1 of Heliocidaris tuberculata. NCBI lineage: Eukaryota > Metazoa > Echinodermata > Echinoidea > Camarodonta > Echinometridae > Heliocidaris > Heliocidaris tuberculata. The sequence continues at coordinate 32,310,618 of CM046835.1, read as the reverse complement.
TGCTCTATTCTGCCTTGATCTTGCCTTATCTTAATTATTGTGCACTTGGATGGGGAATAGCTCCATGACCCTAATGGACAAAATAGATTTTGTACAAAAACGGGTGGTAAGAATAGTAAATGATATTGGATTTCGGGTATACATACAAGTAAGCTTTTCTATAATTGTAATATTCTTGAGATATCTGACTTGTACTTCTTTTTTTTTTTCTTCTTCTTCTTTATTTTCTTCTTCTTCTTCTTTTTAAAATTCTTCTTCTTTTTCTTCTTCTTCTTCTTCTTTTTCTTCCTTTTTTCTTCTTCTTTCTTTTCTTTATTCCACATTATGAGCTTTCTATTCCGTTTCCATTTTGTTTGCAAATTAATCAGACTTACTTATTATGCTACTCTAAAGGGGTGCCTAATCATCTACAAGCTATGCTTTTTATTTAGGCTCCCCGCATTTTACTTTTTTTTTCTCCAGTCGTTCCTATATCTCTTGTAACATTTTACCAATTTACCGTACATCGCACTTGATTTGATCCTTTTCCCTGTACGTTTTGAAATTTACTTTTATGCTTCTAAAATGCGAATTGTTTTAAACTTCAAACTCCAAACTTCAATTTACCCGACAAATCGTGAATAAAGGGGTTTGTTATGGCCATTATCCGATTTCTTGCGATATGAAATTACCCTGAACCGATTCTGTATACCTGATATCGTCTCTACTCGGATCTGAATAGTTGTTGTTGTTGTTGTTTCGGATTTTTGGCGTACGATTCGGTTCCGAATATTGGCGCCATCTACGTGCGGGTTTCTCTACTTCTTTTTATTATTTTTGTTTTCAATTTTACTTTTATCGAGGAGTTCGCAGGTCCGGTCATCAAAGACGGTCCTTCCACTTGATGGTTGTTTGTTTGTTTGTTTGTTGTTGTTTTTTTCGTATCTTCTGGACAATCCGAATCATTCACTTAATATCGCTATGAATGGTTGCGAGTGGTCACGTGACTTTATACTTCGCTGCTGTTTGGTAGGCATTATTCATTCTAACCAGTCGTAGAGGCATGCATTTATCTAAAATATAATATTTTTTCTGTTTAGGATAAAATTTAGGATTAGGGTTACGATTAGGGTTAGGGTGAGGCTTTCCTACTTTTTTGTATCTGTATGCAAATAGTATTCAAATTAGCTACCTTAGCTACATTACATTAATAATAATAATAATAATACATAACATTTATATTGCGCTTAATACAATGTTTCTAATCGCCGAAGTAGTATTATTACCCTGGCTTTAGCCCAGCTGCCCTATAAGACGCTGAAAGCATTCAAGGAATAAATTCCTACCAGGTACCCATTTACTACACCTGGGTGGAGACTGGCAAATGTAGATTAATGTCTTGCCAAAGGACATTAGTGCCGCGGCTGGACTCGAACCGCGAACCATGAGATCCACAGTCCGGTGACGTATTCACTAGACCACGACACCTCTACATTAGTGGTTAGTTTTAGAAATATGCCCCTACCACTGGTTCAGTAATGCCTACCCTACTGTTTATGCGTCCGTAAACCGTTGTATACAAACCGGCGCTGCACTGTGCTGTAAGTAATGGTAGCCAGACACTTCCATATTCAGCTCCCAGCATCGGTGTATCCATCGTCGCTAGTTTTGCAAACCGACGTATCTCAGTGCGCGATGCGAAAAGACAGTTTTGAGTAAAACGCGTTTAAAGATTTTTCATAATTTCCCAAATATAAAATCGGATATATTATTGCACTAAATGGTGAAAATCTTACGATATTTTCATACTTTTTATATTACTGCATTCATTCTACCTGACTGTAAACATTTTATAGCTGTTAATAGAACAAATTTTTAGGTGTAACAATCGATTCAAATCTAACTTGGAATAGTCACATTCGTAATATTCGCATGATAGCTTCGAGAGTCATATGCATTTTATATAGATTAAAATACCATCTCCAACCAAAGTCACTATTTATGCTCTATAATTCATTTATTCTGTCCTATATATCTTACTGTAACATAATATAGTATGGGGGAATAGTAATAAGATGAAAATTATGGCAATGTCGTGCCTCCAAAAGAAAGCACTCCGTATCGGTACTCATTCATATTACCTAGCCCATACTGATCCAATATTTTATAAATTAAAAACATTAAAAATTGCCAATATTCACCTCTTTCAAACTGCAATCTTTATGTACAAATTTTCGACAAAATACTATACCATTGCCTTTTCGTAATATTTTTACGTTCAACAAAAATATTCATTCTTATCCTACACGACTCTCTTAAGTTACCTCCATTTAACCAACCAAAAAATAATTCTAGCCCATAAATCGATTAGACAACCGTGGCCCAGATGTTTGGAACGATTTACCTGACAATACTAAACATTCTGCATCAATTTATTCTTTCAAAGCATTAATGAAAAAATATCTTTTATCCAAGTATTTGTAAAGATGACTAGTTTAAGAAGATAATTATGCGAATCGCACACTTTTCACTCGAACTCACTCACATGCACGCGCTTGCAATTTCTCTTCACTTCTACACTTTTTTTTTTTACCAACTCCGATTTACATTAATATCTGGAAAAATATCTCATTCCTAACACGTGACACCCCATACTATATACCTACTCGTATATTAAGGTATCATGGCCGACTAGCACGAACCATACGCATGCATTCTTGGCTCAGGAATATTATTTAGCCTTATGATTTGGAACATTATTTAGCTGTCTGTTTTAGATCAACTGACTTCATCTTGACTGTACAATAAGAAGCTGCATGTTGTAATCATCATTCCAGCATAAACTCCTCGTTAATTGCAAATTTTAAGTAGTTAATTAACTCGCTACAAAATGCCACCGAAGCTTCGTAGCAAACACTCGAACGAGCACACACAGCCTGCCCAGCCCTCCGGCGATTCCATCGCCTCCTCCTCGACCGTGAGTAGAAGCGACTTTGAAAATTTCGTTATACAGGGTATAACGGATATTAAAACGCAACTCGCAAGTTTTGAAGGAGCTCTTGAATACCAGGCCAAACCATACGACTGACCTAAATGTCGCCTTACACCGATCGAGGAAAAGGTAGCTGTACTTGAGAAGAAAATAGAAGATCAAGAAGCCAGGATCAGAAACTTGAGGAGAGGAAGCTGAGAATAAGCTAGAAAGATTTTCCAGGAGAAATAATTTTAGAATCGTTTGTTTGCCCCAAGAAAACAACGAAAACCCCATCGCGAAAGTCACCCAAGTTCTACAAGAAAAATACGGTATGAATTCGCCGCGTATCGAGAGACCACATCGCGACGGGCGAACAATGCTTGGAAGGTCGCCGCATATGCTTGTAAAAATGCTTTCCTTTCAAGATAAACGACATATCATGTCTAAGCAGCGTGATCAGCTTAAAACAGAAAAGTATTATATAACCGATGATCTTACGAAAAAAGATTTGGAAGCCAAAAAAAAAAAAAAAATGTGGAATACACAAGTCCAAGAGTCATATGAGGTGGGAAATCGCATCCACTTTTCAGCTGGTAAATGGCGCCCTAAGCAGGGAAACCTAGGCGACTTCTACCAGCAGCCGAGCCGCACCGCGGCATCTGCGACAAGCTCTGTCACCACGGTCCCTGCAGTTGCCCCCACCTCTATCGCTACTTCCCGCCACGCTCCACCTACAGCGTCTCACCTTGTTCCTTCCTCAGCCTCTGCAATTTCTCCGACCCCGGACAGTGATACCGATAGTGGCTGAAGCACGAACCAGGTACCTTAAAAATCACTCATTATTTTATGACTTCGAAAAATTACTGATTTATTGATTTATTTATTTGGAGATTGATTTATTTAGAGTGTTCTTCTTCTCGTTCAACGCTGTGAGGTGAGGTGTATGTGTTTTCTCTGGTCAATGTTAAAGGCAAGATATAAACTTCGCGTTCAACAAACTTGCATTGGGTCATTTATATTATATTTCTGGTGTTTATCTACAATTTTCAAAATCCCTGCCAGTTCGACAAACTTGCATTGGGTCATTTATATTACATTTGTGGTGTTTATCTGGAATTTTAAAAAATCCAACAGACAAGATGTAAACTTTTGCCAATTCGACAAACTTGTATTTGGTCATTTGTATTACATCTATGGTTTTTATCTAAAATTTTGAAAATCTTACAGGCAAGATGTAATCGTTTGCCAATTCAACAAACATCCCTTGGGTCATTTATATTACATTTGTGGTGTTTATCTAGAATTTTGAAAATCCTACAAGCAAGATATAAATTTTTTGCCAGTTCAACACACTGTACTTCCATTGGGTCATTTATATAAAATTTGTGGTGTTTATCTAGAATTTTCAAAATCCTACAGTTAAGATATATACTCTTGCCAGTTCAACACACTGTACTTGTATTGGGTCATTTATATTGCATGTACATTTGTGGTGTTTATCTAGAATTTTCAAAATCTTAGAGGCAAAATATAAACTCTTGCCGATTCGACAAACTTGCATTGGGTTATTTACATGTACATGTATATCACATTTGTGCTGTTTATCTCGAATCTTCAAATCCTACGGGCAAGATATAAACTTTTGCCAGTTCGACAAACTTGCATTGGGTCATTTATATGTGGTGCTTATCTAGAATTTTCAAATTTGTTTAACAGATATTTTCAACTATTACAACTCTGGAAATGATAGAAATCTTGGATAAGTGAAATGAATAATGATAGGGCTTTTTGCTGTTGATGTACATATACAGTTAAATATAGAACACGAAACAAGATATGGAAAGTCTTTTTTTTTTCTTCTTGAGAGTTCTTAATCTTAAGTGAGAAATACTTTTTATATCTTATTACAAAGTTTGAAAATTGTAGTAAACTCTAAAAAGGTTTTTTTTTTTTAATTATCATACACTCAGGAGAGTGTGCTGTTTTTTCTGTAAAACATTGTACTGTACATGCAGCAGTGCATGAACTTGTACACAAAACATGTGTCCAGTTTTTCCCCCTTTCTTTTTAACTACAGTAGTTGATAAATGTTTATCAATATTGTATTCTATTAATTCCTGAAAATTCAGAGGACTGTAGAGAATAGTTATATAGTTATATAGTTATATACCCAAGAATATATTCCTTTGCTAGACTTATATATATATATATATATTGCAGAGTAATGAATGAAATGCACAAAACATGTGCCATGTCCTTTTTTTTTCTTCTTTTTTTACGAGATTTCTTATAGCTGCTGGGATGTAATATACATTATGTGCTATGTTTGTTTGTTTGTTTGTTTTTTGCTTTTGTTTTTTTCAAGAGAGTTCTCTCAGTTGTTGGATAAATACTATTAAAATTTTATTATCATTCTTGAAAAATTTTAGAAAAATGAAAAGCGTGAAAAGAATAGTTACATGTTTAGGTCCAAGAAATTTTCCTTTTTGTTGTTGTTCTTCTCTTTTTTTTTCTTTCTGTACATGCTCTAGGGCATATTATGTTATTATATATCATAAAGCTATTTGCGCGCGAGAACTACTTGTTATTATTATGTTGTTGTTGTTTTTTTCTTATTCTTGAAACTTCTTAAGCTTACCAAACAGTCATGTGCATTTTGAAATTCGATTTCAGTTAGATACTTGATATGATACTGAGTACCATTAATGCAGTGCTTAATTGGTCTTTATCATTGATTATAAATATAATTTATTTTGGTGTAACTCATTATTATGATAAACATCATACTTTCCTATATCTGTCTTCTTTCTTGCATTCTGTATAGTATCAACGAAATAAGTAAATTTCCAATTAGTTATCACACTGAACCTTTATCTGTGCTAGCTTATTTATCAGTACCCGGTACTGCACCGGGGAAGCCAATTTATCTTATGAATATGGATGATAACTTAAATGAACCAAATCATGCAAATGGGTGCCATTATTACTTGCCAGAAGAATTCAACAACACATTTAAAAATCAGGATAATAATGTAAAGCTTTCTTCATGTGAATGTACGAAGCTTGTCCAAGAATTTTGATTCGTTAGACAGCAACTCAGTACATTATCCCATTCTTTTTCAGTCATTGGTGTTACTGAAACATGGTTGCATAATTACTCACCACCTGTGTTTAAACTTTAAAATTATTCATTGATTCGAGCAGATAGGAAAACGGGTATAAGAGGGACGTGTAGCGTTGTATGTTCATAGTTCTATGCCAATTAAAGTGAGACACGATCTCTGCTTAGCTGAAGGAAGTGCAGAGTCTTTATTCATTGAAATAGAATGTGAAAATAGAAAAAAAAATCAAGTAGGAAGTATACTAAGAAACCTTGGGTAACACAAGCAATACTTAAATCTATAAAGAAGAGAAATGTTTTATTTAAGGCCAGTATTAGGAATCCCACCATAACAAATGTACAGAAATATAAAACTTATCGAAACAAGTTGACCTCAGTAATACGTGAATCGAAGAAAAATGTTCTTTTCAAACAAAATAGACAGTGTAAGTGGTAAAATCTCATCGACCTGAAAGTAATCAATGACATTCTTGGTAAACCGAAAGCCTCTAATGAAAAAAAAATATATACAAGAACGGTGATGATGTTTATCATATAGATTATGCATTTAATTCTTACTTTGTGAATATTGGCCCAGAGCAAGCCTCGAAGATACAAGGAACCAATATAACTTATTTCAAATTTCTTCCAAAGCCCTACGTAACCTCAATTTTTCTTAAACCTACGAATTTTATTGAAATACTAGAAATAACTCGTTCTCTAAAAACAAGCAAAGCAGAGGGGCATGATGAAATTAAGAACAGTTTGTTGAAACAAATTGTAGGCATTATTACATATTCCTTTGACACATATTTTCAACCTGTCTTTATCAACAGGAATTTTTCCTTGTAACATGAAACTAGCAAAGGTTATCCCAATATACAAAAAGGATGATGCATTATTATTAAACATCTACCGACCAATTTCTTTACTCTCAAGTATATCGAAAGTTCTAGAACGCATTGTATATAAAAGACTCTATGAATACTTATCCTTTAATAATATGCTTACATCATCACAATATGGTTTCCGCAAAAATCACTCCACGGACATGGCCCTTATTGAATTATGGGATAATATTGTAACCTCTTTATCGAATAAGGACCATGTGCTTGGCGTATTTATGGACCTTAGTAAGGTATTTGATACGCTTGATCATACAATTCTTTTGGGTAAACTACGAATTTATGGCATAAGAGGAATTGCTCTTAAATGGTTTGAAAGTCTTTAAATCGACAACAATTTACTACTTTTCAAAACATAGATTCTGATATATTGTCAATACAATGTGGAGTCCCTCAAGGAAGCATTTTAGGCCCTCTTTTGTTTTTGATATATATAAATGACATTTGTAATGCTTCCTCTGTGTTAAAGTTTGTTCTATTTGCAGATGATACAAATGTATTTCTTTCTCATCCAAATCCTAATATACTCAATGAAACTATTAATACTGAATTGCCAAAAATATCCACTTGGTTCAGATGTAACAAATTATCTTTCAATTTGAGTAAAACCAATTTCATACATTTTAGGAACAATAGTACATTGATGAATAATTTACATTTTCACATAGCTACTGATGGAATTACAATAGAAAATAAAGAAAGTACAAAGTTCTTGGGTATTACGATCGATCAGTGCTTGTATTTTAATGCGCACATTGATAATGTAGTTACTTCTGCATCACGTGGAATTGGAATTTTATATAAATTAAAACCATATGTTTCCCTAAATATATTGTTTACTGTGTATAACGCTATAATCTTGCCACATATCTCTTATTGTAATCTCATCTGGGCCAATCCAAAAATCTAAAATCAACAATGTTTTACAACTCCAAAAGAAAGCAATTCGTCTGTGTACAAATGCAGAATACTTAGCAAATACAGAACCCCTATTTCATAGATTACATACGCTTCCGATCTTTGAATTGCAATCATACCGAATTGCCATATTCATGCATAAATTCCACTCCTCGGAACTTCCAGAGACCTTTAATAGTATGTTTCAATTAAACTCGTCCATACATAAATACCGTACTCGAACTTCCACTAATGTGCATTTGAACAATCCCAAAACAGCCCTGGCTCATAGATCTATGAGGCACATTGGACCCGATATTTGGGATTCACTACCCGTTGACTTACGTTCAAGCCCAACTAAGTGTATTTTAAAGAAACGCTTAAAAGATTACCTTCTCTCATGTATTGCTGGTGGGGGTGGTTAACACCCTTTCAAGCAATATACAATATTATTAAGCCTTAGCTTCTCTTATTACAAGACAATCTATTATTAATTTCTGTATCTGTAAGATTGATATTTATGATTGTATAGAAATATACCTACAACTGTTATTTTATAGCACGTATCCTTGTACATTGCAATATAAGAGTCTTAGTTGTCAGGACTTTTTTTCAAAGTGACTGGTATTTACAGATCTTATGTTCCACCTGATACTATCTGAATGCAACTATCTCTTCTCACTCCTCTTTCTCTCCCCCCCCCCCCCCTCTCTCTCTCCCTCTCTCTTTCTATTTTCCTTTTTTTTCTCTCTCTCATTGGTTGGCCTGCTGCTTTCCATTATGCATTGTTTGCATAAGTATATTCATTGTATGATCATTTTATTTGTGATGAGGACGTCAACTCAAGCTCTGCTTATAAGACCCCTTTTTTCTATGTATATAATTTTATGTGACCATACATGTTGAAAGATTGTAAAGTTATGATGATGTATATGGAAAATGAATGAATATCAAATCGAATCAAAAATCAAATGTAGCCCCCATCCCCCGGCTGCTATCCACTCAAGCATTCTTGCTTTATATGACGATAGCTGGCGTCCTTGCTTCAGTGGTTACGATTTGCTTTAAACTTAAAAATTTTCACTTTACTACAATCTTTGGGTACTACATAAATCTAATCTTTCACCCAAGTTCTTTTTCCCATCATTTGCCTTCCCCTTAAAGAGGGGGAAATGTATCACTACATGGGTGCCTGTGCACTGATCAGGCACGGGTTATCACATCCACACTACTCTTCAAGAAAACTTCTGAATGAAGCTTTTCCTTTGGGAGTAACTCTTGCTCGCTGGCTCCAGTTGTCTAAACTAAATGTAGAATATAACTGATCATAGATGAGAATAGTCCTACTTAGACTCCTATGAAGAATAGGATGAAAGAGAAACAATAGAAACAAAAGACCCTTCCAAAAATCATCCTATACAAATTAAACAAAAAACTTGCATAGAGTAATTATGCAAAAGTGTATGATAAAGGGGCAGATCTTAAAATGAGAGAAAGAGAGGAGAAAGAAAGAGAAAGAAAATAGGGGGAGGGTAGTAGGCCTCTACTCTGAGGTGAAATCAATGGTTAAAGACTGCAAGACAATGAGAGAGAGAGAGAGAGAGAGTGAGAGAGAGAGAGAGGGGGGGGGAGATAGAGATGAGGCTTGATAAATGGCTAAGACAGCCACAGACAGTGAATGAGACAGAGAAAGGGGGTGTGAGAGAGAGAGAGAGAGAGAGAATGAGAGAAAGGGGGGGGGGGTATAGCTTGTTCATTATTGATATGAACTTGGCTTCAACTGGTGTTGGGGCCAGTGACAGCTTTTCTTCATGAAAACAACATAGGTGTAAACTTGCTCCTATTTTTACTGGGGCACCTACCCCCCCCCCCCCCCCCCCCTCTGTCTCTCTCTCTCTCTCTCTCTCTGTTCTGTTTCTCATACTCAGTTTATATATAAATTTACTTTCTATATCTAATTCTAATATCTAACATTTACAGTTAACTCTAAACCTTTAGCAAGCTACACCTCTGAAACAGTTTTATTCTCCATACCCCAACACTATAGGGGCTACAGCCAACGGCCCCTTGCTGTTTTCCCTTGATCTGCTGACTGAATGGGCAATTTAACTGAAACATCCTATAGATGCACTAATCAACACTAACTTCACTTAGATCTACATCATCAGCCTTATGACTGTCTTAGACTTAGATCGAAAAGTATCACTCTCTCAGACTCAGAAAGTAAGTTAGATCTAGCTTAGGCCAATCAAGAGACTCACATGCTACTTCCATAGATATCTTGCCAAATGCAAACACAATCTGATAGAAAATGCAGGTAGATTTGCACTGTGGCTATATAAATCAAGTCCAATGGGTTATTTTGGTAACAAAAACAAACTGAAATATCTTTCTCGTAATTGCGTTTGCAACACCATGTCATATCCATCCACCTGTGCAGCGTACTATGAGTCTACACAGTACAGGGCGCACACCTGTAATTATTTCCCCATAGGCTCATGTGTTAAAAATGAGAAATTAAAAAAAAATCATGAAAAATAAGTGCCAGCAATGATACTTCAAACGTGTGTCTTGACTATTTCATACAATTTCCTTAACTTCCTCGAAAATATAAGGGGTGTTTTTCAGAATGTTTTCTCTCTACAGTGACTGCAACTTAGACTACCCACAAACCTGGTCTGAGCTACAGTGGTTATGAAGTTTCTTGGGCTGCTGATAAAGTCCCCATACAATCCCACTGGGACCAACTCCTGCTCTCTCATGGGACTGATCTTAACCAGTAATTATCCCTCTTTATGCACATATGAAAAAAAGTGTTGAATTTTTTTTTCAACAATTACATCATCTGTGGTACTGGATCTAATTACAGGCGTGCGTCCTAAAGGCGCTTGCGCGTACTTGCTATTGCTGGAGAAAAAAAGTGACCAAGCGTTCTACGTGACTCATTCTTTTCTCCATTTTTGGAGGTCTGGGATTGGAGTCATTCTTTATTAGGTGGTCTGTCGGACCGGGTATCGACAGATCACCTCTTAATTTCGTCAGAATTTTCTTTATTATTATTCTTTAGTGTGACCACTTTTTTGTGAACGTGATTACTCAAATTCGGCTCATTCAATTTTCATCAAATTTCAATCATTTATCAGGCCTATCAAGGTCAAGTGACAGAAATTTTTTCAAGGTCAGCAGGGCATTGTGACGTCATCCAGGCGCCATTTTGTGAAATCAAATTATTGATCATATCTTCATAACGAGTCATCAAAATTGAACCATATTTGACACACATAAACTTCAGGTCAAGGGTCAACATAAAATGTTATCAAAATTTGCGCGCGCATCATGACGCGCACGTACGCGCGCGTCAAATTTTAAAAATGCTCAAAATCACTTTTTAATCATATTAGAGTATGTTTCAGGCCATTTTAAGCATTTCAAAATTTTCCATGCGTGACCGTCCGCGCGCGCGTTATGCGCGTGCGCAGCGCGTACGGAACGTAAAAACGCCGATTTTTCGCATGGTTTGTATTCCTGACACAATTCTTGACAATTTCCAACTATTTACAGTCATTCTCGACATTCCATAATGCCACACGCGCGCGTCAAACTTTCAAATTCGTGCGCGCGTCAATGGGCAATATAATGTAAAAACATGCCCCTCTTGAATCCGCCATAGCTCTTCAGAAAGACTGGGGACCCCCCAATTTTTATACATATTCTGAAAGTCTATAAGTTGTTAATTGGAATTCATGAAAAAAATTGGTGGGCCAAGCGGTCGGAACGTCATCATATTTGCATATGAACTCAAAACAATGTTTTCGAAAAAATGACGAAATAATTTTTGTATTCATTTGACAATATTTCAGTAATAGCTTGTCGATTTTCTTCCAAATTTCGATATATTGTAGCTGAGACACTTCTCTACAAAATCCTTTACACCATTTTTTTTATTTTTACAAAGGAATCACACGGTATTTTTGCGATTAAAGGAGGCATGTCAATTTTTCACATTTTGCGTGTATTCTCTACGGGACTTTTTCTCAAATCTTGATTATGCATTCCTGTCTTCTTTGAGTGGTATCTCTGTTTTTGCTGCTCGATTTTCATCTAAATTTTAGTATGTTATAGCTGAGACTAAAGCCTTTCAGAAATGTGCCCTCCCAATTTTGATCAGATGTCGGGATCATGCCCATTTTTTAACTCCAAAATGTCATTAGAGAATTCCGTTTTTCGCTTACGTGTTATCTCTATTGCAATATCAACAATATCAAATCGTCCGATTTTCTGTGATGCAAGTCTCAGTCCATTATCAACACTATCAGAATTACTATCTTGCACAAATATTATCACATCTTACTAAGCAATTTGCAGAATGGACAGACAGACCACCTAATGCGTCTTCAGTGACGAATTCAATGTCTAGTTTTGATTTTTGATTGTATTCAACACCACCCCGTCATGCCATTAAAAAAATAATAATAAATGACTTTATCTCAAGAGTGTTATTTCTGATACTTTGCTTCACATTTTCATAGGGACAGTTTAAATTTAACAGTTCCTTCCAGTGTTATAGTCAAGGCCAAAGCCCTCAAGGCCAAGGCTAAGGCCAAGGCAAAGGTCAAGGCATTAATTAAGAAAGGAGGAGAAAATGGAACATACAAAGATAGAAGTTCAAACCTCCCCCCCCCCCTCTCACACACACACACACAATGTAGGCACTGCCTTCAAGAACCAAACGACAGCAGGGGTGGCTTAACATTTTTCAAGGGGGGGTATAGCAAAAAGACACCTTTTGGGGGGGAAATGGGGCACCTACAAAAGCCTGATGAAAAAATGTATGTATTAATTTTCATAATCCCCCTTTTCATGATCGACTGTTTTGTACATGTATTGTTATCTTCCTGGACATAAATAACTGGTTATATATTTGTGAGCAAGCGAAGTGAGCTAGCTGATATAAAGAGGGACTTCATTCTTTTTAATAGTGCTCTTCCCGAAAATGAGGACTTTATCTTAAACAAAAATTGATTGGCAGCTTGCATTTGGTTAATAAGTCATGCAAGGCACTGTTACATGTATTTTATGAATATAACAGGAAATATGTCACTGCTTTCAAACTCATGAGGGTCATTCCATGTCAAATCACCGAATTAAAAAAAAAATTAAACCCGACCCCCTTTGAATTGGCCCAAATTTCTTATGTGCGGTAATCGACTCTCCCAAGCTGAAATTTCAAGTTTTAGCCTTATCGGCTCAACGGTTTTCGCGCTATGTCGGCCAAAAATGGACACTTTTTTCCTGACAATATCATTTGACTACTTTTGAGAAAGCAATACAATTTTCACAATTTAATAGCTTATTATTGAAATGATCATTTGACACCAAATTGCACCCTAAGAAAGTTACAATACTCAAGATTGTACTATATAAATTTTACATAAATTGAATGACACACATAGGAGTAATAAAGGTTATAATGCAAAAAAAAAAAAGTGGGGGGGGGGGGGGTCTTTGCATCCAGAGCATTTTGGGCAGCAAAGCTTGGTTTAGGTGCACTTGTGGGTTTTTTCAGGGGCATGTTACGCCCCCTTCCCGATGAAAATTTTGTCATTTTTTATATTTTTGTAATGTACATCCATACCTCTTCCTTCTGACAAAATTTGATCCACGGGCCTTAAGGGGAAAAATTTTCCCCAATTTTAGGGGCGGTCTGACAACCTATCCCGACGGAAAATTTTGTCAGTTTTTGTGTTTTGGTAATGTATAGTAATACACCTTCCTTTTGACAAAGTTTGGTGCCTATGTTAGATGGGTTGAAATCGACCCGACTTTTGGGCCCTTTTGGCTTTAAACCCGGCGGCTTCGTTCGAGCTGACAAGCTTTTTGTGAATGAGATGGATGGTTTAAGTAACTTTAAGGGGTCATATCTTATATGTAAAATAGGGTGACTATTTCGGGACAGGCTCCTGGCCTATGAGTTTGTACGTAAACATTTTTCTACACTGTATAAAAAAAAAATTGGAGGAGTAATATTTTCGTTTCTTTCCAGCTGCTTTCAAAATTGTCAAAAGGCTGATTTTTTTACTGTTTGATCTAGTATCAGTAATTTATTCAACACAGTATAATGCCCATTGTGCATGACATCTGCCATTCCACAACATCTTATTCAGGCAACATCAAGACAGTGGGCACCAAAACCAAAAGCAATGACAGGTGTGAAATACAATGAGTGTCCCTATGTTATGAATAAACTACTGATACTAGGTCAAACAGTGAAAAATTAGCTTTTTTTTTCAACTTTAAAAGAAGCTGGAAAGAAATTTTTTTTATGCAATGTAGAAAAAAAAATTACGTATAAACTCACCAAATTTCCCCTCCAGATTATTTGATCTTCAAGGTAAAATTCGGAGGTAAAGCAAATATCAAGAGGTCACTGAACTTTACATTGTTTGGACATGGAAAATGATGGCATATTTAGATAGCTTGTGTAATTACCTTTCTAAAATATGTCAATATTAACAAAAAAGACTAACATCTAAAGCAATTTACCCTGCGTACTGGGACGTATATAATCCACAATAATTTATGATCGTAGTTTTTTTCTTCCTTTTCTACCCTTCCTCTTTCTCAAATGATGTTTTTTCTCCCCATTCAAGTGGCCCCCTGCCAAACAAAGCGCACAAAAACAGGTGTAGATCTATACCTAAAATAAGCACCAGTTTTTTTTCATATGACAATGGAATTGATAATATAGCAGAAGCCTTTGACCAAATTCACTACATTTTGCAAATACTTCGTTCACAGGTACAAAATGATCACAGAAAGACAAGAAATGCAAGAACATTTGGTCATATCCACTCCTGTATTTTATACGGTTTTATTGTTATCATCATCATTTTTAATACCATTGTCATTATTACTATCATTATTATTGTTATTATTGTGAATATTATTATTATTATTATTATTATCAATATCATTATTGTTATTATCATTTTCATTATTATCATTATAATTATCATTATCAATGTTGTAATTATTACTATTGTTGTCATCATTATCATCATCATCATTCTATCATATTAATCTAAAAAGTTATAAAATATGAATTCATTTCCCATGTTTGTTATGATTACCCAACATGTAGATCTTATGAGCTACATGAAATATGTTACTGCACAAAATAACAAAAACATTTCAAAAACAGTTAACTTGCAAAAATAGCAAAGTTCCATATGCCTTGAAAATGCCTCGAATTTTTTTGAGATTATCAAGGCTTTGAAACCTCAAGGCCAAGGCCAAGGCATGCCGAAGGCCAAGGCATTGAAGAAAACGGGCCTTAAAGGCCAAGTCCACACTAATATAAAGTTGATTTGAATAAATAGAGTAAAATTAAACAAGCATAACAGTGAAAATTTCACTGAAATCGGATGTAAAATAAGAAAGTTACGGCAGTTTGAAGTTATTACTTCATGAAACAGTGATATGCAAAACATGGGCGGTATGAAAATGAGTGAACAGATGATGTCACACACTCACTTTAACTCATGTATTTTATTATATGAAATTTCAAATACTTCAATTTTTATGGATGTGATAATAAAGAACCTCTCCCTTGTATCAAAATAAGTTATACAGAAATGATGATTTTACATGTTCCATAAGGAGTCAAACCATGTTTTACATTTGAAGCAAAAAATTGAAATATATATGATATTTCATATGATAAAATACATAAGGAAAAGTGAGTGTGTGACATCATCGGTTCACTCATTTGCATACCGCCCATGTTATGCATATCACTGTTTCAAGAAATAATGCAAAACTTAAAATGCCGTAACTTTCTTATTTTACATCCTATTTCAATAAAATTTTCACTGATGCTTGTTTAATTTTACTCTATTTATTCAAATTAACTTGATATTAGTGTGGACTTGGCCTTTAAGGCGCCTTAAAGGGCAATCCAACCTTGGTAATGAGATGATTTGTGTGAAAGCAGAAAAATAAGAAAAACAGGATGGTGAAAGTTTGAAAAAAATCGGACAAGGAATAAGCAAGTTATGGATGTTTGAAAAATGAGATCACTACATCTATGCGAATCTCAAATTGGCCATTTGGTGATTCGATTGTGACATTTTTGTGGACAACTCTCCCATTTGTCGTACACAAAAATATCATTAATTTGCGGTTTTCTTTGAGGCGCTTTTACCCTCGGGGCAGTACTCAAAATATATTGGATATAGCATATTGGTATAGGTCCTCATGAAAGAAAAGAATCCTACTAAGTAATACATTTTGAAAAAAGTGACATTTTAGTCATTTTGTGTGTTGGAGCGAATGGGGGAGTTGTCCACAGCTACATCACAGTGACATTACCTATTCGGCCAATTTGAAATTCCCATATGTATAGTGATTACAACTTTCAAATATTCATAACTTTCTTATTGCTTGTCCGATTTCGTTCAAACTTTCACCAATCTGCTTCTCTGATTTTTCCTCTTTCTTTCAAAGCAACTTGCTGTTAAGGTTGGATTTCCCTTTTTAAGACCAAGGCCGAGCATCAAGGTACTACAACACTTCTTCCTTCATGTCGTTATCATTATTTTTTACTTCTTATTTTCTTTGGTAAAAACAACGAATATCAGTCTCCAATAAAAGTACTTATTTAAAAGGTATATGAGCTGTCATATTTTTGTTAGGAAAAAGGGCTTTGTTTTTGCCTTGATGATTAATATCAAAGTCGGCTCTAACATGTGATTCACCCCCATCGAGCCCTTCACAAAACTTAAGCAATAATAATATTAAACAAAAACATATAAACAAAAAGGGAAGGACATGTAATTCATTTTGGGGCCGGGAAAGCTATTGAAAATTTCCACTTTGTTCCAAATAAAAACGTGACTCTATGGATATGCAAATACTATTCAGTGCCATAATATATTGCTTAGTTTTCAAAAAATGCAATTATAAATTCACTACCATTATTTCATTGCTTTATGTAGTTGTTATGGCTGAGGAAATATTCAGACAAGATAATTTTTAAAATTAAAATATCGGAAGGTTGGGAAAGGATCAGTGGCCTAATTAGGGATTATGACCCCCGGGGCAAACAATGAAAAGAGAGAGAGAGACAGAGAGAGAGAGAGAGACCGTCATAGTGATGGAGAAATGGAAGAGAAATGACAGAAAGTTGTGAACATGCATCGGCGTGAATCACGTTTTAGGAGTAAAATGGCCGCCCCTTGTAGGGCATAGCGCGTTGATATACGTTTGAATGGTGGCCTTTCAGAGGGGGCGAAACATCCGGCTAGGAAAATGGAAGAGAGCGGGGGGGGGGGGATTTTTTTGGCAGACAAAAGGTCCCCCCCCCCCCTACTTCCATTATCTGAGCCCTACGTTCCGTCGCCTCTGTGGCCTTTCTAAGACATTCCTCAATGCACCCCGCTCCCCTCTTCACAATAATGTGTCCACAACCGAGAAGCTCATTTTAGGGGGCAGTTGTGAAAAATTTCTCCCCAGGAGGGAGGGTGTAGGAGGGGGAGCTCTGACGTTTGAGCAAATTTGAGAGAAAAATAACGGCTCGCAGCACCTTTTTTAGGCGGAAAGTTAGTTAGAAACCCTGACTGCTTTTCAGTCATTTGGACGCAGTACTGCACTGTATGTAACATGGGTGGGCGCAAGGGAGGGGGGGGGGGGTTCCCTCGTCCCGCGCGAAGCGCGAAAGCTTAGACGTTATTTGAGAGAAATATAACAGCTCGTAGCATCTTTTGGGGGGCGAAAAGTTAGTTCGACGCCCTGACTGCTCTTCACTTATTTGGACGGAATACTGCACTGTACATAACAGAGGTGTGTGAGGAGGGGGGGGGGGGTTCCCCTTCCTGCGCGAAGCGCGAAAACTTTGACGTTTTAGCAAATTTCGATAACGGCTCGTAGCACCTTATTTTCAGGTCTTTTTCCTCTCACTTCCCCCCTCTTTATCGCTTTCCCTTTTTTTTTTTTTTTTAAAGCTGGCGTGGTTTTTTTTGGGGGGGAGGCGTCCGCCCTACCCCCCCCCCTCCCTGGCTACGCGCCTGTATGTCCAAACATATTTAGTAGCTGGAACACAGCAAGCAGGGCCATTTTAATTAAAATGTTATTTTCATTTAAAAACAAACACATTACAATAATAATGACAATTCATTATGATAAATGATAGTCGCGGGATCATAAAAAGAACAAGAAGGCTTGTTGAAAATGATCCCATAAAAAAAAATACATCAAACAAATCATGATTATAAAAATCATGTATGCATTATAACAATATAACATAAATTCTACATATAACAGAATAACATGGATAGAAAAGCGGGAAGAGATGAGAAGAAAACACTAGAACTGCAATCGTATCAGAACGATTTGCATGCAATGTCGTCCGTATCTTTTATTTTGTTGAGAAGTTGACAGGTGAAATATTCTCATCATCATTATCATCATCATCATTATGTCATCGTCATGATAATCATCACCATTATCATCATCACCATCATCATCATTATATCATCGTCATCATGATTATCATCACCATTATCATCATCACCATCATCATCATTATATCATCGTCATCATGATTATCATCACCATTATCATCATCACCATCATCATCATTATATCATCGTCATCATGATTATCATCATCATTATATCATCGTCATCATGATTATCATCACCATTATCATCATCACCATCATCATCATGGTGATAATCGTCACTATTATCATCATCACCATCATCATTATATCAATCATCATTTTATCATTTTTTTCATCATTATCATCACCATTATTATATCATCATTATATGATCATAATCATCACCACCATCATTATACATTTTCTATCATAATCATCATAATTATTATCACCATCATCATCATCACCACCATTATCATCATCACCATCATCATCATGGTGATAATCGTCACTATTATCATCATCACCATCATCATTATATCAATCATCATTTTATCATTTTTTTCATCATCATCATCACCATTATTATATCATCATCATTATATGATCAAAATCATCACCACCATCATTATACATTTTCTATCATAATCATCATAATTATCATCACCATCATCATCATCACCACCATTATCATCATCACCATCATCATCATGGTGATAATCGTCACTATTATCATCATCACCATCATCATTATATCAATCATCATTTTATCATTTTTTTCATCATCATCATCACCATTATTATATCATCATCATTATATGATCATAATCATCACCACCGTCATTATACATTTTCTATCATAATCATCATAATTATTATCACCATCATCATCATCACCACCATTATCATCATCACCATTATCAACATCACCATCATCATTGTCATCACCATTATCATTATCATTATCATCATCACCATATTCACCATTATCATCATCACCACCATCATAATCATTATATCATGATATTAATGGTGATGATAATGATGATATAATAATGATGATAATGAGTGATGATGATGATGATGATGGTGATATAATAATAATGATGATGATGATGGCGCACGCCTTGACCCAAATGGCTTTCCACAGGCTCCGGTCCACGTTGCTTCAACACAATGAAGCATACTACACTACGCGCGGGACATCGGGGTTATGCGGTATTTAACATAAGGAAAGGAAGAAATCAAAGATCATAGAACAATGACAGTAGGGTAAAACATAGATAGAAAGACAAGATGACAGAAGGATGGAAACAAAGAATAATATAGGGAAAGGTAGAAGGATAAAATGCCTTTCCATAGGCTCTGGCCACGTGGCTTCCACACTATATGTGACGCATAGTATACCACGCCACATCGGCACTGTGTAGAATTGTATTGAAGAAAATGTCCTTAAATGGTATGTACTGAAATGACTTTCTTAGCTATTAACTTGGTTTGGGAGGTTCTTTATCATAGGAAAGAACATTTCATGGCCGTCATTTTGAGACCACTCTCATATTTTTATGACAATGCTATCGAAGCGTGTGATGCATGATAGATTTATAGAACAAAATGGCGTCTAAAATGTCACGCTTGACCGATTTTCAAAATCCGGCTTCGAGATTATCTTCATTTTGCCTCAAAGAATGTGTCTGCAAAATTTCAAGAAAAATAAAGATCGTTCAGGGGGCCAAAGTCGGGAAACCGATTTGCCCCATAGACAATACGTGTAAAGCATGGGCGGAAACTGTACAGGGTCCGTATAATGACCTGACTTAAATGGCGATTTACTGAAAATTTTCTGTGAGACCATATACCGTATTTGGTATCGCCGAGAAGGGAATTTCATTGCGGTCATTTTGAGCCGACTGCCGATAGTGCGCCATTTAAAATAAGCATATTATTCAATATTAAGTATAGCAGGTAAATTTAGGTTTATCAGCTATAACTTTGCGATGACGTCATCAGTTTATACCAAATTTGGCTGACAATTTTATTGTCAAATATGTTAATACACATACCCATCAAATTTCAAAGACGTAGGTTAAACGTTCGCAAATTTAGAGTAAGTTGAAGTTATTTCGGCAATTCCGTAACTATCGTGATTTTGACGGGCAATTTTCGCAAGTCGGTCAGTGATAAGGTACTTATGTTTTTTATTTGGCTGAAAATCGTATATCTTGAAGTATCTAAATCCAAAAAAGGGTACGGGTTTACCTAGGCATGACGGAGATACGGCCACAAAAAGATAGTCAGTTTGAAAACTTTAGAGGGCGCTGTTTATATTATGCGGGATTACTGAAGCGTGAAATTTGGCAGGGATATCTGCAATAATAATAAGAAGACACAGTGCAAATATGAGACAAAAATGAATTGATATGATAAAGTTATAGGAATTTTTCATTTTCGGGCGTGAATATGTCAAGAAATTTAGCGTTTTTAAACATGGCCGATTTCGGACTTGAATTTAGAGTATGAAGATGGAATTTTTTGTATAACATTTTTATTTTCATGTAAAGAGCAACTCTTGGACTATCTAGAGGAATTTGTTAGAAATCTGTAGGATGTAGGATAGTGGAGATAGGCAAGAAGAACGAAAGGCATGAAAATGGCATGAAAATGGCATGAAAATTGAATTGAATTGAATTGAATTGAAAAGGTTTTATTAATATTGCACTTCGCAGCCAAAAGGCTGAATTATGTACAATTCACATGTTTTGTGTTTTGCAATGACATGGTGTAAAACTACTTAAAAACAAATTCGATAAAAACACTGTTTACATAAAGTCTAGTATAACAGGGGCGGCGCTACAGGGGGGGGGGCAAAGGGGGCGACCGCCCCCCCCCATGATTTTTCAAGTAGTGAAAAAAGAAAATAAAAGAAAAAAAAAGAATAAAAGGAGGAAGAAAAGGGAAGAAAGAAGAAAGAGGAGTATTAAAAAGAGAGGTCTTAAACATATAACATATATTACCCCTGTTATTTAATGGAGAAAAAATATGACGTCATCTTTAGGTCGTCTTGCCCCTCCTATCAAAATACCCTGGCGCCGCCCCTGTAGTATAACAACAACTCAATGCTTATGTGTGAAGGTCAAAGGTAAAAGGTAAATTGATAATAAAAATAAAGTGCGTTGAAGCATGAGTGAGTCCAAGGATGAGTAAGCAGTCCCATGATTACTCACACAAACCTTCTCACACTCAGTCTCCAACCTCGTTCGTACATGTCCTTCCTCACAACTTACACCAACTTAAAAACATAAACATTCAACAATACACTATAAACTCCCTTCCTGTACGCAAACCGCTCATCCTTCTCATACGAATGCTCGCCCATCCATGGACTCACCGTTACATCGCTATGTAAAAACTAAAGATCTCCTTCTGAATCCTCACTCAAAAATTTAAGAATATATCAGTTAAAACCCCAAAACACCGTCTGAGTTGTTGTTGTACAGATATGCCATGAATCACCCCAAAACCTTATTCAATATAAACATTTAAAAGAGACATTACAAGTGATAAAATTATGATAAATGAATAACGAAAATATTTGAAGCAGACAGCAAAATTTCTGACTATTCAAAACTGATCAGATGGAATTTAGCAAGTGAATGAAATATGGCATTGCGCTGTTTTTGTAACGTTTGGTTTTACAGTGAAACTGGCGTCTTTCTGACAATGGCTGCAAAGTACACTCTTCCAGAGCTTTGTCATAATTAATGTATTGATCACCTAACATGATTCTACATGCTCTTTTCTGAATGCGTTCTAAACATATAATTTGGTTTTGTGTAAGGTTTCCATCAAAAACAGGTACACCATAATCCAATATTGGGCGAATGTATCCCTTGTAGACCGTTATTAAATCGCAAAGTGGTATTCTGTATGTTTTAAGACAACGAAGCATATTAAGTTTTCTGTTGCTAGACATATGAGGTCTGCTATATGACTGTCCCATTTCAAATTACACTGCACAGTGATTCCTAATATCTTTGCTTTTTGTACATTATTTAAACAAACATCCCCAATAAAAAGATGTCTCTGTTGAACAGGATTCTTTGAAAAAGACACATGCATACAATGACATTTCGATGGGTTGAGAGTCATATTGTTTCGAAGAGACCATTGGTAAAACTCAAAGTATCTTGTAATTTAGATGGATGTGACTGCTTACGACTTTCAACTAATGTAAATGCAGAAAATTCTCAGTCTATATCTACACTTATCATACTTATATTCACAGACTTCTCAAAAGCGTTCGATCGCATTGATCACAATATCCTTGCTAAAAATTTAATAAACCTTCATGTCCGGCCTTGTCTTATTTCATGGACTTTGAATTTTCTTCAACATCGTCAACAACGAGTGAAATACCTTGGTCAGTTTTCAGATTGGTCAATGTCCCATGCTGGTATAGGACAAGGTACAAAATTAGGACCAATTCTCTTTCTCATAATGATTAATGATGCTACAAAATGGACAAAATGGCGCCTGGATGGTCATGCATGAGTGATTTCGAAAAATGAAAAGTTTAGTGATCAAGATGAAATAGCAAGGAACATGCATATGAAATTTGAAATGAAATGGACATCAGGAAAGTACCTAAAGAGTGATAGCAAACATTACGTGCAAAACAAATAGGACTTTGGTGGAAGAAGAAGAAGAAGAAGAAGAAGAAGAAGAAGAAGAAGAAGAATGCAGAACGTGAACGAAAACAAGGCAATGTCGTAGGACGACATGCAATTACAATAATCTAATATATCAAACATTTAGATTCAATACTAAAAGGATATTACGATAATTTATATTAGACGAATTATATTAAACGAATGGATGATACAGCATTTTTAGAAAATTTTATGGAAAGAATTGCAATTTATACAAAACCCCTATTTTTTTTTGCTACGGTGTTACATATATAATTGACATGGTAATTCCAAGATAGTTTTTCATCTACAAGAATTTCATCCCTAAGAATTAGACATAAGATACACGACTTATTTTCTCATTTCTATAATACAAATCTAGATTAGAAGAAATTTTTGTTTTAGTTCCAAACACATTATATAATTACTTTTATTAATGTTTAAGATCAACTTGTGTGCTTTCGTACAGTTACTTATTCTATTTAATTGAGTATTTACAAGATCAAACAAAGGCTTAGGATCAGGACCAATACAAAAAAAACAACAACAACATCACTTGTATCCTTTGCAAATAATATATAACGAAAATGTTGGGTTAAATATGGTAAGTCATTGATAAAAAAAACAACAACAGAGAATCAAGAATGGAACCTTTAGGAACTCCATAACTGACTGCCTTTAACTCCATTAATTTTAATTGTTTACGATTAGTTAGGTAACTCGAAAAATTGAATGATTAATGACATCAAAAGCCTTTGTTAAGTCTATGAAAACAGTTAAAACGTATTCCTTATTGTTTATGGCTTGATTTATGGTATTGATTAGATCCAATATTGATGTCGTTGTAGATTGCCCCTTTCTTCAGCCGTATTGGTTTTTAAGAAGAATGTTATGTTTATCAATAAAATCTATGAGTCTATTATAAACACATTTTCTAAGATTTTAGAGAATATGGTTATATTGGCCTGTACTTATTTAAATCATTACGTTTACCCTATAATTTTGGGAATTGGAGTTACTTGAGCAATTTTCATATTTGTTGGGAAAGTATCATTCTATATACATTCATTAAATATAAAGCTTAACGATTCACTAATCAAATGAATAACTTGTTTTACAACTTTTATATCAATATTATCTATACTTACACTTGAATTACTTTTCATGTTTTCAACTACTGTTATTATTTCATGATTACTTACTGGCTTAAAAATATTGAGTGTGTATTTCGATATTTTAAGTAGTCATCAAAAGAATTATCGGGAGTGATATTATTAGAATCTTGAAATTCATACCAATGTTTATAAAAAGAAATCATTAAAATTCCTGCAATTCGTGAGAAGCGTCGGTTCGCATGATGTAATTGTGACGTCATCAGGTAGTTGTGAGGTCTAATCTCTTTCGGAAGTGATAGATATTCGAATAGAGAGGTAAAAAATTGTAATAACTCAACCCCCCCCCCCAAAAAAAAAAAAAAAAAAAAAAAAAAATCAAGGAAATTGCCACTTCAATACGTCGGTTCGTGAAACAAACGACGCCATGTAGTAGAGACTGATATACAGTGCGTCCCCCCAAAAAGTTAACAGTTGGAAAAAGTTAATTAATATTTCCGAATATTTTCTATAAATTTTGATTCTTGTAGATAGCTTAGGGTCCCTCCTACACAATAACACCAAAACATCTGGCTATTTATTACACTCGAGAGATCTAAAACCACTTTTCTGACAGGGTGCAAAATTCAGACTTGACAAGAATAGGTATTTGTTCTAACTGGTATTAACAAAGCTGAGAACTGTTTGAAATTGACAGTTGAAAAAAAGTCTCCCCAATTAAATATTTCAAAATATTTTCAGGAAAATTTCATTCCTGTGGTTAGATTAGGGGCTCTTCTATTACATGACACCAAAATATCACACACTATTTTACGCTTGAGTGAGCAAAAGCCACTTGTGTGAAATGGTGCCAAAATAAATCTTCACAAATGTTTGTTTTTGTTCTGGCTGGTATCAGCCAAGTTGAGAGTCATGAAAAGACTTAGATATTTTACATTCTGATCATTAAAATACGATTTATGAGAGAACAGACTTTGTTCAATGTATATGCTGAGATATCCCATCAAAAATTTATGGTTGAGTGAGCAAGCCAGATGAAATTTAAAGACTCACCGAAAGTAACATTTTGGAACACTCAACAAAGTAGTTAATTGGTCACTCAAGTTTAAGATGTTGATGGATGTGTAAGGATATACAGAAAACATAGCCCGTTATTTTATAAATTGTCTTTTATTGATCAGACTATGGACATTTCTAAGCCTTTACATGTTTTACATGACTCTCAGCTAGGCTGATACCAGCCAGAGCCAATATCAATTTTTGTCAAGACTGGATTTTGCACCCTTTCACTAAATTGGCTTTTGCTCACTCAAGCGTACAATATTGTAAGATATTTTGGTGTCATTTGATAGACGAGATCCTAAGCTATCCACATGTATGAAAATTTCCTAACAGTATTTTGAAACATTTATTTGGGGAGAATTTTTCTAACTATTAACTTTTTCTGGGACGCACTGTAGAGTTCGATGAGTGATCTACGCCTATGGCCGTGATCAATCTCCATCGCTTGAATAAAGTAAACTGTAAAATGTAAAGTTCTTAAATTCTTATATCAGGCTCGTGATCTTGTTTTTTTTTTAATGTGAAATATGTTTGTTGTTTTTTAAAGTTTGCTCTGAGTATTTCTCGTTCAGTCCCCCCCCCCCACCCCCATGCTTACAACCTTAATCTGCATCCTCTAATTTCATCTTATCCCCGGAGACAAATAATCCCGTCCAAGGCATAGTAATAGTGATAATGCACACAAAAAAAATAATTGAAGATTTACTTTGAAGAAATCTCGAATCTACGTTTTTAAACCACAGAATTCCATTTGTCATGTGCCCCCACCCCCCCCCCCCCCCACCAAAAAAGCCCCTGCACTTCTGGCGCGCCTGTGTCTAACAAAATAGAGCGTCAGAGGCTAACTCTATACAAATATTTTTAAATGCAAATTCCTAAGAGTACTTGAAGAGTTTTGAAAGAAATAAACCTAAAATTTCATGTCTCTAAGCATGAATGAAAAATTTAAAAAAGAAATTTGAGTATCGATTAAAGATGAGTGACAAATAATTGACTTATACATCGTAGTAAAATAACGCCTCGTTCACATAAGACGCGATTCACATACATGTAAAGAGATTATTTGAGAGGCAGGTGCATATTAATAATCTCCTTTTATTTTGCAAATTTTAGATAAAATGAAACGACTATTAATGATATCATAATTTTCTTAGTTTTATTAATATTAGTAAAACACGTTCATGGGTTCCATGTCTTACAGAAGTAAAAAAGCTGCCTTGGTACAGAGTTTTGTAGCAGACAAGATCATTTCTTTCTCACATCTTTCATCTGCAGATCCTTGTGATACGGACGCAGATCCGCCGATTGTGACATGTTCGAATGTTACTCTCCTGCCTTCTCTACCAAATTCCTTCCTTGGACTGGATGAGGATATAACTTATACATACTCTGATGCTAACCCTGATCCGAGTGGGATAAGTTATAACGTTACAGAAGGTCCATTCCATGACCTATTCCCACCAGGATACACCCCTATAACAATGTTTGCAAGGGATAATTGTGCCAATGTAGCTACCTGCCTATTCTTCGTAGAAAATACACGTAAGTATGAATATATAAGGGGGTACTCGTTTTTTCCAAAGGTTTGTTTTTCAGAATTAAAAAAAAACAAAAAAGATGTAAGGTTCTATTATATTTTCGGGATTATGAACCTTTAGAATTTTTAACCTTTTTTTAATATTCGGAATTACGAACCCTACTTTGTATTTATAGTTATGAAGCCTATTTAATTTTCTTAATTACGAACCTTCGGAATTATGAACCATCAGAGTAAACAAACCTTTGGAAATAAGAACCGTCGCACACTCGCACAGTGGGCGAGAATGAAGTCAAAGTGTGCCAAAATTCGGATCTGATATATTTTTGGAACGAAACAAGATAACTTAAGGTAATTTGACTCGTAGAATCCAATGAAAATACTTTGAACAGCGTAAGATGTCAAGAAATGGCTGATTTCTATTTGGCTGCTGAAAACGTAATAAAGATCAAAATAACCATAATGACGTGTCTGTGGTCCAACTACAATTTTTCAAAGTCATACCTCGTCATGCTGACATAATTTTTTGACAAAAAAGTAATTTGGATAGAATGAATGAACAATGTTAAGTGGTTAAACAATAAGAGGTTAACGCTAAACCGAAATATTGCAATAAAAAACACCTCATACCACCCCCCCCCCTTAATATTCGTGTTGCATAATAATTGTGTGGGAAAACATCATGAATTAGTAATTGTTTTATAATAAGCGATTTCATATTGCTCATTTGTCCATTTCTCTTACCTCACTTTAATACTTGCTCAGTACAAGAGATAATGGCATTTGTAGTATTCATCTATGATAACTTGCGTAAAAAGAGCATAATTTTTGCTAGGAGTATGCAAGATTATGCTATATACTTGCTTAATTTCCTTGAAATTTTACTTTACCCATTAACCATTAATATGCCCCTATGTACCAAACCCAAAGTCACATTACAAGGTAATAGCTGTTCGAGATACATAAACTCATTGGCATGCATTATCGATAACACTGATCAGGCTAACGGTGCCCACCACTGAACTCTACACTACGTGGAATGGGCGTCACGGTTGAGCGCACGACCCGGTCGTCATGTTGTTTCCCTCAAGAAGCACATTCGCGTGTATCGTGGAGACGTAAAGGACGCAGGCATAATTATGAAGTGCATGATTTCTGTTTTCCCCCTTCTTCTTTGTTTTGTTTTGTTTTGTTTTTATTTTGTTTGAGGGGATATGAGGTATAGTCAAGATGATTTTTTTTTTTTTTAAATATTGAATAAATTGTAACAATTCTTTAATGACTATATGTCAATATGATTTTAGTTGTACATTTACGGTGCGGCAGCACTTTTTTTTTTCGTTAAAAAACAACTACATTGTTTATTACCATTGTCTTTTCCCCGTCTTTTTCTAAAATCTTTGCATAAACTTATCGCTGTCATTACTGTTATTTGCATGATTTGTTTAATGTTTTATTTCAGCACTGGGAGGCAAATCATGAAGGCAGTCACACAAAATACTAGCCTGTAATTTAATTTGGATGATTCCATTTTCAGAGGCTTGGTATTTTATAAATTACATCACAAATAATCGTGCACCACTTTTGAATGTGCTCAAGAGAAATATAGCACCAAATACACACTTCATACATACAAGTCATTGTGATATACATAGAGACACAGTCACACAGACATAAATTTCAAAATCATCTGTTCCATCTGCCTCAATTTTACATCGAAATTCACATTAAATATATACACTATAGGAGACAATTTATACTCAGTTCGTTGTCTACTACTTTTCAGTCTGATGTCAAAAGTGAACATGATTGTATAGCATAGCATCCGTCGCACAGTAAACGCAAAAAAAATATATGTATCTTAAATAAAATAAAATGGCAAGAAAATTTTACGAAAAGTATTTCATGTATCTT
Organism: Heliocidaris tuberculata; assembly: GCA_025618425.1. NCBI lineage: Eukaryota > Metazoa > Echinodermata > Echinoidea > Camarodonta > Echinometridae > Heliocidaris > Heliocidaris tuberculata. The sequence goes on along the minus strand of CM046835.1, from coordinate 32,282,009 downwards.
TACAAATGTGTGTAAACTGAGTGTTTTCCCTATTTCAATACAATTTGTGTGGCAAATGAAATTCATAAAACCTTAAAATATTCTAGTGGTCATACCTGATATAGATTTTTGTTACATGTATTTACATTTGAAGAGAAACAAATCATATTATCATTATACCTATGTGATCAAGGGAGGCTTCACGGTATTGTGCTAAATTAAAAGAGCTACAGAAAAAAAAAATCCTCCGATCAAAAAATATTAAAGGAGTGAATGAACTGCAACAGAATGAAGAAATTGCTGTGTGGAAATCTGAAGGAAAGAATTAAAAGAAGGTAGACCATATGACAATAGCCAAAGTCTGGATTTGCTGTCTTTACAAAATTGCTTTTCACATTCAGTTAATTCAATAATTGGAAATTTACTTGCTGTACCATGGTAACCCTACATGTATGCCTACTGATGCATTAATACACATATGATATTATAGTGATGTAGCACAGCAAAGTCACAACAGACATGACATAACAATAAAGTTACAGGCAAAATTTATATTTTGTAATTCTTCTTCCTGGGGAGCAACCGCAATCAACTATTGCAGTATTTGATTATCATGTCAATTTCAAATGAGGTCGGCATGCATGGCTCCCGGCGCCACTTGTACATTGCAGTACAATGTATTTTGTTTTCTTGGACTTGATGAGGTCAAATAAATGAATATATGTTTAATTTCATGTTGAGCCTGGCCCTGGCCTTTAGTTGAGCGTACTGAAACCAATAAAGAAAAACAAATTATTTTTACTTTAAGTGTAAAACTAAAGGTGAAATACTGTACTCTTGTATATCTACATGTAACCCATATACCCATGCATGAAAGTGTATGAATGGGACTGTGTTACTTGTTAAAAATGCGTCTTCTTAGTTTGATATATAAGTCCTTCTTCACGACTTTCACGAACATTACGATTCGTGCAGTTGACTGCAGCGCAAGACGCAATCTTGAACTACTCTCAATTCATCTTTGAAGGGCACATAATGATTACATGAGTAAAATTAGTCCTTCAAATTTGGTCAGATGTCACGGTAAACTCAATGCAGAAGCGACGTTCCGGAATTGTTTTGAGGGAAATAAGATGGTGCTGGCGTGCTGCCGGTGGCGTCATGCTGCCTATGGCCAATCAGCGTGCAGCGAGCGATCGAGGCCCATTCCACGTAGTGTAGAGTTCAGTGGTGCCCACAGACGAATAAACTCAAAAACTTGCAGTTCAAACGAAGGTATTACGCATATTGGGCTTGTAGAGGGCGCTGTAGAAAGGTCGTCGCCAGAGCCATCCATACTGGTCGTCGCCAGAGCCATCCATACACAGAGTCTGGCCAACTCAGTTGGGCACAACATGGCGTATATTCCTTTGTTACATGCTTGCCTTACAAAGCAACAGGCCGCCATATTGTTACCCACTGGAGCAGGATTGGCCAAACTCTATGTATGGATGGCACTGGTCGTCGCTAGAGTCCCTTTTATATAAAGAGTAACGACAACCCGTGATTTGAACTCCATTTTGGGGCCACTATTACGTAACATTTCTATTCAATTCCGATGAGCATTTGGGTGTTCTAAATAGAAAGAATTCGAACGCCATTTTGGGGCAAAAAAAAAAAAAAAAAAAAAAAGGACATCCATGTGGTAACTCTATCTAGCAAGGGGCTCTCGTAGTCGTCGCCAGAGCTACAGGGCCACCGCGCGTCTTCACCGGCTCCACTTTAGGCTTAAAAACTGTAAACATAGGGGTAAAAAATTGACTTTAACTTAAAAAACGGGCAGAAGCGGGAGGCCAAATTTGGTATCAATTGAAAGCTTAAACCTTGGAAAGAATTTTATATGATGCCGTCAAAAGGAACAGTTTTTTATCTTTAAGAAAAAAAAATAAGACACTAAAAAGAAAGAGGAATATTCATCGGAAGTATTCGTTAGGGTGTTATCTTCCAACAGGACATGAAAAGAGTTAGAACAATTACAATCACCAAACTAATATTTTGGCAACACGATAAAAACTACTTTCGAAAAATCAACTGAAGGCAATTTCAATAGCCCTGTCTATCACCTTTAGAAATGTAATCCGAACCTGATTTCTATGGGCATTACAATAGGCCTTTGAAATTGCCACCCATGCAGAGAACCGGGTCCGTCATAGGTACATGTATGTACTTTGCTGTACGCAACGACTTAAGATATGGCCTGGAGATATCTAGAACAAAATAGACGAATTCGATTATAACAACAATGGTGGTATTGTGTGATCCCGTGACCATGGAATGCCACAGTGAATTCACGTTATAAGAATTTCTTCATGACTGACGACTTTACTCGTGTAGCTATTGAAAACCATGGAATTCTCTTTCAATATTGCTTGATTTTGTTACTTCTGTTTGTTATTTTGTTAAGTGACAGAGAACATGATTTTCATTCGAGCTCGGAAACCAAAAATTCCTAGTTCTGGTTTGAGGTTCAACTTGAACAATATTAAAAGTCGCTATAAAGCTGTGGATCGTTAAAGACGACATCTTTTTGAACTGTCATTCGAGACTTGCATAGAAGGAGCTTGTTTTGAACGTCTAAACAATGTCTAACAGATTATATTCAGCCAGTATCAAACCCGACTTCATCAATTTTTTTGGCAGGTTTATATATTTTTATTTATTGTTTTATTATAATTTTGGCAGTAACCGAGTTACCAGTCAACTGTCCAGACTTGAATCGCAATGTTAGCACAGATCCAAACCTACCAAACTACACTTTTATGCCAGATTTCGGAGGAGATAACGTCATAAAGTCTGTAAGTGGTTACAGATATCACGGAGGGGGTGTATCGGTAAATCTTACACTAAGAGGTTCTCCACCTGGAGATAGCGTGCCCATAGGAAGCCACGATGTGGTTGCAATCATCTATGATGACGTACTGAGTAAGACATGCGCAGGAGTCTATCGTGTTGAAGGTAATATTATTCATACTATACGCGTCAACTTTATTCAAACCACTTTTTTTTTTTTTAGTTGTTTTTTTAGGGGGGATGGGGGTGCATGTGTTGGTGGGATGTGGGTGTTGGTTTGGGCTTTTATTTTCAGGAGCGTTGCTATAAGTGGTGTTTGGGTGTGACTTTACCCCACGAATGTAAATATTGAATCAGCAAATTTAAAATGTCTTATTAGAGCCTTAAAGGCAAATAACTATAAATTGATGAATTCCTTGTTTTGGTCTTTGACTTTATTTTTGTTATTGTCTCTTTTGCAAAAAAAAAATTAAAAATGTAGAAGTCATGTCTGTAGATTTGAAAATCTGAAGACCTTTTTTAAATGGGATTCAGGAAATCGGACCTGTCTAATCTTCGCAACTGTATGTTTTTACACGTTTTTTTTTTTCCTTCTTCATTTCCTTCTTCTTCTACTTAATTTTTTTAAACTTAATTCTTCTTTTTTTTCTTCTTTCTCCTCCTAGTCCTCCTCCTTTCTCTTTTTTTTTATATTGATACGGGTGTCTCACAAGACCGTGTCCAGTTTTCGCCGTGTATTGTTGACGATCGTAGACAGACTAAGCTTACACCCCTCTTAGCGTAATGGACTAGTCCTTATTAATACTAATGTCATATATTGGGTGTACTTTCCTGTCTGTGATGGGAAAAGAACGGTGGGGTTTTGACATATGAATGAAAAACGAGATTGTAGAAATGATTTAGTAGGAAGTTTGTGCGTGTGACCACAGAGATAGCTCTCGAGTTCATATGTAGTTTCGGAGTAAATGGCCTTCAAACACTAGTAGCTGGTCTCACATGCTTTATGTACACTATGGCAAGCTGAAGACCTATTTTGACCAGAGTACGGTGGGTGAACTTTCAAATGGTATAGGACATGAGGGTTTCTCTGAAAGAAATATTGTCAAAGTATGGGAGGATGCATGCTAGCAATTCCTATACCAAAAATTAATTGTTAATGATTTTTCTTTTTTGTTGAAGCCCATAGGTTATATTATTAAGTTGTAAAACTCCAACAATAGAGGGCGTTGCCAAAAGAGCCTAAACGGAGCAATATGCCCTCCCGATATTTTCTAATGTGAAACTTTTTATGATAACAGAGAGGAGAACCTTTGCTGCAACTGATAATATGTAGGCCCTATGTAAAGTCTGTAACAAAGAACCAGTATTTATGCAGACCTCTTAGTAGAATGATATGCTATGGAAACATATTAAAAGTTTGCATCAAGGAGGAATATCCTCTCATAGAAGTAGGAACATCTTTTAAAGGTTGGTCACAACCGGTCCTGCGCCTCCTTGCGTGTGGTCTGCGACGGATTTCGCATAAAATTTTTGCGTCGCACGCACGTGTCTGCACGTTTTTTGCAAGCCTGAAGGAGCACGCAGGACACGCAAGGAGGCTGTTGGACATGTCCAAAAATCTCTGCGTGTGGCTACGTGTTATGATGAACGCACGTGACACGCGCAGCCATCGTACTTCCTGCATGTGCTTCTTGCGACCATCGCACGGGCTCCTTGCGGAGGTCTCACAAAGCCCACGGCTCCATACGGAGCCGTGACATGTCGCCCGTCGGTTGCACGTCGTTTGCAAGTACCTATACGGTGCTGTACGTTCGCCTCAAGAGTTCTTGCAGGTAAGAGGGAGTATGTTAATGAGTATGGTACAAGACGGCCAATAGGAGGTGCAGAGAGGTGCACGACTGGTTGTGACCATGACAAAAGAAGAACGTACGAATCGCAGGAGTTGGCCCACAGGCGATCGCAGCTGCGTACACGCACGTGGAAAAACACGCACGATCAGTTGTGACCATAGCATTAGTGAATGAACTTCCTTAAACACAAATTGCATGGCAGACAATGAAAAATCTGTTCTTCCTTATCTCGTCTTGTCTTATAGACACAGATCCGCCGATTGTGACATGTTCTAATATAACTCTCCCGGCTTTGACGCCGAATTCCTTTATTGGACTGACTCAGAATGAAACGTATACTTACGAAGATGCTTATCCTAACCGGATTGGTGTAACATATAACGTCACAAATGGTACATCGGGCGACTCAGACTTGTATCCACCAGGATACACGCCTATAACAATGATTGCTGTCGATGAATTCAACAATTTAGCTACCTGCCTATTCTACGTCCAGAATAATCGTAAGTATAGGTTTTCCAGGTCCAATTCCTCAAAACAGCAGCCGAATTGATGCACAGTCGCTCGATTTCAATTGCATTTGAATGCTCATCAAGATCAAATTGAATTGCCTAAAGGGAGCATTCGAATTGATTTTTAGGGCAAGCGATCGCATACTTTCATCATGCATTTTGATAGAACGAGCATTCACTTTTAGAATTTTACCCAATGAGCATTCAAATTCACGGCAGCTTCGGATCGCGAAAATTTGGGAATTCAAATTTATCAATAGAAAAGCATGTTTGCGATTTAAGCAATGGAATTAACAATGCACTCATTCCCTTAGATTTTCCAATTGTTTTACATAATAGATTTTGAAACACTGAATATGAAAAGGCGTGTTCTTGCAATATATAAACCGGGAATAGATGATAATGATGAACAATGATACAAAAATGTAAAGTCATGGAACCAAAAAAAGTTGATAAACAAAAAGCAAGCGCCACGGAACGAGTTCTGACTATATGAAGTGGGGTTGCTCGAGCCCCCTGATCCCCCTCCTATTTCGGGGGCCCTGTGATAATTAAAAGAAGAAATAACAAAGCAAGTGGTTAACTTAAAGATAGGATTGGACGAAATAAGTAAAAGACACACAATTGGATGTGGAACCCTACTTTAAATACGCTGTATATAATTGCAATATACAGTGACAGTGTATGAAAAGCTAAGGGTAGTCAATAATGTGTTTTACACCTTATGATTTAGATTACTACATCATTTTGCAACAGCAAATTACATTTGAAAACATTACAATGGTTTAATGACGACCAAAAATTTGAAGATGAAAGAATAAAAAAGGCAAAACCCGGCTATTTTATGTACTTAATTAACCGTTTTGAAAATGAATGAACATACCGCTAATTTGACTGCCTATTGATTAATGAAATGGAAAGTAAAACTCGTGCAAGAATTCGCACTCAAGTTGTCATAGATGAATTCGAATGACTCTTTGGCCTCGTTTAATTGAACGACGATGAATTAATTTGGATGTTCGAAGCACATTTTTGCATCCTGGAAAAATAATTTGAACGAATGAAAATTCATTTGAACCAAAGGAGTAGACAGGGTGAGCAAATCGGTTGAATACGAGCGTTTGAATATGAATGTGAAAGCTAATTTTGCCAATTTGACCGGGAAAACCGTTATAATTATAGTCTTCATTTTTTCTTCGATTATCTTGTTATATTTCTTCTTGATGACACCACACTGTAGGCCTGTACAAATATCATGGTAAAAGCAGTCTTGTTTACAGGAACCATATTTATATTGTCTGATTATCTATTTTCACATTGACTTCTAAGTTATGGTATATGACTTGTAAATATGAAAATCAGTGCATTGGGTCTCTGTAGAAAAAAAATGATAATAGTGCATTAATTTTTCATATCCTTTTTCTTAACATCATCAAACAGTAACCGAGTTACCAGTCAACTGTCCAGACTTGAATCGCAATGTAGGCACAGATCCAAACCAAGCGAGCTACACTTTTATGCCAGATTTCGGAGAAGATAACGTCACAAAGTCTGTAGATGGTTACAGATATCACGGAGGTGTTGTCTCTGTTAATCTTACGCTAGGAGGTTCTCCAATTGGAAATAGCGTGCCCATAGGAACCCATGATGTGGTTGCAATCATCTATGATGACGTATTGAGTAAGACATGCACAGGAGTCTATCGTGTTGAAGGTAATCTTGTTCATACAACACGTTTATTGGAACCACCTATTTTGAGTGGGGTGTGGCTTGTAGGTTGATTGAGGGTGTGGGATTGACTATGTTCACTGGCGTTGCAAGAGGAGGTGTTTGGGTGTGACTTTATCCGTCGAATTGAAAATGGTACCAGCCTTCTTAACAAATCACTAAATTGAAGACATATACATGTATAATATTTTGAAATTTATCTATGTTTTTTTGTTTTTTCGATCCTCTTCCTAAAAGAAATTTAAAAATTCCTATCTTTTGGCTTGAAAAACTTAGGATTTTTTTCTGAATGGAATTCATACAACCGGACCTGTTATATCCTTGTACCCTATATCGTTTAAAACGTTTTCTCATATTGTCTTTTTCTTTTTCTTTTCTCCTTATTAATCTTCTTCTACTACTTTTTCTTCTTTGTTTGTGTTTTTCTTCTATTTTTCATCTTCTAAATATGTGTTACATTTTATAATGGCATTTGCTGCAATTGATAATTATGTCGACACATTATAAAGTGTATAACAAAGTACCAATGTTCATGTAGACCTCTAAGCACAAAGATATGCTATAAAAAGATATCAAAAGTTTCAATCAAGAGGGGAATGTTCTGTCATAGAAATAATAACCTCTTTTTATTGATCAAAACTTCCATAAACACAAATTTTATTACTGACAATGACAAAATCTGTTTTTTCTTATCTCATCTTGTCGTATAGACACAGATCCGCCTATTGTGACTTGTTCGAATGTTACTCTCCTGCCTTCTCTACCAAATTCCTTCCTTGGACTGGATGAGGATATAACTTATACATACTCTGATGCTAACCCTAATCTGAGTGGGATAACTTATAACGTTACAGAAGGTCCATTCCATGACCTATTCCCACCAGGATACACCCCTATAACAATGTTTGCAAGGGATGATTATGACAATGTAGCTACCTGCCTATTCTTCGTAGAAAATACATGTAAGTTCATATTTGGGGGTACTCGTTTTTCCGAAGGTTTGTTTTTCAGAAAAAAAAATAAATAAATAAAGCTGTAAGGTTCTTACATTTTCGGAATTACGAACCCTACTTTATATTTAGAAGTTTAAAGCCTATTTTATTTTCCGAGTTATGAACCTTCGGAAAAACGACATGTACATGTAAACCGAAGATATGATAAAGGTTTCCCGGCCAATTTCGCTCTTTCATCAGTCAGCTTCTTAGAGCGTTCATTCAGTTTGACACACATCGTTTACCGCGTGTCCGTTAAAATCATACTTCGGTCATTCAATTTCTCGGTGTCGCGGGAGGGACTTTTCACTTGAAGCATTGAAACTGACCCATTTTAATTCAAATTAATGCCGGATTCATTTATATCCATCCTCACCCACCAAAATCGCGAATGGGCAGTCATCTTCTGAATAATAATGTTCTGATTTTGAATTTATTTCCTTCCTGAATCCGTGATAGTACTTCATGCACTGTAGGCTGATTGAACATTTTCATGATGGATTGTATTCCATTCCCCAAACAATAAGTCATCACTTCTATACCTACCAAATTCAGTTGTCCAATCAGAACCTGATGCCGCCCATGCGGAGCACCGGGTCTGTCATAGGTACGTACTTTGCTGTACGCAAAGACTTAAGATCTGGCCTGGAGATATCTAGAACAAAATAGACAAATTTGTCGCATTCGATTGTAACAACAATGGTGGTATTGTGTGATCCCGTGACCATGTAATGCCACAGAGAATTCACGTTATAATAATTTCTTCATGACTGACGATTTTACTAGTGTAGCTATTGAAAACCATGGAATTCTCTTTCAATATTGCCTGATTTTGTTACTTCTGTTTATTTTGTTAAGTGACACAGAACATGATTTTCATTCGAGCTCGTGAAACAAAAAGTCCTAGTTCTGGTTTGAGGTTCAACTTGAACAATATCAAAAGTCGCTATAAAGCTGTGGATCGTTAAAGACGACATCTTTTTGAACTGTCATTCGAGACTTGTATAGAAGGAGCCTGTTTTGAACGTCTAAACAATGTCTAACAGATTATATTCAGCCAGTATTCAGCTGGAAAATTACTGGGCTTTCTTATAGCAAATAAATTGATTTAGAAATTTCTTTCTGTCAGACCCGACTTCATCAATTTTTTTGGCAGGTTTATATATTTTTATTTATTGTTTTATTATAATTTTGGCAGTAACCGAGTTACCAGTCAACTGTCCAGACTTGAATCGCAATGTTAGCACAGATCCAAACCTACCAAACTACACTTTTATGCCAGATTTCGGAGGAGATAACGTCACGAAGTCTGTAAGTGGTTACAGATATCACGGAGGGGGTGTATCGGTAAATCTTACACTAAGAGGTTCTCCACCTGGAGATAGCGTGCCCATAGGAAGCCACGATGTGGTTGCAATCATCTATGATGACGTACTGAGTAAGACATGCACAGGAGTCTATCGTGTTGAAGGTAATGTTATTCATACTATACGTGTCAACTTTATTCAAGCCACGTGTTTTTTTTGTGTGTGTGTGTGTGTGTGTTTTTTTTTGTTGTTTTTTTTGGTTTTGTTTTGTTTCTGTGTTTTGTTTTGTTTCTGTGTTTTGTTTTGTTTTGTTTTGGTTTTGGTTTTTTTGGGGGGGATGGGGATGCATGTGTTGGTGGGAAGTGGGTGTTGGTTCGGGCTTTTATTTTTAGGGGCGTTGCTATAAGTGGTGTTTGGGTGTGACTTTACCCCGCGAATGTAAATATTAAATCAGCAAATTTAGTTGTCTTATTAGAGCCTTAAAGGCAAATGACTATAAATTGATGGATTCCTTGTTTTGGTCTTTGACTTTATTTTTGTTATTGTCTCTATTACAACAACAAAAATGTGGAAGTCATGTCTGTAGATTTGAAAATCTGAAGACCTTTCTTAAATGGGATTCAGAAAATCGGACCTGTCTAATCTTCGCAACTATATGTTTTTACACGTTGTTTTTTCCTTCTTCATTTCCTTCTTCTTCTACTTAATTTTCTTCTTCTTTTTCTTCTTCCTCCTCCTAGTCCTCCTCCTCTCTCTCTCTCTCTCTCTCTCTTTAATATTGATACGGTTGTCTCACTTCTGTCACAAGACCATGTCCAGCTTTCGCCGTGTATTGTTGACGTTCGTAGACTGATTAAGTTTACCCCCTCTTAGCGTAATGGACTAGTCCTTATTAATACTAATGTCCTATATTGGGTGTACTTTCCTGTCAGTCTGTGATGGGAAAAGTACGGTGGGGTTTTGACATATGAATGAAAAACGAGATTGTAGAAATGATTTAGTAGGAAGTATGTGCATGTGACCACAGAGATAGCTCTCGAGTTCATGTGTAGTTTCGGAGTAAATGGCCTTCAAACACTAATAGCTGGTCTCACATGCTTTATGTACACTATGGCAAGCTGAAGATCTATTTTGACCAGAGTACGGTTGGTGAACTTTCAAATGGAATAGGACATGAGGGTTTTTCTGAAAGAAATATTGTCAAAGTATGTAAGGATGCATGCTAGCAATTGCCTATACCAAAAATTAATCTTTAATGATTTTTCTTTTTTGTCGAAGCCCATAGGTTATATTATAAAGCTGTAAAACTCCATTGATAAAGGGCGTTGCCAAAAGAGACAAAACGGAGCGATATGCCCTCCCGATATTTTCTAATGTGTAACTTTTTATGATAACAGAGAGAAGAACCTTTGCTGCAACTGATAATATGTAGGCCCTATGCAAAAGTTTCCATCAAAAAGGAATATCCTCTCCCAGAAGTAGGAACATCTTTTAAAGGTTCGTCACAACCGGTCCTGCACCTTCTTGCGTGTGGTCTGCGACGGATTTCGCATAAAATTTTTGCGTCGCACGCACGTGTCTGCACGTTTTTTCCAAGCACGTAGGAGCACGCAGGACACGCAAGGAGACTGTTGGACATTTCCAAAAATCTCTGCGTGTGGCTATGTGTTATGATGAACGCACGTGACACGCGCAGTCATCGTGCTTTCTGCACGCGTGCTTCTTACGACCATCGCACGGGCTCACTAAGCCCATGGCTCCATACGGAGCCGTGACATGTCGCCCGTCGGTTGCACGTCGTTTGCAAGTACCTTTACGGTGCTGTACGTTCGCCTGAAGAGTTCTTGCAGGTAAGAGGGAGTATGTTATTGAGTAAGGTACAAGACGGCCAATAGGAGGTGCAGAGAGGTGCACGACTGGTTGTGACCATGACAAAAGAAGGACGTACAAATTGCATTGCAGACAATGAAAAATCTGTTCTTTCTTATCTCGTCTTGTCGTATAGACACAGATCCGCCGATGGTGACATGTTCTAATATAACTCTCCCGGCTTTGACTCCGAATTCCTTTATTGGACTGACTCAGAATGAAACGTATACTTACGAAGATGCTTATCCTAACCCGAATGGGGTAACATATAACGTCACGAATGGTACATCGGGCGACTCAGACTTGTATCCACCAGGATACACGCCTATAACAATGATTGCTGTCGATGAATTCCACAATTTAGCTACCTGCCTATTCTACGTCCAGAATAATCGTAAGTATAGGTTTTCCCGGTCCAATTCCTCAAAACAGCAGCCGAATTGATGCACAGTCGCTCGATTTCAATTGCATTTGAATGCTCATCAAGATCAATTGAATTGCCTAAAGGGAGCATTCGAATTGATTTTTAGGGCAAGCGATCGCATACTTTCATCATGCATTTTGATAGAACGAGCATTCACTTTTAGAATTTTACCCAATGAGCATTCAAATTCACGGCAGCTTCGGATCGCGAAAATTTGGGAATTCAAATTCATCAGTAGAAAAGCATGTTCGCGATTTAAGCAATGGAATTAACAATGCACTCATTCCCTTAGATTTTCCAATTGTTTTACGTAATAGATTTTTAAAACACTGAATATGAAAAGGCGTGTTCTTGCAATATATAAACCGGGAATAGATGATAATGATGAACAATGGATACAAAAATGTAAAGTCATGGAACAAAATAAAGTTGATAAACAAAAAGCAAGCGCCAGGGAACGAGTTCTGACTATATGAAGTGGGGTTGCTCCAGCCCCCTGATCCCCCTCCTATTTCGGGGGGCCTGTGATAAACAAAAGAAGAAATGACAAAGCGAGTGGTTAACTTAAAGATAAGATTAGAAAAATAAAAAAAGATACACAGGTGGATGTGGAAGGCTACTTTAAATACGCTGTATATAATTGCAATATACAGTGACAGTGTCTGAAAAGCTAAGGGTAGTCAATAATGTGTTTTACACCTTATGATTTAGATTACTACATCATTTTGCAACAGCAAATTACATTTGAAAACATTACAATGGTTTAATGACGACCAAAAATTTGAAGATGAAAGAATAAAAAAGGCAAAACCCGGCTATTTTATGTACTTAATTAACCGTTTTGAAAATGAATGAACATACTGCTAATTTGACTGCCTATTGATTAATGAAATGGAAAGTAAAACTCGTGCAAGAATTCGCACTCAAGTTGTCATAGATGAATTCGAATGACTCTTTGGCCTCGTTTAATTGAACGACGATGAATTAATTTGGATTTTTCGAAGCACATTTTTGCATGCTGGAAAATTAATTTGAACGACTGAAAATTCATTTGAACCAAAGAAGTAAACAGGGTGAGCAAATCGCTTGAATACGAGCGTTTGAATATGAATGTGAAAGCTAATTTTGCCTATTTGACCGGGAAAACCCATGTCATATAGTCTTCATTTTTTCTTCGATTATCTTGCTTTATTTCTTCTTGATTACACCACACTGTAGGCCTGTACAGATATAATGGTAAAAGCAGTCTTGTTTAAAGGAACCATATTTATATATGTATTTATATTGTCTGATTATCTATTTTCACATCGACTTCTAAATTATGGTATATGACTTGTAAATATGAAAATCAGTGCATTGGGTCTCTGTAGAAAAAAAAATGATAATAGTGCCTTAATTTTTCATTTCCCTTTTCTTAACAACATCAAACAGTTACCGAGTTACCAGTCAACTGTCCAGACTTGAATCGTAATGTAGGCACAGATCCAAACCAAGCGAGCTACACTTTTATGCCAGATTTCGGAGAAGATAACGTCACACAGTCTGTAGATGGTTACAGATATCACGGAGGTGTTGTCTCTGTTAATCTTACACTAGGAGGTTCTCCAATTGGAAATAGCGTGCCCATAGGAACCCATGATGTGGTTGCAATCATCTATGATGACGTATTGAGTAAGACATGCACAGGAGTCTATCGTGTTGAAGGTAATCTTGTTCATACAACACGTTTATTGGAACCACCTATTTTGAGTGGGGTGTGGCTTGTAGGTTGATTGAGGGTGTGGGATTGACTATGTTCACTGGCGTTGCAAGAGGAGGTGTTTGGGTGTGACTTTATCCGTCGAATTGAAAATGGTACCAGCCTTCTTAACAAATCACTAAATTGAAGACATATACATGTATAATATTTTGAAATTTATCTATGTTTTTTTGTTTTTTCGATCCTCTTCCTAAAAGAAATTTGAAAGTCCTATCTTTTGGCTTGAAAAACTTAGGATTTTTTTCTGAATGGAATTCATACAACCGGACCTGTTATATCCTTGTACCCTATATCGTTTAAAAACGTTTTCTCATATTGTCTTTTTCTTTTTCTTTTCTCCTTATTAATCTTCTTCTACTACTTTTTCTTCTTTGTTTGTGTTTTTCTTCTATTTTTCATCTTCTAAATATGTGTTACATTTTATAATGGCATTTGCTGCAATTGATAATAATTATGTCGACACATTATAAAGTGTATAACAAAGTACCAATGTTCATGTAGACCTCTAAGCACAAAGATATGCTATAAAAAGATATCAAAAGTTTCAATCAAGAGGGGAATGTTCTGTTATAGAAATAACAACCTCTTTTTATTGATCAAAACTTCCATAAACACAAATTTTATTACTGACAATGACAAAATCTGTTTTTTCTTATCTCATCTTGTCGTATAGACACAGATCCGCCTATTGTGACTTGTTCGAATGTTACTCTCCTGCCTTCTCTACCAAATTCCTTCCTTGGACTGGATGAGGATATAACTTATACATACTCTGATGCTAACCCTGATCCGAGTGGGATAACTTACAACGTTACAGAAGGTCGATTCCATGACCTATTCCCACCAGGATACACCCCTATAACAATGTTTGCAAGGGATGATTATGACAATGTAGCTACCTGCCTATTCTTCGTAGAAAATACATGTAAGTTCATATTTGGGGGTACTCGTTTTTCCGAAGGTTTGTTTTTCAGAAAAAAAATAAATAAATAAAGCTGTAAGGTTCTTACATTTTCGGAATTACGAACCCTACTTTATATTTAGAAGTTTAAAGCCTGTTTTATTTTCCGAGTTATGAACCTTCGGAAAAACGACATGTACATGTAAACCGAAGATATGATAAAGGTTTCCCGGCCAATTTCGCTCTTTCATCAGTCAGCTTCTTAGAGCGTTCATTCAGTTTGACACACATCGTTTACCGCGTGTCCGTGAAAATCATACTTCGGTCATTCAATTTCTCGGTGTCGCGGGAGGGACTTTTCACTTGAAGCATTGAAACTGACCCATTTTAATTCAAATTAATGCCGGATTCATTTATATCCATCCACACCCACCAAAATCGCGAATGGGCAGTCATCTTCTGAATAATAATGTTCTGATTTTGAATTTATTTCCTTCCTGAATCCGTGATAGTACTTCATGCACTGTAGGCTGATTGAACATTTTCATGATGGATTGTATTCCATTCCCCAAACAATAAGTCATCACTTCTATACCTACCAAATTCAGTCGTCCAATCAGAACCTGATGCCGCCCATGCAGAGCACCGGGTCTGTCATAGGTACGTACTTTGCTGTACGCAAAGACTTAAGATCTGGCCTGGAGATATCTAGAACAAAATAGACAAATTTGTCGCATTCGATTGTAACAACAATGGTGGTATTGTGTGATCCCGTGACCATGTAATGCCACAGAGAATTCACGTTATAATAATTTCTTCATGACTGACGATTTTACTAGTGTAGCTATTGAAAACCATGGAATTCTCTTTCAATATTGCCTGATTTTGTTACTTCTGTTTATTTTGTTAAGTGACACAGAACATGATTTTCATTCGAGCTCGTGAAACAAAAAGTCCTAGTTCTGGTTTGAGGTTCAACTTGAACAATATCAAAAGTCGCTATAAAGCTGTGGATCGTTAAAGACGACATCTTTTTGAACTGTCATTCGAGACTTGTATAGAAGGAGCCTGTTTTGAACGTCTAAACAATGTCTAACAGATTATATTCAGCCAGTATTCAGCTGGAAAATTACTGGGCTTTCTTATAGCAAATAAATTGATTTAGAAATTTCTCTCTGTCAGACCCGACTTCATCAATTTTTTTGGCAGGTTTATATATTTTTATTTATTGTTTTATTATAATTTTGGCAGTAACCGAGTTACCAGTCAACTGTCCAGACTTGAATCGCAATGTTAGCACAGATCCAAACCTACCAAACTACACTTTTATGCCAGATTTCGGAGGAGATAACGTCACGAAGTCTGTAAGTGGTTACAGATATCACGGAGGGGGTGTATCGGTAAATCTTACACTAAGAGGTTCTCCACCTGGAGATAGCGTGCCCATAGGAAGCCACGATGTGGTTGCAATCATCTATGATGACGTACTGAGTAAGACATGCACAGGAGTCTATCGTGTTGAAGGTAATGTTATTCATACTATACGTGTCAACTTTATTCAAGCCACGTGTTTTTTGTGTGTGTGTGTGTGTGTTTTTTTTTTTTTTTGTTTTTTTTGGTTTTGTTTTGTTTCTGTGTTTTGTTTTGTTTCTGTGTTTTGTTTTGTTTTGTTTTGGTTTTGGTTTTTTTTGGGGGGATGGGGATGCATGTGTTGGTGGGAAGTGGGTGTTGGTTCGGGCTTTTATTTTTAGGGGCGTTGCTATAAGTGGTGTTTGGGTGTGACTTTACCCCGCGAATGTAAATATTAAATCAGCAAATTTAGTTGTCTTATTAGAGCCTTAAAGGCAAATGACTATAAATTGATGGATTCCTTGTTTTGGTCTTTGACTTTATTTTTGTTATTGTCTCTATTACAACAACAAAAATGTGGAAGTCATGTCTGTAGATTTGAAAATCTGAAGACCTTTCTTAAATGGGATTCAGAAAATCGGACCTGTCTAATCTTCGCAACTATATGTTTTTACACGTTGTTTTTTCCTTCTTCATTTCCTTCTTCTTCTACTTAATTTTCTTCTTCTTTTTCTTCTTCCTCCTCCTAGTCCTCCTCCTCCTCTCTCTCTCTCTCTCTCTCTTTAATATTGATACGGTTGTCTCACTTCTGTCACAAGACCATGTCCAGCTTTCGCCGTGTATTGTTGACGTTCGTAGACTGATTAAGTTTACCCCCTCTTAGCGTAATGGACTAGTCCTTAATACTAATGTCCTATATTGGGTGTACTTTCCTGTCAGTCTGTGATGGGAAAAGTACGGTGGGGTTTTGACATATGAATGAAAAACGAGATTGTAGAAATGATTTAGTAGGAAGTATGTGCATGTGACCACAGAGATAGCTCTCGAGTTCATGTGTAGTTTCGGAGTAAATGGCCTTCAAACACTAATAGCTGGTCTCACATGCTTTATGTACACTATGGCAAGCTGAAGATCTATTTTGACCAGAGTACGGTTGGTGAACTTTCAAATGGAATAGGACATGAGGGTTTTTCTGAAAGAAATATTGTCAAAGTATGTAAGGATGCATGCTAGCAATTGCCTATACCAAAAATTAATCTTTAATGATTTTTCTTTTTTGTCGAAGCCCATAGGTTATATTATAAAGCTGTAAAACTCCATTGATAAAGGGCGTTGCCAAAAGAGACAAAACGGAGCGATATGCCCTCCCGATATTTTCTAATGTGTAACTTTTTATGATAACAGAGAGAAGAACCTTTGCTGCAACTGATAATATGTAGGCCCTATGCAAAAGTTTCCATCAAAAAGGAATATCCTCTCCCAGAAGTAGGAACATCTTTTAAAGGTTCGTCACAACCGGTCCTGCACCTTCTTGCGTGTGGTCTGCGACGGATTTCGCATAAAATTTTTGCGTCGCACGCACGTGTCTGCACGTTTTTTCCAAGCACGTAGGAGCACGCAGGACACGCAAGGAGACTGTTGGACATTTCCAAAAATCTCTGCGTGTGGCTATGTGTTATGATGAACGCACGTGACACGCGCAGTCATCGTGCTTTCTGCACGCGTGCTTCTTACGACCATCGCACGGGCTCACTAAGCCCATGGCTCCATACGGAGCCGTGACATGTCGCCCGTCGGTTGCACGTCGTTTGCAAGTACCTTTACGGTGCTGTACGATCGCCTGAAGAGTTCTTGCAGGTAAGAGGGAGTATGTTATTGAGTAAGGTACAAGACGGCCAATAGGAGGTGCAGAGAGGTGCACGACTGGTTGTGACCATGACAAAAGAAGGACGTACAAATTGCATTGCAGACAATGAAAAATCTGTTCTTTCTTATCTCGTCTTGTCGTATAGACACAGATCCGCCGATGGTGACATGTTCTAATATAACTCTCCCGGCTTTGACTCCGAATTCCTTTATTGGACTGACTCAGAATGAAACGTATACTTACGAAGATGCTTATCCTAACCCGAATGGGGTAACATATAACGTCACGAATGGTACATCGGGCGACTCAGACTTGTATCCACCAGGATACACGCCTATAACAATGATTGCTGTCGATGAATTCCACAATTTAGCTACCTGCCTATTCTACGTCCAGAATAATCGTAAGTATAGGTTTTCCCGGTCCAATTCCTCAAAACAGCAGCCGAATTGATGCACAGTCGCTCGATTTCAATTGCATTTGAATGCTCATCAAGATCAATTGAATTGCCTAAAGGGAGCATTCGAATTGATTTTTAGGGCAAGCGATCGCATACTTTCATCATGCATTTTGATAGAACGAGCATTCACTTTTAGAATTTTACCCAATGAGCATTCAAATTCACGGCAGCTTCGGATCGCGAAAATTTGGGAATTCAAATTCATCAGTAGAAAAGCATGTTCGCGATTTAAGCAATGGAATTAACAATGCACTCATTCCCTTAGATTTTCCAATTGTTTTACGTAATAGATTTTTAAAACACTGAATATGAAAAGGCGTGTTCTTGCAATATATAAACCGGGAATAGATGATAATGATGAACAATGGATACAAAAATGTAAAGTCATGGAACAAAATAAAGTTGATAAACAAAAAGCAAGCGCCAGGGAACGAGTTCTGACTATATGAAGTGGGGTTGCTCCAGCCCCCTGATCCCCCTCCTATTTCGGGGGGCCTGTGATAAACAAAAGAAGAAATGACAAAGCGAGTGGTTAACTTAAAGATAAGATTAGAAAAATAAAAAAAGATACACAGGTGGATGTGGAAGGCTACTTTAAATACGCTGTATATAATTGCAATATACAGTGACAGTGTCTGAAAAGCTAAGGGTAGTCAATAATGTGTTTTACACCTTATGATTTAGATTACTACATCATTTTGCAACAGCAAATTACATTTGAAAACATTACAATGGTTTAATGACGACCAAAAATTTGAAGATGAAAGAATAAAAAAGGCAAAACCCGGCTATTTTATGTACTTAATTAACCGTTTTGAAAATGAATGAACATACTGCTAATTTGACTGCCTATTGATTAATGAAATGGAAAGTAAAACTCGTGCAAGAATTCGCACTCAAGTTGTCATAGATGAATTCGAATGACTCTTTGGCCTCGTTTAATTGAACGACGATGAATTAATTTGGATTTTTCGAAGCACATTTTTGCATGCTGGAAAATTAATTTGAACGACTGAAAATTCATTTGAACCAAAGAAGTAAACAGGGTGAGCAAATCGCTTGAATACGAGCGTTTGAATATGAATGTGAAAGCTAATTTTGCCTATTTGACCGGGAAAACCCATGTCATATAGTCTTCATTTTTTTCTTCGATTATCTTGCTTTATTTCTTCTTGATTACACCACACTGTAGGCCTGTACAGATATAATGGTAAAAGCAGTCTTGTTTAAAGGAACCATATTTATATATGTATTTATATTGTCTGATTATCTATTTTCACATCGACTTCTAAATTATGGTATATGACTTGTAAATATGAAAATCAGTGCATTGGGTCTCTGTAGAAAAAAAAATGATAATAGTGCCTTAATTTTTCATTTCCCTTTTCTTAACAACATCAAACAGTTACCGAGTTACCAGTCAACTGTCCAGACTTGAATCGCAATGTAGGCACAGATCCAAACCAAGCGAGCTACACTTTTATGCCAGATTTCGGAGAAGATAACGTCACAAAGTCTGTAGATGGTTACAGATATCACGGAGGTGTTGTCTCTGTTAATCTTACACTAGGAGGTTCTCCAATTGGAAATAGCGTGCCCATAGGAACCCATGATGTGGTTGCAATCATCTATGATGACGTATTGAGTAAGACATGCACAGGAGTCTATCGTGTTGAAGGTAATCTTGTTCATACAACACGTTTATTGGAACCACCTATTTTGAGTGGGGTGTGGCTTGTAGGTTGATTGAGGGTGTGGGATTGACTATGTTCACTGGCGTTGCAAGAGGAGGTGTTTGGGTGTGACTTTATCCGTCGAATTGAAAATGGTACCAGCCTTCTTAACAAATCACTAAATTGAAGACATATACATGTATAATATTTTGAAATTTATCTATGTTTTTTTGTTTTTTCGATCATCTTCCTAAAAGAAATTTGAAAGTCCTATCTTTTGGCTTGAAAAACTTAGGATTTTTTTCTGAATGGAATTCATACAACCGGACCTGTTATATCCTTGTACCCTATATCGTTTAAAAACGTTTTCTCATATTGTCTTTTTCTTTTTCTTTTCTCCTTATTAATCTTCTTCTACTACTTTTTCTTCTTTGTTTGTGTTTTTCTTCTATTTTTCATCTTCTAAATATGTGTTACATTTTATAATGGCATTTGCTGCAATTGATAATAATTATGTCGACACATTATAAAGTGTATAACAAAGTACCAATGTTCATGTAGACCTCTAAGCACAAAGATATGCTATAAAAAGATATCAAAAGTTTCAATCAAGAGGGGAATGTTCTGTCATAGAAATAACAACCTCTTTTTATTGATCAAAACTTCCATAAACACAAATTTTATTACTGACAATGACAAAATCTGTTTTTTCTTATCTCATCTTGTCGTATAGACACAGATCCGCCTATTGTGACTTGTTCGAATGTTACTCTCCTGCCTTCTCTACCAAATTCCTTCCTTGGACTGGATGAGGATATAACTTATACATACTCTGATGCTAACCCTGATCCGAGTGGGATAACTTACAACGTTACAGAAGGTCGATTCCATGACCTATTCCCACCAGGATACACCCCTATAACAATGTTTGCAAGGGATGATTATGACAATGTAGCTACCTGCCTATTCTTCGTAGAAAATACATGTAAGTTCATATTTGGGGGTACTCGTTTTTCCGAAGGTTTGTTTTTCAGAAAAAAAATAAATAAATAAAGCTGTAAGGTTCTTACATTTTCGGAATTACGAACCCTACTTTATATTTAGAAGTTTAAAGCCTGTTTTATTTTCCGAGTTATGAACCTTCGGAAAAACGACATGTACCTGTAAACCGAAGATATGATAAAGGTTTCCCGGCCAATTTCGCTCTTTCATCAGTCAGCTTCTTAGAGCGTTCATTCAGTTTGACACACATCGTTTACCGCGTGTCCGTGAAAATCATACTTCGGTCATTCAATTTCTCGGTGTCGCGGGAGGGACTTTTCACTTGAAGCATTGAAACTGACCCATTTTAATTCAAATTAATGCCGGATTCATTTATATCCATCCTCACCCACCAAAATCGCGAATGGGCAGTCATCTTCTGAATAATAATGTTCTGATTTTGAATTTATTTCCTTCCTGAATCCGTGATAGTACTTCATGCACTGTAGGCTGATTGAACATTTTCATGATGGATTGTATTCCATTCCCCAAACAATAAGTCATCACTTCTATACCTACCAAATTCAGTCGTCCAATCAGAACCTGATGCCGCCCATGCAGAGCACCGGGTCTGTCATAGGTACGTACTTTGCTGTACGCAAAGACTTAAGATCTGGCCTGGAGATATCTAGAACAAAATAGACAAATTTGTCGCATTCGATTGTAACAACAATTGTGGTATTGTGTGATCCCGTGACCATTTAATGCCACAGAGAATTCACGTTATAATAATTTCTTCATGACTGACGATTTTACTAGTGTAGCTATTGAAAACCATGGAATTCTCTTTCAATATTGCCTGATTTTGTTACTTCTGTTTATTTTGTTAAGTGACACAGAACATGATTTTCATTCGAGCTCGTGAAACAAAAAGTCCTAGTTCTGGTTTGAGGTTCAACTTGAACAATATCAAAAGTCGCTATAAAGCTGTGGATCGTTAAAGACGACATCTTTTTGAACTGTCATTCGAGACTTGTATAGAAGGAGCCTGTTTTGAACGTCTAAACAATGTCTAACAGATTATATTCAGCCAGTATTCAGCTGGAAAATTACTGGGCTTTCTTATAGCAAATAAATTGATTTAGAAATTTCTTTCTGTCAGACCCGACTTCATCAATTTTTTTGGCAGGTTTATATATTTTTATTTATTGTTTTATTATAATTTTGGCAGTAACCGAGTTACCAGTCAACTGTCCAGACTTGAATCGCAATGTTAGCACAGATCCAAACCTACCAAACTACACTTTTATGCCAGATTTCGGAGGAGATAACGTCACGAAGTCTGTAAGTGGTTACAGATATCACGGAGGGGGTGTATCGGTAAATCTTACACTAAGAGGTTCTCCACCTGGAGATAGCGTGCCCATAGGAAGCCACGATGTGGTTGCATTCATCTATGATGACGTACTGAGTAAGACATGCACAGGAGTCTATCGTGTTGAAGGTAATGTTATTCATACTATACGTGTCAACTTTATTCAAGCCACGTGTTTTTGTTTTTGTGTGTGTGTGTGTTGTTGTTTTGTTTGTTTTTTTGGTTTTGTTTTGTTTCTGTGTTTTGTTTTGTTTTGTTTTGGGTTGTTTTTTTTGGGGGGGGATGGGGATGCATGTGTTTGTAGGATGTGGGTGTTGGTTCGGGCTTTTATTTTTAGGGGCGTTGCTATAAGTGGTGTTTGGGTGTGACTTTACCCCGCGATTGTAAATAATTATTAAATCAGCAAATTTAGTTGTCTTATTAGAGCCTTAAAGGCAAATGACTATAAATTGATGGATTCCTTGTTTTGGTCTTTGACTTTATTTTTGTTATTGTCTCTATTACAACAACAAAAATGTGGAAGTCATGTCTGTAGATTTGAAAATCTGAAGACCTTTCTTAAATGGGATTCAGAAAATCGGACCTATCTAATCTTCGCAACTATATGTTTTTACACGTTGTTTTTTCCTTCTTCATTTCCTTCTTCTTCTACTTAATTTTCTTCTTCTTCTTTTTCTTCTTCCTCCTCCTAGTCCTCCTCTCTCTCTCTCTCTCTCTCTCTCTCTTTAATATTGATACGGTTGTCTCACTTCTGTCACAAGACCATGTCCAGCTTTCGCCGTGTATTGTTGACGTTCGTAGACTGATTAAGTTTACCCCCTCTTAGCGTAATGGACTAGTCCTTATTAATACTAATGTCCTATATTGGGTGTACTTTCCTGTCAGTCTGTGATGGGAAAAGTACGGTGGGGTTTTGACATATGAATGAAAAACGAGATTGTAGAAATGATTTAGTAGGAAGTGTGTGCATGTGACCACAGAGATAGCTCTCGAGTTCATGTGTAGTTTCGGAGTAAATGGCCTTCAAACAGTAATAGCTGGTCTCACATGCTTTATGTACACTATGGCAAGCTGAAGACCTATTTTGACCAGAGTACGGTGGGTTAATTTCAAATTAAATAGGACATGAGGGTTTCTCTGAAAGAAATATTGTCACAGTATGTGTGGGTGCATGCTAGCAATTGCCTATACCAAAAATTAATTTTTAACGATTTTTTTTTTTTTTTTAAGCCCATAGGTTATTTTATTAAGTTGTAAAACTCCAACGATAGAGGGCGTTGCCAAAAGAGACAAAACGGAGCAATATGCCCTCCCGATATTTTCTAATGTGTAACTTTTTATGATAACAGAGAGAAGAACCTTTTGCTGCAACTAATAATATGTAGGCCCTATGTAAAGTCTGTAACAAAGAACCAGTATTTATGCAGACCTCTTAGTAGAAAGATATGCTATGGGAACATATCAAAAGAAGTTTGCATCAAGGAGGAATATCCTCTCATAGAAGTAGGAACATCTTTTAAAGGTTGGTCACAACCGGTCCTGCACCTCCTGGGGTGTGGTCTGCGACGGATTTCGCATAAAATTTTTGCGTCGCACGCACGTGTCTGCACGTTTTTTTCCAAGTACGTAGGAGCACGCAGGACACGCAAGGAGGCTGTTGGACATGTCCAAAAATCTCTGCGTGTGGCTACGTGTTGTGATGAACGCACGTGACACGCGCAGCCATCGTACTTCCTGCACGTGCTCCTTGCGACCATCGCACGGGCTCCTTGCGGAGGTCTCAAAAAGCCCATGGCTCCATACGGAGCCGTGACATGTCGCCCGTTGGTTGCACGTCGTTTGCAAGGGGGTCGGGCTAACTCGGCACTAGGGCAAACTCGGCACTGCGCGGTGACTATGTTTCAAGAGTTGAAGTCCACGCTACGCACCGTACCCTTTTTTTAGCCTTAAATTTCATGTTTTGCATAATTTTACTTCTTGAAACGGTCAACATTACTTCTCTGCTAATCATTTTACACATTGATATCAAATAATTTGAATTTAAAAGTTTTGAAATGTGTAATTAAATGCGAAATTCGCCACAAGTGTTTGCGATCACTTTGACTCTCTGGGCTCACTCCGCGGCGATTTTCCGCCAAGACCGAGTTCGCCCTAGTGCCGAGTTAGCCCGCATCCGTTTGCAAGTATCTGTACGGTGCTGTACGTTCGCCTCAAGAGTTCTTGCAGGTAAGAGGGAGTATGTTAGTGAGTAAGGTACAAGACGGCCAACAGGAGGTGCAGAGAGGTGCACGACTGGTTGTGACCATGACAAAAGAAGGACGTACGAATCGCCGGAGTTGGCCCACAGGCGATCGCAGCTGCGGACACGCACGTGGAAAAACACGCACAATCAGTTGTGACCATAGCATTAGTGAATGAACTTCCATAAACACAAGTTGCATTGCAGACAATGAAAAATCTGTTCTTCCTTATCTCGTCTTGTCTTATAGACACAGATCCGCCCATTGTGGCATGTTCTAATATAACTCTCCCGGCTTTGACTCCGAATTCCTTTATTGGACTGACTCAGAATGAAACGTATACTTACAAAGATGCTTATCCTAACCCGAATGGGGTAACATATAACGTCACAAATGGTACATCGAGCGACTCAGACTTGTATGCACCAGGATACACGCCTATAACAATGATTGCTGTCGATGAATTCAACAATTTAGCTACCTGCCTCTTCTACGTCCAGAATAATCGTAAGTATAGGTTTTGCCGGTCCAATTCCTCAAAACAGCAGCCGAATTGACGCACAGTCGCTCGATTTCCTTTGAATTTGAGCGCTCATCAAGATCAGCATTCAATTGCCTAAAAGGATCATTCGAATTGATTTTTCGGCAAGCGATCGCATACTTTTAGCATGCATTATGATAGAACGAGCATTCATATTAGAATTTTACCGTATGAGCATTCAAATTCAAGGCAGCTTCTAATCGCGAAAATTTGGGATTTCAAATTCATCAACAGAAAAGCATGTTCGCGATTTAAGCAATGTAATTAACAATGCACTCCTTCCCTTCGAATTTTCCAATTTTACATGATAAGATTTAGAAACAATATGAAAAGTTTTATAAAGCAGGACTAGATGATAATGATGAACACTAATACAAAAAAGTAAAATCATGTATCAAAACAAGTTAATAAACAAAAGCAAGGGCCGAGGAACGATTTCCATAAAGTAGGGTTGCTCGAGCCCCCTGAGCCCCCTCCTGATAAACAAAAAGAAGAAATGATAAAATCAGTGGTAAATTTAAAGATAAGATGAGACAAAATAAAAAAAGACACACAATATGATGTGAAAGGCTACTTTAAATATGCTTTACACAATTGAAATATAAAGTGTATGAAAAGCTAAGGGTAGTCATCGATGTGTTTTTAAACCTTGTGATATTAGATGACTACATCATTTTGCAACAGTAAATTGCATTTGAAAACATTACAATGTTTTAATGACGACAAAAAAATTGAAGATGAAAGAATGAAAAAAAAAGGCCAAACCCGGCTATTTTATGTGCTTCTTTAATCGTTTTGTAAATGAATGAACATACTGCTAACTTGACTGCCTATTAATGAAATGGAAAGTAACATTCGAGCAAGAATTCGCACCAAATTATAGGCCTGTACAAATGTAATCATGATAATGGTAAAAGCTGTCTTGTTTTCAGGAACCATATTCATATATGTATTTCTGTTGTCCGATTATCGATTTTCACATTGACTTCTGAATTGTGGTATATGACTTGTTAATATTAAAATCAGTGCTTTAAGTCTATATAGAAAAATTTGATAATAGTGCATTCATTTTTCATATCACTTTTCTTAACATCATCAAACAGTAACCGAGTTACCAGTCAACTGTCCAGACTTGAATCGCAATGTAAGCACAGATCCAAATCAAGCGAACTACACTTTTATGCAAGACTTCGGAGAAGATAACGTCACAAGGTCGGTAGCAGGTTACAGATATCACGGAGGTGATGTCTCTGTTTATCTTACACTAGGAGGTTCTCCAGTTGGAGATAGTGTGCCCGTAGGAACCTATGAAGTGGTTGCAGTCATCTATGACGATGTGTTGAAAAAGACATGCAGAGGAATCTATATTGTCGAAGGTATTTCTTTCTTACATATCAGTCCCATTCATTTTGATTGCTATGATTTAGCCATGATTTTATGACAATTTTTTAACGTGGTAGTCTCACTGGTATGTCACTTTGAAATTAGAATAAACATTTCCTTATAATACACATTATTCGCTGGTGTACGCTATAGACGAAATCCTCTCGATCAACTTTCATATCAAGAAGTTAAGGCTAAGTGTTAAGGTTTTGCTCTTTGTGAACTGGAAAGAAATACATCTGTTGATCTGTGATAATTGAAGTTTGTTTCAATTAAAACCCTTACTATAGGTTTACCCGTCCAATTTCGTCAAAATAGTACCCAAATGGTCGATAACAGCACTCAGTTTAGAACGAATATGAATAACGATCAGGATCATCAGTCAATTTACAAATAATTTGATTCAATTGGATTTTTTCATCGTGCGATCGCGAACTTTTGTCAAACCGAATTGAAATAACACCACTCAGAAAATCAGGTGAAGAGCATTCAATTTCGTCTGAAAATGTAAACTGCATGCGTTTAAACATTCACTTCCGTCTACAGGCGAGCATCTATGGAATGTGCGCAATCCTTTTCATCCAAATTATATTTTTGTATTTGTATTGTTTATGTTCATTTGAATAATTTGTGTAGGAAAGGAGCGAGTAACTTTATAAGAAAAGGCCTATTATTGTCACTTTCACTTTATGATCTCGTTGTAAGAGCAGTACTCTTAACACGTATATATGAATGTTTCAGTATGGATTAAGACATAACCTGAAAAACCCTGTCTTGGGTGGGCGGGGGGGGGGGGGGAGGGGTTGGGGTGATGGTTTGGGAGAGATGGAATGATAACCCCCATGTGTTCACAAATGAATATAACTCCCATTGTGAGAATAGGGGAAGTTTATTGCCACCCCCCCCCCCCCCCCCGCACCTTCATAATGCGTATACTGTATGTTGTCCTGGTCGTTCTTATTTGAATGCTCTATGTGCTAAGAAGCACGCCTGAAAACGAAATAGAAAACCTAAATGCGGCCAAAATCTAAGGTAAAGCAAACTGGCACGAATTTGAATGACGGATGTGTATTGCCAAACTGATTAACATTTTGACCAATTTGAAAACGTTGTCGTTTAAAACTGAATGCAATTTGACGAAGATGAATGTTCTGGAGTTTAAAATTGAACCGTGAGAACAGCAGGCTTACAAAAATCACTCGAACTTGAATGACATATAACGCATATGCCCGCTATTTTGACGAAATTGGCCGGGAAAACCTATATTATATCATACTTTTTGAACTCTTGAATTTCTTAGTTTCTCAAAAAACACACAATCATACACCGATATCTGATCCGCTACATGGTGTCCCTTATTGCTGAATGGTCCCTGACTGTTTGAAACAATAGACATTCATTTGGTCGTCTGTCTAGCACACAGGGTACGGTTATTCTTATAAATTCTTCCATGGTGTAAAATGATAGAGGCTACCAGCGAGGCATGCCACATAGACAACTTAAGTTATATCTAGTCACCTTGTCCAATATTCAAACATATTTCGTTTGACACAAATTAAAACAAATAAAAGGCAATCAAAGGTTCAAGTTTTATTTGGCGACTTTAAGGATCTAAAATGAAATAAAGTTATGAATACTAAATATTATTAACACATAACGTGTTGCGATAAGTCTTCTACTAATTATTGTTATTATTTTGAAATATAAGTTTTTCTGCATTACGTTATAAACATTTTGATATAGGTGACAGAAGGAATATTAATGAAATATGTTAAGAGTATGAAATATTTATTCGTGCATATATAATAATATTCATTTAAATCGCTATAGTTACTGTCAATCAGGAAACGTTTCACATCTAAGTTAATCTAATAATAATTTACGCTTTAATTTGACAGATGATGAATCTCCCTCAATAGTATGTTACAACATGACTCTACCCCTGGGGAACGTGGTACATAATTATGATGCTCTCATATCAGACAATGTCGACGATGTATCGTCTCTTCGAGTTGTGTATTCTCCTTCGCAACCCGGCCAAAGGTTAGATGCAGGGGTCAACGAAATATCAGCAACTGTAACCGATTCAGCTGGAAATTCGAATAGCTCTTTCTGTTATATCGACATACAGAGTGAGTTTTTATGTAACCTCAATAATATTAATATTATAGATATATTACTAATAACAAGAAAGATAATAGAACTCGTTAAACAGAAAAATATTCGTAGGAAAAATATATAACTGAATAATGATTCAGTATTGATCTTCAGTTACTGCACACTGCCATATTATCTTCGGTGTGATGTTGTTTGTTGGAAAACTCTAAGTGAGTAAAACAGTAAAAATAGTTCACCCCTTGTTTTCATTCTTCTGATTTATATTGTAGGCATGGTAGGCATTATTAAACGAAAGTTGTCACAATTGTTTTTAGTCACTTCCAATCCATTTAGCATTCCTCCTTCTTTCGTTTTTTGTATTTCTTCTTTTGTTTTTTCCTGATGATTTCCATTTCGACAGTGAGAGAGTTGCCTATTGAGATTTTGCAGGCAGGTGCAGTCTCTACTGGAAGCACTCCCCTGCTATTTTTTTACATACGCCTCATCGACGGCCTGACTACTCACAATTTCTCTTTCTATGGTGACGTCATATACGATCCTGTTGTTGTGAATGGATTGCCGCAGACCCAACTCGCCGTACTGTCGTCTGGCTTTAACAATATCACCGTTAGAGCAACAGACGGAGTCTTGTCAAAGACCATCCAATTTGATGTAAATGTCACAAGCAATGAAACAGGTAAACCTAATATTTGCTTTTATTTCACTATGGTTTTGGACATATCCTTCAAGCAAAACAAGAATATGTTTCTCCATTTCCGCTATTTATTTTTTAATAGAAATTTATCACACAACTGCACTTTTGGGTTTAGAATTGACATGAAGTTACCTTCATCTATTTTGTTCATTTGATACTAGCTATAACTGAGATCTTGAAGATATTTTGATAAAAATAAAAACGATAAAAATGGCACTGATTGCATTTATTCAATTCAGGTAGACATCCAAGCTTCGTTGACGTGTTGTGTTTGACACGGACAAGATAAATAATATGGCACCAATATATTAGAAAAAATCATTTCACAACAAAATGTGTCGCGAGGTACTTTATAAGATTTAAAAGTGCCACTATCCTCTTCGATCTTCTGTATCTACTATGCTTGTAGTCCCACGGACACTAGCGTACCCAAGGGGGGGGGGGGGGGTAGGGGGCAGACAACTTTTGACAGGAAAAAAATAATTTCCCACCCTTTTCGACCTTTTTTTAGCCCCCCCCCCCCCCTCCCCCACTGAGCGAGTTTTGGAGGGCTGGCGAGAAGAAAAATTTACAGGTATCCCTCCAAGCAGAATTTGACAGCTGACAAAATTTGCCCCCCTTGTAAAAAATCCTGGGTACGCCACTGCCCACGGAGCAGAACCACCCACTACGGGGATCGTGCTTTCAGACACGCTGCACCAGTAATGTGGAATAGACTGCCAAGTGACAGTAGAAACATTAATTGCCTTAGAACATTGCAAACCAGAATCAAGCAGCCCATTTTCATTCAGAGCTATTAAGAATATTAAAATATTATTGTACACTTTTGCTATTTGTCTTGTTTCTGCTTTGTTTTGTTTCCTTAAGATAATTATTGAGTATTGTTGATATATGTTTGTAGCGTCTTAAGTGATACAGAAAGTGCGCATTGCAAATACTTATTAGTATATTATTATTATAAAAGTAAATATCACACAATACTTTTTATGGTCATAAAGAAACATGGAATGATTTTTTTTTTTTTGACAACAATATTATAACTTCATGGAGAACTAATGTCACCCCTCGTTCTTCGCCTAACCGAAGTAGCAAGCGCAGGACTGTTACTGCTCTTGAGTGTCGTACAATATCGTGGCCCCATTGCATCGGACTGATTGTAATAATTTCCTCTAATAATAATTCCTCTTTGTAATTTACTTCCCTCTTTAAATACAGTACATTATACATTGCCTGGGTTTGCAGTTTTGAAAAGAGTCGATGGAATCATAGCTAACTTTACAAGGGACCTGTTGAATGACACAACTACGGCCTATAAAACCCTGGCATTAAAGATCCAATCAGAGGTGAGATAAAATGATTGTTAAAGTGGTAACTGGCGAACTAGTTGTTTTTATGGCGATAGAAATCATGTTCAGCACAAGGTAGCTTTATCATTTTTCACCTCAAAATTCCGTTCGTTCAGGAATATATTTAGAGAATAAAGTATTAATCCCAATTACCATTTTAAAACACAATTCGATTCTATTCCAACGAAACAAATAATTAAGAACTGGTCAAATATCAACGATTTGAGAACGACCTAAAATGTGGTTATAAAGAAAATGTATTGTATCCTATTGGATTCTGAAAAGTCGGTACATGATGCTCATTAGAATAAATTGATTAGGACCATTACATTTCATCATTATGGTTATCAAGTCGTTGATGTGTGACCAGCCGTTTAGACAGTGGTAATCCTGATCTGATTTCAAAACACCTTTGTATTTCATTCAATCGAATTAAAAAAAACTGACGGACTGCCACCTCGTTCTATGTGGCTAATAAATAATATTAGGTTTGTAAATGTTCAAGTTATTTGAGTAACACTGTTTTTATTGTAAAGTTTAGCTTCTTCTTTTTTTTAAAGATATTATTTTGTACAAAGTTAGGTTGTATTTTTTTAATGAAACGTGTATGATCTATTTCTGCAATAGCATGCATAGTTATGACGGGTTGCATTATACCTGTTGCATCAGTTGTGTGAACCTAACTGAAGGTGAGATTTTTGAATGCCCCCACGGTCTACTGCTAAAGATAAAGTTGAGTTCTGGTCATGAGATTGAACCGTGAAAGAAACTGTCTCAAAGCACTTTGGAAAGGTTGATTATATATAGCACATTAGAATCGGTTTATGCTGTAAGTTTTTTGGAATCACCAAAATGATAAGAAATTGACTCTATCCTGCTGAGAGTCACATGCACTGCACACATAAATGTGCAAATGGGACTCACACAAATGTTCGGCCCGAACATTTCAGCTGTTTCTTGTCATATTTTGAATGTTAGAGCATTTGAAGATCAGGGGACATATCTACTATGATAATCTTCCAAAATAACATAAAAAGAATGAGAAAGCTCACAAATTATATTTTACCTTTCCCAGAACTCAAGCTTCAACATATCTTCAGATTTCATATGGATAACCTTTTATGTGACCGTGCGTGTATACAGGGGCGTCGCTGGCGGGGTGGGGGTGGGGTTGTTACACCCACTCCTCCCCCCCCCCCCCACTCAGAATTGCTGTCGAAAAATGCGCCACCTCTGTCGGAAAAAAAGGGAGGGGGAAACAGAGAGGGAAGAGGAAAGAGAAAATGAAAAAGATAAAAGAGAATGGAGAAGAAAAAAGGAAAAAAAGTAAAGGGGAAAGAAAGGGAAACAAAAACAGAAATAAAAGAATGAAAGGAAAAGGGAAGGGGGAAAAAAGAAGGCAAAACGGCAAAATTCAGCAAACACTCGAAAGTTGATATTCTGGCAATAGGTGTGCCCCTTCGGCAATGGGCTGCAGCCCCCCCCCCCCCCCCCCCCCCCCCCCCACCGAGGATTTTCAAATTTCCGATATTCGGGCAGCGAGGTGCCGGAACATCCACATATTTGGGCAGCGAGGTTCCAAGATAAGTAACTTCTGTATGTAACTTCTGTATATTTTCACTATGTTATTTTTTTCAAATTTTTTTTTTGTCGGCAAATCTGGGTGTCACATCCTAAAAATTTGTCGGCAAATGTGGGTGTCACCCCCCCCCCCTCCTATTCAAAGTGTTCTAGCGACGCTCCTGCGTGTATGTGTTTGGCAAGCTACACTACTAAATATAACTGACAAATGTCTTAGAGACATGATTAAAATTCACACGTTCCACGGCTCTGTGTGGGTATGGTGTGTGTGTGTGTATGTGTGTGTGTATGTTGTGTATGTTTAGTAATCTGTTTTGACCACAACTATCGGTTATGAACATGATAATCAGCTTCATCTGAGGTAAGAATCTCTCTCTCGACCTCATGGTTGTCTGTCGCCGTGAAATTTTTAGTCGTTTAAAAGAGAACACACTCTCACACTTTTTAATATGACAAACACCATTTATTTATATAAAGAATGATAAAAGAGCAATGCCTTACTCAAAGGGCATAAGTGCCGTACAGGGGACCGGACCCACGATCATCGCATTTACAGTCAAGTGTTTTTAACCACAAGCCTACGACTACGACATAACTACAACACGACTACGACACCTCTACCAATATTCAACACACACGATCGCTAAGACTTTCAAAAAATCAACGTAATGGTGGGTTCCCACTGCCGATCAAACCAACCCGACCAACCCCGATCAAGCCCGATCACCCATTTTCCCCCAACCAATCCCGACCACATGCCTAAACAAGAGCTCTTCCCGACCGCTATTCGACCATGTACGACCTACATTCGACCATTCACGACTCTTGCTCGACGTATAGTCGACCACAACTTCGATCTCTTCTCGATCATTCCGATCTACATACGATCCCAACACGATCCCTACTAGACCATCTGGACGTCCACACGATCTCTACACAATCTCGACCCGAGCAGATTGACCTGTTTGAACAGGGATCCAAGATGTGTCGTGAATTGACTGTGGTTGCACAAAACATTATCGTCAGCTGATGGTACAGTACTCATTTTTGATCAGCGTTCAGTTCATCTCAGACAATCAAGAGATGGAAATCGAACATTTACAGTTGTGGGCTAGGTGGTTAGAGCTCCAGAGAAACAGGGTAATGGCTGTGGTTCAGCTCGAAGAGGAAGAAGTCGCAAGAGGACGCGTAGACAGCAACGGCGCAGGGAAATCTTGGTGAGCCAGTGGTTGACTCGGAGACCGCTCTTTGGCCAATTTGAACAGCTGCTGAAGTAGCTCAATAGGGAGGACCCAAAAGGGTTTAAAATTTTCCTGAGAGTGGACGCCGACATGTTTGGGGAGCTTCGTGACTGCATATCGCCTCGAATAAAGAAGCAGGACACTTAAACTTCAGACTTCTGTACAGTAATTGTCTTGATATTGCCCGTTCTCTGGCATTTATCATCCATTTTTATGCATGAGGTGTCATATGAAAGGGAACATACTGAAATTTTATGTGATGCTATTTTTGTTTTAAACTGATTACGCTTATATCTCTGAAAACTAAAAAGTTGAAATTCGCGCGTGCAAATTTAATTTTGATAACAAATCTTTCCTATGTTTTGATTCATTCATGCGGGATTAATGAATAATAAGTGGTACATTATGAAAGCGAGAAGAATAACTTTTCATCCAGGTATATCTCATCAAGGAATTTGTTCATAATATGCACTGTATAGTATGTTCTAACAGTTCTGACAGTACAAAATGATGGAGCAATTATGGCAGAAAGTGTATGGTTTTATGTTTTATTGATGCGGTATTGCAATACACCACTGGAGAACCACAGAGGCCAATTAGAAGAGGCAATTTCTATGCCTATATATACCATGAAAGATGTACCACATCATGACGGTTTTATAAGGGCTATTAACATTCAAATACTTTCTTAATTTTAGGGAAGCCCTGCAACCTGGATTGAAGTTGGCCGTCACCCTTTGTCATCTTGCAACTTGATATGCAGACCTGATATACCTTTTTATACTATTGAATTACTTGCAAATGTTATAAGAAATGATATAGGTGTTAAAGGTTTTTCATTTGCTCAGAATGAAGTTAAACAAGTGCTATACGCTGATGATGTAACAATTTTCGTACAAGATTCACAGTCCTTAGAATATTAGAGTAATTCCAGATTGGGTGTGCATAGTTCAATATTACGTTGTTTTGTTGTTGTTGTTGTTTTGGTGCTGTTTTTTTAAAGCATGTACATGTATTATACAATTATTAATCTTATTATGTTATTGCGTAATCTTTATAGTGCAAGTATATATGTTATACTGTTGAAAATTATTTGTAATATTTTATTTCACTATGTAATGTTTTATGATACATGTACGATTTGTTTGTGAATATATCAAAAATAAATTTTGTTTCAAAACAAAAAAAAGTTCCGAGTGGGAAAAAATACCATCAGCAAGTTCGTCCCAGAAGTATTGGAAAGCTTTGATACAGGAGTATTCTGAAGAGGTTCTGCCAGCCATCGTCACCCCTGAGCAGTAGCAGGAAATTGCCAGCGAAAGATCGATCGAGTGCGGTCGAGAAGTGCTCGGGATGTGATCGAGATGCAGTCGAGAAGTGAGCGAGTTCGGTCGAGTAACTGTTTAGGGCAGGCATGTATCGATCGTGAAGCGGTTGAGTTGTTGATCGAGTTGATCGGGAACCAATCGTGTAGAAGTTGTGTATAAATCGAGATGATCGGGTAGTGATCGGC
Source organism: Heliocidaris tuberculata (assembly GCA_025618425.1). NCBI lineage: Eukaryota > Metazoa > Echinodermata > Echinoidea > Camarodonta > Echinometridae > Heliocidaris > Heliocidaris tuberculata. Next base: position 32,247,496 of record CM046835.1, on the reverse strand, counting down.
GAAAAAAATCCACCCCTACCAAACTAGACCTCTATACGATCGATTCCCAATCAGCTCGACTTCTACTCGATCAATACACGATCGCTGTACGATCGCTTGCCTTCTCGACCCCTACACGATATTTTTTGACATGCCAAAAATTGTCGTGTAGGAAGCCAGATCGATACCGATCAAGGTAGACCGACCCCGATCGCCCTTCCCGACCGAGCCCGACCAGGCCAAAATAGCTTGATCGGGCTTGGTCGAGTTGGTTTGATCGGCAGTGGGAACCCACCATTAGGGAAATTTCAATACCCTATTATACTGCCTTCGGAAATCGTGTTCATATTATCAATTATGTAATGTGTCATTGTCATGTTGGCACATTTCAACAGGTGACGTGCAAGAGTACTGACATCGCCTTATGTTGATTTCTTTCCTACCGATCGTGCTAACCCTGGATCAGTTTATTTCGATAGGACATAGTCTATGTTAATCTAACTGTCTTTTTACACCCTCCCCCATCTCCCTCTTTCTCTCCCTCTCTCTCTCTTTCTTCTATTTCCCTTAGCTCGATGAGATATACAGAAACACGTCCGGCTTTGTAGGCTCTCGTGTCATATCCTTTATGAATGGAAGTATCATCGTCAATTTCATTCTCCTTTTCAATCCAACAACATCGGACATCAGTGAAATGAGAGCCCTTGAAATTTTCAACAAATCATTGACTCAAAGTGCTGAAATTACTTCTAATTCGGGACTGTTTCTTACGTCTCATACAGCTTTCGGCATTACTTGTGAGTTTCATACGCCTAATGCGATGGTCATTTGATATATTCTACAGTGTGAGTCAGAAAAAATGTTACACTTTTTTAATTGAGTATTGTTTTAAATATTGTGGGATTAACAGAGTATTTTTAGCATGTATGGATAGAGTATATATTCCTTTGTTGTTTGGTAACGTTTGTTTCAATGTTGCTGTTACGGTTGAAAGATAGTCAAAACTCATTTGCGCCAAGTCGTATGATTACCTGCTGAAACAGAAACAACAACATTCACACAAACAATGAGCGTAAAGTTTATGTATATGTTTAATCAAGACAAATAAACATGAGAACCAATAAATAAATAAATAAATAAAGCCAGAAGTCATAAAATTCAGTGATCTTCATTGAAAAGTCCTTTTTTGGCACCTGGACATAGTTTTTAATCTTCCACATGGCGTCCGTTTCTCTCGATGCATTTCTGAGCATTGCTTACATGGACCTAACAGTGTCTGCCTGTCTGCAAGTCATCCAGGGCCCTGTTTCATAAAACTTGTCATCAGTGACAAGTTGCAATAAGTGTTATAAGCTACTGAAATCCTTGCACCTGATTGGCTGAGAGCAAGTACCTTAAAAATCAACGACAAGACACTTGATGAAATGCCCCCAGGTATGCAGGTGGGCTGCTATACTCCCTGGACTCCAGGAACACCCATACAGACGAAGAAGAAGATCTTGGGGGAGTGGGGGGGGGGGGCATTCCACAGGAGCTGTTTAGCATTAGCTTCAACAGCCCCTTTGCCTGATTTTGAATAACTCAATTATCATTACAAAAGGCTATTTTACTCATTGTGCAGTCTCATCCAAATCAGACAAGGCATTGTTGATGTTGGCGCAAATGGGTTTTCACCCAGACACATTAATTGATTCCTATCCAGAAAATTCATTACTGATTCCCCACAAATGTGGTATCAAATAAAACTTGAAGAGTTATTCTATCTAACTGTGGTGCAAGAATTATGACATTTCTATCATATTTGTAATATAAGCATTTTAAAAAATGTAACATTTTTTCTGACTCGCACTGTATTATCAGAAATTTATAGTATCATGTTCATGTTTTAATTATTAATTATGTCATTCTCAATGGACCATCTCCCCAAGAAGACTTGTGATAGTTAACCAAAGTAAACAATTGAATTTTAGTCCATTAGCGTAAAAAGGGCTTTTCCAGCCCCATAAGCTCATTGAAGAGTGAAATTTTGAAAGAAATGCCATAGGATCATTAATACATATGCACCGGTCATAAACATAATGAAAAAATGTTATTCCGATGTTTTTTCGTGCACAAAATCAAAGCAATACTTTATGATAATGCATAATTCTACTTTTTTACCCACGCCGATAAAATCGGCAGGATTATGTAAAGGGTTCCGTATGTTTGTTTGTTTGTTTGTTGTTGTTTTTTTGTTGTTTGTTTGTGTACAAGATAACTAGAGAACGGGTGAACGGATTTGCACCAAATTTTCAGGGATTGTTTGGATAGTGACAGGAAAGAATCGATTAGATTTTGGTGATGATTGGTTGATCCCTGCAAATTCTGTGTGACCTTCTAGTTTTGACTCTATAGTATAGTATATGTAAAGATCACCGTTTCGCACGTATAAGTACGAAGCGGTTTTAGCAGCCATTGTACAATGCCTCAGTCGGACACAGGGGTCATGTTTTTTCGGTACATAAATTTCGAGTTAGGTAAAGCCATGTGTTAAGACAAAATCATCAGGGGTTAGTACACATAATGTAGATTTCAGTTTTGACCCCATAGTATAGTATTGCAACTACTCTGTAGCACCGCCAAGGCGTGGGTCTGCCGCCTTTGACGGCCCCTCTAGTTTTTATTGTGGTCATTCAACCTTGAATTAATGGATATTGTTTGTAAAAGTCAAAAACACCTTTTTAAAAAATGAATTCAATCGATTAAGATAAAATATACCACGGGAAAGATGTCAAAACTGCAGTTTTGGCAATTTTCACCCTGTGCTCACTCAACCCTGAAATTTTGCGCACAAGTCATTTGGTATGTTAGGAAGCACATAAAACGTATGTTGCACGCCTTCGGATACTGATAATGTGAAATTTGTTCCGATATCATTGAATCAAAGTTATGACAGTGGGCTTCCAATCCAATCCATCCAATAATTACCCCCCCCCCCCCCAAAAAAAAAAAAAAAAAAAAAAAAATGAAAATAACCCTTTTTGTGTTTGCAATGTTCAGATATCTTTTGGAATTGAGGTTTACTTGGCAAATGATTATGAATTCAAATCCTCACATAATTTGTACGAACATCATCAAGTATACCCAAAGCCAAAATATTGCTCATTTTGCAAAATTTCCTTTTTGACCCTTCCCCTCATTTACGCCGCCTGCACACGCCCCTTTCAGCAAATCATATCAAGTATGTTATGGTTTGACAGGGAATTATTATCCAAGCGTTGAAATGATACTCAACACGACCTATATTGTTCTCATTTTAAAGAAATATAATCGATCAAAATCGAGTTTCCTCACTTTTTGTGCTGGGTATATATAAATATATAAAAAGTATTTTAGTGCATTAATTTGCATGAATAAATATGTCAAATAGAAGCGCTTTTATTGACAAACATTTAATATATCAACATTAGTATTTCGAAACACATTACTGGTATACTCTCTAAAAGAAATAAAATTGGGTGATCACTGACGTGACTCCCTGGAGAGTCAAAATATAGTGAAACTAGAGTGAAAATTCACTCACTCGATATCACTTCTAAACAAGTTGTCTCCGATGGACCTCGAGAGAAGTGAAAATGGAGTTAAAATTCAAAAAAAATTTAAATTGAATCTAAGGACGTGACTATCAGCTGAAGTATTTTACCATAAGTGTGGTGATCTAGGAAGCTAGTGAGGGCACCACAATCATGACATTGGCGATGATATTACCCGAACTTTACAGTAAATGTTTAAAACGAAATCTACGAAACTATTATACCCAGACATGAAGGTTTTATTTGTATCGACAGAGATATGATTATTTGTATATAATATTATTAAATTCATATAGTCCCTTGTGAAGACGTGACCTGCGAGAACGGTGGAACCTGTATATCGACAACGGAAGGATCGGAGGTGGGATGCAGGTAGGATCCAAACGTAGCTTTTTAAAGAAAGCTCAACTGATATTACCTATAAAATTCTCTTATTTTGATGAAAATGAATCTTTCCTCATTAAAGACAATGTATAATTTTTATATGTGATGACATGCTCAGGCCATTTATGAAATGAGACTACAATGATAAGTTCCATTGCAAAAATCTGATCTTTTAAATGACTTTCCTTCTCGCTTGAGCAGAACTAAATAAATTTGTCCCGAAAAGCAGGGGAGCACGTTGCTAACCTTTATGAATGGGGTGTGGGTGTCAGACTAAATTTGCCTTTAGGCGATATTGTCCAACAAGCAAAAAAGAAGAAGTGATCAATTTGACCACTGAAACTTTTTGTAGATCCTGGGGAGTGTTTCATCAAGCGTTTTGTAAGTAATTTTTACTGACAAATTTGCTCTCAGCCAATCAGATGCAAGGATTTCAGTAGCTTATAACAGTTGTCGGTAAAAATCACTGACAAAACGCTTGATGAAACGCTCCCCTGGACATGCTGGATGATAAAAGATCAACTTCTTCAACTTCATTTCTTCTGTATGTTTGTGTAATTGTTAGATGTACTGACGACTGGTCCGGGGACCGCTGTCAAACACCAACAGACAACAGAAGTAAGTGGTGATCTGACATTTTCTCCTGCAGCAATTGTCCCGGGCTTCATTTCGTCAGGGGCATAAGTTTAGGGATATGGTTGGTTAGGGTTGCAGTTTTGTTTTAGATTCAGGGTTTAGGCTGGGTCAATGATAGTATTTGGTCAATGATTGAAGTTAGGAATTCGGTTAGTTTAGTAAATTGAATGCAGAGCAATTGTCTCCGGATCATGTGTGGTAGGTGAAGTAAAGTTTCTTGATAATAATAATAATAATAATAATAATAATAATGATAATGATTGGGTCATATTTACCCAGGATTGCCGCATCAGAATTGATACTGCTCTTCCTGCGGGCCCTGCATTGTCAGGTACCCATTTAATACACCTTGGCCGAGAGGGACAGTATTATATATTTCATTACGTTAAACTTACAATAATATTCAATTTCTTCCAACTATCATTTCACATTTTACCATAAGTTGAAATGTAAGCTACACAGCGTTAAACAAGTAAACCAAGAGCATGGCATTGCAGGAGAGATGGCGTATTTCGCATGAGCTTGTGTCTCTCGTACGCCTGAGTACAATAACAATTTGTAATCCGTTTATAAATATTTATACTCTTTGTACTCTTCACTCGTTACTCTCTCTTTACAGATAATTGCAAATGCCATAATTGCAAATGCCATGCATTCGTATATGAAGTTGCTTCGAGGAGCGGATATGATAAAAAATTAAGGCTCTCCTATTCGAAAGGATTTATCACGCCTATCCTATGAACTTAAAAAGCTTTTCCGTATCATTAGACGCTAATATCCAGGTATCATCAAAATGATTATACAATCGAACAACCTTACATAATTCAATACATCAAAATGGTCACTGTGACAAAATCTTTGACGGAAGTAATAAAACTGAATAACGACTTTATCACGTGTTTCCGTTTATTTTCTTCTAGCTACTAATCTACTGAAATTGTAGAGCTAGTTCAGGGTTCATGCACTTATTTCATTTCTTTAAACAAATCTTGCATTGATTTACCTCAGCTCCACCCGGTCTGTCTATCGCAGTAGTGATTGGACCAATAGCAGGTGTACTTTTTCTTATCATCTTGGTCTTCCTCATGATTCTGTTCATGCACGGCGTGTCTAGAAAGAGAATGATGATCCGTGATCACGCACCGCGCTCACGTATAGAAAGAGACGTCGTTCCGTTCACTCAGTACAAGAGTAGAGAGCAGAGGAGGCCGAGCCAAAATTTCAATATGGGACCCACTTTCACTGGACGTGCTCCGGTAAGTAAGGCTCCTCATACATGCGTGTTATAGCATTATTCACGTAATTATTGTTGTTATTATTCAATTTAATTAAATTGTGTCCAAGTTCAGAGCATTAAAAGGAATAATGAACATAACTATGGATATTATAGACATTGTACAAAGGTACATCAAAATACTTGGAGATGCATCTTCCTCCCATTTTCAAGTGGACATGATTGATTTTTGATTGGTACGTGTTTAGTCAAAATTTACATTTTCTTTGTTGTTACAGAGCCACGAACCTTTGGAGAAAAGAAGACACCTACGGAATGGGATACCGCTCCGAGACACCTATCTTTACAACGGAAACTTGCATCGCTAGACCGCACTAACCCCATAAAAGGTGTAAAATACATGTACTGCTAATTCGTGGATATGCCAGCGTTTTTTTCAAATTTATTTTAATAAAACTATACCATGTACGCAATACAAAGTATCAATTAAACCATGATGACAGAAAGGGTCCCACGCGGGTAGGCCTGCCTCTTGCTCTGATAATGTTGTAATAAAGTTGGTTTGCGTCAGACCCTTGTCATCTTATTTAACCAGTAAGTAATTTATTGTACTAAAATTCATTTTATATCACTTATTTCCTTATATTCTATGTTTAATCTAATTGATTCGTATTATCAACTTTCGTTGTGTCGATGTCCTATACAAGTATTTATATCTGATAAACAGGCTACGTGATATGTTTGCGAAAGCAAGTAAAATCACTGACAAAAGAAGAAAAAAAAGCAACTGATATAAAATTTGCGATTTTAAGCTTTGAAATAAATCACTTTTATTAAATTTTTCCGACCCTGACAGAAAATGTTGGCTACTTTGAATTTTCCTTAAACAACAAAAATAGATTGCTACTGCATAATAACATTTTTTGACACATTTAAATTATCACCTTTAAGGAGGTGACAATATGAAAAGGGCCAGTAAACTGGTAAAGAACGAGAGAAAAGATGAGTAATGTAGCAAACTGTAATATCTATATCATAATTAGCTATGTTGTTGGATGGAATTGTAACTAACTCATTTGACAATAAGCCGTGATGTAATCTGCTTGGTTAGTATAATCATTTTGTTGATTTTAGTCAAAATACAATTATGATATTATGTTATGTTTATAAAAGATGCACGAAGCAATATTTATACAAGATATATTTATATTTTTTTATAAACACATTGGCCCGAATTCACAAAGGAGGTTTGGTTTAAACCTTGGTTTAAACCCCCTCCTGGGTTTTTTAAGCGTACGTACGCATGGAATCCGATCCAATCATATATTTTCTTTGAGCGCGCGCATGGGCAATGTGCGCTTATTTACGCTTATGTTAGTACGCATACGTAGGTTTGAACCAACAAACGTAGAGGGCGTCAACACTTTGCAGCGTTGCTATTAGGAAGGTTCACTTCTTAAGGCCACCGCACAACTTACGATCGGTCTGCGATCCGATTTTTGAAATAAATCGCTGTGGCATTAAATATTGGTATTTTAACAAATGAAATCTACCCTATTCAAGTTCTGAAAAGTAATATGAATAATAAACGAAGGCTTTTGGTGAGCTGTCAGTTTTCTACAGGGAATAAGGGCAAAATTAGTTTCAAATCGTAGGCAGTCGTACGATTTTGTGACGTCACTACGACTCGGAGCCGATTTGGCCATTCCACCCACTAGAAAACTCGGCAAAGGCCGTATAATCGACTTTACTATCTGTATTACTATTCAGACTCTCAATCAAAAATATTTTTCCTTTTTAAATGATTTGTCAAATGATATTACATTTTCTTCTGAAATCGGATCGCAGACCGATCGTAAGGTGTGCGGTGGCCTTTACGCGCATGCAGTTGAAGAGCGCGCACATTTTGCTAGGCATGCCAACGAAACCATAAATCGAAGTAATACAATGACGGATTGATAACGACATGAAGACAAAAGGAGATACTGTGAAAAGATACAGATTTCGAAAAAAATATGTGATGCAAGAATACATTATTTGAAATATTATTCTATTCATGATATCATGTAAATTTTATTTCTATAATCTATAATCTTACCGTAAATAGTCATCTTTGTGATCAGTGATTGTACCAGTGTGCTAAACTCATGACGTTTTCGGCAAGCTGATTTTGTGACCACTCGCAATGCATTTCGTGATAGGGGTAACCTCTCCCTCGCTGCGGGCGTACTGCTGAAATTAAATAAAATCTATTCGCTGATCCATCAAAATGCGGTATCAATGAATGCGTCGTCTGCTGAGCTTGTTAACGGTATATACGGTCAAGCTAGCGTCAGCCTAGGCGGCTGGGAAGGGGGCAAGGCGAGGGAAAGGTACCGAGCGAAATACCATCTCGCTGCACTGGACGTGCCCGAGGACGTCGCTGTGCTGTGCTGTCAGGGTATGAATATTTCATAATTTAGGATAACGGCTAAACACATCCATAAAACAAAACAAAACAAAACAACGTTTGAGGCAAACATGGCAAAACCAGTGATTCTTGCTGCAGGGAATTTAATAGCTGAAATTGGAAATTTCGACATGAATTCGATTCATATTATCTTTTAAATAATTCTATTCATTAATTTTTGGTTATTCATGAATTTATTTTTTGTATTCTTTTTTATTCATTTATTCAAATATTTAGTTGTTTACTTTACTTAAATTTTTCATTTTTAATTAATAATCAATATTATTAATATTAGGTGTGTATTTATGTATGTATGTATTCATTTATTAACCTATTTCATTGTTATTATTTTAGAGGAGGGGTTAAGTTAAATAAAATTTGACATCGCCACCACTTCTATTCAGACCTCATCCAGTGTCTTTTTTAACCCTTTCCAAAAAAGATGTCGGGGGAGAGAGGAGGGAGGGAGGTTAATTCACATCAAATAGGGAAAATGGATATGGTGTTGGTCCGCCCCCTCCCCCATGCTCAAACTCTTTGGAAACTGTTTTCACCCTTGCTCCCTCTCTCTTTAGATATTTATCTTTTTTCTCTCACTCTTCCCTATCTCCCCCCCCCCCCCTCTCTATCTCTCACCCCAACTTTTTTTCTTAACTTTCTCATTTTCATCCAACCTCACTATCACATGTATTGATTATTCTCTCTCATCATTTTTTTTTTCTCTCTCTCTTTTACACACTCATACTCTCTCACACTCTGTTCATTGGTTCTGTTGAGGTATGATTCAATTCATCCAGACTATCCCGTAGAAATGGAACATACGAAGCCGGAAGGTAGAATTGTACATTCCATGATAGATAAATATTTTTATTTGTACTATAAACAGCATCAGTAATGACAGTGTAAATCACCATGTGTACATGGTGAATGAAACGACAAAGTCATAATCATCGTTATTTTTAAATTAATATCATTAATATTATTATCATCGTCATCATCATTATTATTATTATTATTGTTGTTATTAATATCATTATTATTAAATTCTATACAAATTAAATCTTGACAGTGGACTTTAGATTTTTTCGGCAGAGAACAGTTTCACGTCTGATCCAGGACGCTTCTTCAGCTCGTCTGAGTTGGTTCTCCGCCTAAAAAATCGTAAGTCCAGTCCACAATATCTAATTTGTATAGTATTTGATTATTTCTTAGATGATTCAAAACTCCGTTTATTATTATTATTATTATTATTATTATCATTATTATCATTATTATTATGACATCATCTGCTAAGTCAATATCATATTAAATTATTTATTCAAGGCATTATGGTGGACCCTTTTTATCTTCTCATTTTTGTCAAGTCTAATGAAAGAAATTTGTCACGTTTTTGCAAAGACAATCCTAATGAGTCCCGGGTAATGAGTCAAAGATGAATAAAGTTTATCCACCTGTTCACATTACAGCAAATATTTATCAAACGTACTGAGTGATGGTGGAATACTTAATGTGCTACGTACATAAGAACATAAAATAAGTATTACTTGAGTTATAAAGTATATACCATTAACATCAAGAAGAAAAATAAGAAAAACACTTTATGAGAACCCTTTATTAAGAATGCATTCCGCAATTCATTACTTCAGACATGTTCAAAAAATAAAATATGTAATTGCACACCTAGGAGTAGGGAAGGAAGGATGTGGTCAGCAGTGAATTATGGTTAAGGTTTCAGTTTTTCACATGAGTGAAAGCAATACGTGTAACTTGAACACATAATAAATCGGCCATATACATGTATATAATGAAAAAGGAGTGAAGCGTCTTACATGTACATGGCACATTCCATCAGCATCAAATGAATTACATTTAAATGAACATGTTACATCTATTAGTTTCATTTAATTAGCATGGAAAGAATGGAATGAATTCTTCACAATTAAATACAAATGTGCAGCACAATTATGTATTACGTGTACACATGTACACATTTAATCAATGAATGCACAATTCAATGAATAAAGATTAGACACAAGTCAGTATGCTTTGAAACTTTGAAACATTAAAGAAATAACATTGTATTACAAAATCAAAGCCTAAACAATAAACTTATTCATAATTATTAAAAATAAAATCAGTACAATGAATGATGAATGTACTATACATGTCTTATACACATCTAACATGTATATGGCATAGGCCTATTTCCCATGTACCTCAAATTAATTACATCCATTCATTAGTTTGATGAAAATAATGGACTGTTATTTTCCACAAGTGAATATGAATATGAAGTACAATATTGCAAATGTCACTTGTATTAATTAAAATGAGAAGTAATATTTACAAACTGGTAAGTATAGGAAAAGCGTCTTGCATCTCATCATAATGCAATAAATATAATAATATAGACTTAAGGCAGCACAAGATTTTGAAATGTGTGGCAATTTGCATTTAAAAATGAAATGAAATAACAGTAGCATGCAATCAAAATATCAAAGACATAAAAATATCTACAAACTTGTCTCGGCCGCAAAGGGAAGCTAGACCATTGGCGTCATTACGACGTCGGCATATAGGCGTCAGCATAATAGGCATCAGAATATACTTACCAATATTTACATATTGGTTAGTATATATCGAAAAAAAAAGTTTATTGCATCTCATCATAAGATGCAAAAAATAAAATAATTATATAAACACAAGGCAGCACAAGGTTTTCAAATGTGTAGCAATAAGTTGCATTTCAATGACATGAAATACTAGTAGCTTGCACTTTTAAAAAAATAAAAGCATAAAAAGTACTTACAAATTTGTCTCGGCCGCAAAGGGAAGCGAGACTATAATTGGCGACACTATTTACGACGTCGGCATATAGGCGTCAGAAAATCAGAAGTATAATATTTACAAATTGGTAAGTATATACTGGAAAAAAGGTATATAGCATCTCATCATTAAAATATATACTGATGCAATAAATAAAATAATTATATAAACACAAGGCAGTACAAGCTTTTCAAATGTGTAGCAATAAGTTGCATTGCAATTTCAGGAAATACCAGTAGCATGCAATTAAAAAAATTAAAAGCATAAACATATTTACAAACCTGTCTCGGCCGCAAAGGAGAACGAGACTATTGGCATCATTACGACGTCGGCATATAGGAGTCAGACAATGAGTAATATTTACAAAGTGTATTGTAAATAAAATAATATAGACACAAAGCAGCAGTTATTCAAATGGATAGAAATACAATGGTTAGAAATAATCACAGGGATAATAGGTGCAATACAATACTGAAATCATGTCCATGTACATATAGGAATATGAAATTGATTAAAGAATGCACTTGAGAGTCATTTTCTCCCATTTATTTATAAATCGTTGTTGAGTTGAGATGGACCATCCCGGAATATTTCCCTTCAAAATATATCACAGCAAACAGATGAAAAGATGTATTTTTGTAATAAGATAAAGCGATCTTGGAATTAAACTCTAGCATAATAAGTCAACCTCACATAAGTCAAAGTTATTCACAAGACACCTCTCTTATTTGATTCCATTTCCAATGCAGTGTGCTGTGCCGTTCCATGAATACATGTTCACATATTATGCGCCAATCACGAGGGGGGGGGGGGGGGTGGTCATCTTCCCCTTCGATTTTTAATGCTTATTATTTTTTCCTATTTTGAGTCTGGTGACCAAATTTAGGCCAACCACATGAACATTTTATTGGCCTCGAGTGTATTGTGATGGCAAAATGAGGCTTCTTTAATTATTTCAACAGAACTTTGCAATAGTATCCCACAAAACCTAAGACAAGCTAACACAGTTGGGCAATTTAAAAATGCTCTGAAAATGTACCTATTTAATTAAGCTACACTCAGTGCATGATTTTTCTTCAGCAGCTTTCCCTCTTTCATCTTCTTATCTTTTTCCCTAAGCGCGTTGAGACCTTTTCCACAGGTGTAATGCACTTTATAAGAACTGTTTTATTATCATTAGTAGTAGTAGTAGTAATAGTATTATTTCTTGCTGTTATTTTCACTTGATCACTCTGTTCGCTCGCATAATAACGATCACCCCCTTCCACTTCTCAAAACATGTATTTACATGAAATCACCGCCACTGCATGTACAAGCCGTTCAACTTTTAAAAACTAATCATTACACTCTCTAAATTGGCAATGCATTGAACATCACTATTTTAAAATGCAAATTTGCAATTTTTAAATAAAACTTTGCAATTACCATTCATTTTGACTCATGTTAAATTCATATTTATTTTTCAAACTATGTAAGAGGGTAAGAATTAAAAAAATTATTGCCAGTTTGAGGAATGAAATCTGATCAATTTAGACTTTAGGGAAGTTCTTTACCTCTATGGGTTAATGTAGCATTAAACAAGTATATGTTAGGCCTATAATAACACTCAAATTACCTAGGTAGAAAACGGCCTGTAAACTAATTTTACATTTTCAAACACGACTATAATAATATACCCACTCTGAATTACGTATGAAAATTAACACTTTCGTTTTACATTCAAATGATTTTTTACAATAGTATTGGGCAAGGTTTCCCAATACTTCGGCCTATTTTTTTTATTATTTTTTTTTAGAGTAAGTCCATGTGGAATAAAAGTGAACATCTCTAGGCTTACAGAAATGTATAGATATAGAAATCACATGTACAACGTACTAATTGAATAGCCTTGTAAGGTTGTAATTATAAGGGTAAAAAGTGAATATAAAACGAGCATGAGTTTTTTTTTTTTTTTTTTTTTGTTGTTGTAATAAATGGGATATAAGGTGCATGCACCATATAGGCCATTTGGATCGGATGACATTGCAAGCGCCTTGCCTACATTAATTGTTGTGGATTGCTCACCCAAAATACACAACACAGCAGGTCCTAGAGATGCTGGGTAACTTGCCTACTGGAAGGCCATTTGCCAGCACCAACCAAAGACATGCCAGATTGGGTTTCACCCCAGCTGTTGACCACATGGAGAATGATCCCGGGATGAGCCACCCCCATTGGCCCCAGAGCCCTATTCTGTGTGTGTGTGTGTGTGTGTGTGTGTGTGTGTGTGTGTGTGTGTGTGTGTGTGTGTAGTGTACCCCTGTGAAATAAGCTGTATGGTGGTTTCCTAAACCTTTTGCCTTTTGGATTAAAAAAGTAGAATCCCTTTGCATTAATGACAAGCTTGAAAAATATAAATTGCACACAACATGAAGATTAATTATTATGAACAGGGTTAGTAGAGGAAAAATATAATAGAAATGTGCCATTGCTCATGAATAAACTACTAAGATAACTTCCAATTACATTATTTCCCTCTACATTATGCATACATTTACCAGGTTAGAAGTTATTTTAAGTTATTGTAACAAGGAATTTCCATGTACATCTGTGACCTAAGCTTAGACCTCTGACCTCATTACCCCGGCCCTGGGCCCCAGTTCTAATCAGATCATTATCACTCAAATATACATACACGGGCCTCGTTTAAAGTTGATTTGTCTCATGCTTAAGATATTGTTAGAATAATCCGTTACCATGTATTCAGTGACCTATGTGATGTTGACCTTTGACCTCATGAGCCCTAATTTCAATTACATTTCTGGGAAGCCACATTTGACCAAATTGCAAAATTTAATGCAATTTTCTTCGTTACTTGAGATATTGTTTTCACAAGCTATTTCAACATGGTTTTATCTAATCTACCTGTGACCTTGAACTTTGAACCTCATGAACCGAAATTATAATCAAATCAGTGGTCATCTTTATTTGAAGTAGCTATATGTCCCATCATTTAGTTCTTGAGATATAACAGACAACCTGTCAACATAATTCCTCCAGCACACTTTGTGGCAGAGGCACAAAAATGTTCTTGCCGCAGACACCTGAAAGTAATTAGATTTCTTTACCTGTGGTAATGTACTCTATCATCCAGTTTGAACTCGACATATCTCAAATTGTTCTTGACATGTTTGCAATCTCATATGCCTACTTTGTAATAAAACTTGAATAAACGATTAAGAAATCATTGTGATGACAAGAAAGTGGACGGATGGACAACATAATGCACCTGTACCTATGTTTGCTGACGTTTAAAACTGTCAATGCAACATGCATTTTGATTTATTACATGTATTAACTACCATCCCTTCAGCCAGAACTCATCCCCATTAATCTGTAATGGTATAGTCGATATATCTATTTGAGGTCTTTATGCACTCTAATTGGAAATCATTACCTGGCTATATCAGGTAGGAAGCCACACACCTCTGTTTGTATGCAAAGAATCTTTCCTATCCAATGCAGTGCAGGATATACCAATTTTGAATTATAGTTGATAGCATTAAATTATACTGTCCAATAATTTTCTTTCCTTTCCCCTTATATTAGAGAAATGCAGTACTACAGTTTCTTTGTATATATTTTATGTTTACAAAAAATTGCGAGATCAATGAATAAGAACAGACTCACCAAATCCATTGTTCCTTTCACGTATGAACAGATATCTGACCTTGAAATGTTCTTGCAACATTAATAGCAGTAATTACTTGAATTAAGATATTCCTGCTAAAAGGATAAAAGCTCAGGAAATGTGACATGCATTTAAACATTCAATCCCAAACAAATTATATGTGTATTTATTCATGATTTATCTATTTCCAAGATTGACAAAATAGCCTAATCCCATAGTAAACAAACTGACCAAAATCTGTTAGAATCCTCCTGTTCATAAAAGATCCATAAAAATCAATAAAATTTTTACAAAACAAGAGCTATCATATTGGGCTAGCATCTTTTTCATCTTCTGGTTTCATTCTACTGTATAGTTTGAATCATATCATGCAATGAATAGAGTAAATAATGACAGGCAAACAAATAATATTGAACGTGAAATCATAAAAGAAGAAAAGGACAAGGGAAAAACTGAAATAAATAGGTGACAGTGAAATTAAAATATAATCAACAAAAATCTGAAATTAAAATAAAAAATAGGAAGAACTAATAATAACAAGAATGAAAGGAAATGAACAATGATACCTGATGGTGGACTTGAACCACCTTGCTCAATATAGAAAATGAGCAATGCCATTAATCAGGTTGACTGTATCAGAAACATAAATAAAGTAGACAGGGAAATACACACAGTACCTGCCCATCCAGTGCATGAATGATCCTTGTTTGTTCCACTTATTTTTTCCACTTTCTTTTTTTTCAAATGATGTAATATATTGCGTTATTATGCAAAGGGCATTCAGAGTTCATAATAGGGGAGAAAAAAAAAATCGAATTTTCCCCTGAAAATCTTCACCCTCTATATCCCCCAACAAAAATTTAAATGACAATAATGATGCATGTATTCTCGATTTGAAGACAATATTACATTCTTTGAGGTAGTCTTACCAAGTAGGTGTCCTGGTACAGCAGCTTTGGGTGTAGCCCCTGTCTTCAATCTATTCCTTGCAGCTATGTTGGTGAAATCATCATCTCCAAAATGATTGGCACATACCACACTGTTTGAATGAAGCTGGTCCGCAGACAAGTCCAGAAGATCAGGCCTCCCGATTGCCAGTGCCCATTCGAAACAGCTATTTAGAATTTATAATCATAACAAGTGAATTTTTATAAAATATGTGATGTGTAGTAAATGTCCCCGTTTGAAGTGAACTTCTTTAGAATCGCGCTAACTTTTGTAATTTCTTGTCAGATGTTTCTAGCAAATAGGAGAATTATTAAACTAATATTTTGTGATTATTAATTTAGTGACATTCTTTGTAGAAGTTTTGAAGCTACAATCAGACCCAATCAGACATAACAAAATTAAAACAAGAATATCATTGAAGGGTGATTAATATACCCTGCCCCAATGTGTGTGCAAAATTTCTTGAGTAATGCTGGGAAATTGAAGTATTTTGATCCACCATACATTTGCTGATCCATTGCAACAATATGATGTTACCATGGCAAGTGCATCTTGCACATCTTCATCCCAAGAGCAATGTTCACGCCGAATTTCATTACCTCTCCTCGTTAGTGCTTGAAAAATGAGTTAGTAGTTTGATCTGCCAAGATTTACCCTTGCTTTATAATAACAATAATAATAATAATAATAATAATAATAATAATAATAATAATAATAATGATAAATAATAATAATTATTGTGACAACTTATATAGTGCACATACTCCCCAGGGATGCTTATGGCGCTAGCCCAGCAAGTTTTTGCAATAATATGCTGTTACCATGGCAACAGTTTAATGTATGTCTTGCACATCTTCATTTCGATCCCAATGTTTGTGCCAGATTTCATGACCTCTGGTTGAGCAGTGAGGAAGTAGAACGATCTGCAAGATTTTCCCTTAATTTATTGCAATAATTACATTGATTTGGAATTAATAAGGATATTTGTTAAATTTTGAAATTATGTTTAGAAGTTTTGGAGGGCCCTCATTAAGCTCTATCACATAATATAAACACAACTGAAGTCTGTTGCAAAATAAGGCATATAAACACAACTGAAGTCTGTTGCAAAATAAGGCATATAATTTTCCACTGATTTAGAAATAATTAATATAAATTTGCAAAATTAATATCTAAATTCTGTAAAGAAGTTTTAATGCCCCCACACAACCCCATCAGATTAAACAAACATAATGTAAAACTGTTGTGAAAAAGGGAACAAGTAGCATTTCTTTTGGCTGATTTTGAATAAATTTGCTTTAAAAGTGATGTCTTGCACATCTTCAACCTGGGACCAATGTCTGTACCTAAGTTTATTAAATTTCATGAGAAAAGAAATGAAAAATAACCAACCTACTGTAATCCTTAGGAAATCTGAAGAAAGATATGCCAGCCCCCATGCTCTTGACAGACCTGCAGAATGCAACTGCACACATTTGCTGATTTGATTTCTTCTTGGCCTTCTTCGTCCCTTCAGGAAAAAGAGAGATATGATGATATTGAGTGACAATGGTTGTTTCTCATGAAGAGCTCAGGTCCGTCATCCATGTTACTTATGACACTACCAGGTTAATATAATAATTTCAATCCAACAAATACAAATAAAATCTCTTACTCAGACCAAACTGATCGAATGGATAGTGCAAAGTAAATGAATCCTAATCTATGTATGAAAATGCAAATATACTTACAGTTTCATAATTTTGTATGAAAGACTTATGTATTTCACAGAGTTGCTGTGTATAAACATGTGCTAAACATATAGTTTATGCCAAAGGCAAAATAAACCCTCATCAGAAAATGGAAATTAAAGGCACTTTAACAAAGCACCCTGTATAGGATCACCTCATTTCAGAATTACTAAAATTTTCGAGATTTCCTCACATTGAAAGTTAACATTTCAAACATACAGTGTACATGTAATCTGAAAATGTTCATGCCTACTTATAACTAACAAGTTGCCTCACTCAGCTGCCAATTTGCCTTTGATTGATTAAAACTTTAACTAGATGAATCATAACTTTTGTATCCCATAACACTGATGCAATTTTTGGGACAGCCTTCATTTATCAGCCCCTCACATTTTTCTTTTGCGGCAACTTACCTATTCTCACTTTGTTTTCAGAAGCTTAAAGGGCAATCCACCCTTGGTAATGAGATGATTTGTGTGAAAGCAAAAAAAAAGAAAGAAAAAAGAAAAACTGGATGGTGAAAGTTTGAAAGAAATCGGTAAAGGAATAAGAAAGTTATGGATGTTTGAAAAATGAGATCACTACATCTATGCGAATCTCAAATTGGCAATTTGGTGATCATTGTGACATGTTTGTGGACAACTCTCCCATTTGTCGTACACAAAAATATCATTAATTTGCGGTTTTCTTCGAGGCGCTTTTACCCTCACGGCAGTACTCAAAATATATTAGAGATAGCATATTGTTATAGGTCCTCATGAAAGAAAGAGATCCTACTGAGTAACACGTTTTGAAAAAAGTGACATTTTAGTCATTTTGTGTGTTGGAGTAAATGGGGGAGTTGTCCACAGCTACATCACAGTGACATTACCTATTCGGCCAATTTGAAATTCCCATATGTACAGTGATTACAACTTTCAAAAATTCAAAACTTTCTTATTGCTTGTCCAATTTCGTTCAAACTTTCACCAATCTGCTTTTCTGATTTTTCCTCTTTCTTTCAAAGCAACTTGCTATCAAGGTTGGATTTCCCTTTAATGTCACAGAATAAAATGGTTAATACAGAATTCCTTTTCTCTTTTTTGGTTCTACATGTACATATCATAAAGTTCATTTATGGAGGAAACTGCAATGAACAAATGTCGAGTTGATATCAGTATCATGTCAAATTATGCTGGGAAACTGATGGGGTGCTATGCACATGTAATGATTACTATTTTTGAATTTGAAGCTGCAAAGTGTTGATTACATCTCAATATCTAATTCCAATATCACAAGAAATACAGGATAATAACATGATTCTTTTTTTTCGCAAACCTTGTGTCATTGTGACAGCATCTGTCTCCTTACACTTATACATGTACAAGCTTATCTGAAGATAACCTTGTACTCCAGACTAGCTTTTACAGGTGAATAGGCTTTAATAGCTTTTGTGTGTATCAGCAGGCCTTTTTCCAGTCTAGATCATTCATACATGAGAGGAAAATAATTATTTAAAATTTCACTTTCAATTCTGAATCCCCAAATTTGTGGCAAAGTAGGAGTTGAATATTCCCTGAAACAGGTAATCTCGCAAATTTAAGAAAATTAAATCTCGCTTTCACTCGAGCAATTTTGTTGTCTGTTTTTGACCGCTCAACGATGAATGTTCGCTACAGTCCCGCATAAGTTTGGCCCTAGTACGAGTGGCGTATTAGTATGAGTACCCAGGCAGCATTAATGGGCAGTCACTCATAGGTCCTTGCCTATGTGGGACTGTGTCCAACATTCACTGTTGCAGCAGTCAAAAACAGACAACAAAGTTGCTCTAAGCAAGATTTAATTTTCTTAAATTTGCCTCAAATTTGGGGAATCAAAATAGAAAGTGAAATTTTAAATAATTATTTTCCTCTCATGTATGAATGATCTAGACTGGAAAAACGCCCGCTGATACACACAAAAGCTATTGAAGCCTATTCACCCGTAAAAGCAAGTCTGGAGTAGGTCTACAAGGTTATCTTCAGATAAGCTTGTACATGTATAAGTGATGGGCAGTAAACCGAATTTTCTGTCTCCCATTCATTGTTAGCCTCTTAATGTCAGCTCTCTCATTTAAGAGAGCCGACCCTACCCCAATAAGAGCTAGAGGCCTGTACCCAGGCAGTTGTTGTGTGGCCGGCACTCATCCTGTGTACTCGGTGAATGAATGGTGGCCGGACTGTCAGACGAGTTGTGTATCCATCCATCCAGACGAACAGCATTTTGACAGTGTTTGAAAAAGTTACAAGCATTAGACCTATTTCTTAATTTTTTAATACAAGTGTTTGATCTAACTTAGACGATATTATTTATAGAAGAATATATTGATGATGATTATCACAAATTCAATGCATGGTTTAAGTTGAATCTAAATACAAAAAAGAAGGCTTCATTTTTGTTAAGTGTCCGGTCATCCTAATCTGATCCCCCTTCCATCAATTCATATCGCTCCATCCAGCATCCGAACACTTTTTTTTTAATTTAACGTTACATGCATGCAAACAGCTCGTCCCTATTACCCTGGATTGCCAAATTTGTTTCATCATCATTTCAAATAAGTTAATCTAAATTTATAACTAAAATCAAACCTTGAATTGATTGATCCATCATCGAGCTCTGACTCAGCTAGCCTAGCCTTAGGAGGTCGGATCGATCGAGAGTGAGATCTGTACTATCAGCTAGCTCTGTATACATACACGGTACTACGGTACACGTACGTAGTAGCAGCGAAATAGAGCAGAAGAGCGTTAGCAACCTCACAAATACATATTATTGTATCGTAAAGTAAAATTATAAATTTATCACTATTTTAATCTTTTTTCTCCTGAAAATTATAAATATTCTATAAAAATATTATTAAACATAACATCTGATTTTTAAATTTTAATTCAAAAGTTTCTGAAAGTATTAATTGAAAAAAAATCAAATCTACAATCTACCGAAAAACCTCTCTGAGAGAAAACGATGGTCACAGAAATTTAGCGAAGTGAACCTTCCTAATAGCAACACTGCAAAGTGTTGACGCCCTCTACGTTCGTTGGTTTAAACCTTACCCATGGTTTAAACCTCCTTTGTGAATTCGGGCCATTACGATCTATTACTTTAGAATGGAGTGTATTAACAAAGTGTGTTCCCCTGTATGCAAGTAAGCACTCTTTGATGAAAATAATGTAGCCTATAATATCTTGTTCAGATTATTTCCATGGGAGCAGAGAGAGAAAGTAAAAGCTATTCAACTTCCAGTCAGAATGTGGACTCCCTTTTATCGCTCTCCAGGTCAATACGTTTCGCATATAATTATGGAAGTTACCTTCCCATAGACATGGGATTGATACGACCGAAAAAGGCCACTCAGGATTTTATGACGAGATAAAAATTCACTTATTTGACAAAGTGATTCATTCTCACCTTGAATCAAGAGCGGTCTGTATCATAAGGTTTTGTGTTTAAAACATTGGCGTCCTAGACCATGCGGACCATGTAGACATGTTCTATTTCCGAGGGAAACACTTTTTTACACCTTGACATTTTGTGGAGTTTTATTGGAAGCAACAGAATACTGACATCTCACCTCTCACTTGTATTCCATATAATATAGACAGACAGAGAGTACTGGTCCAAATTATTAGAACACCTGCTAGAGATAACAAAATTTTATTTTCATTATTTTATCAATAATTTTGTTCCAATATATCCACATTTTCTGGTTGCTGAATGGTGAAACCAAATCATGTGAAAGACATGGTTCGTAGTCCACATGAAAAATGTTGGTATTTTTCTAACCCCCCCCCCCCCCCCCTTCCGATCCCCCAGCAAAAATTTGAACTTGATATCTTTCTGGCATAATGTCAGTGTACTGATTTCATTTCGCACCTGAGCTGTTCCAGCATTTCTGAATTTCATTGCAATCTGGGGAGCGTTTCATCAAGCGTTTTGTCAGTGATTTTTAGCGACAACTGTTATAAACTACTGAAATCCTTGCATCTGATTGGCTGAGAGCAAATTTGTCGGTAAAATTCACTGACAAAACGCTTGATGAAACGCTCCCCTGATGTAAGGGTTTCTTTAACTCTTACTTCAGTTATCATGATATTCGCATATCTGTTAGATCAGGTTCAACTTCTAGTTCCATGGCCTACAGGAGTGCCAATTCATTATTTTTAACACTATGAATGTGGTAGAACTGTTCTACTATACCCGTTCATCTGAAATATGAAGATATCTAGCTGCTTGAAGGAGTAGTACATAAAAATTGGTTACAGAGTGGTGAAAACCAGAAATACGTTACATAACAATGCTCGAGGCCCGAGAAATACCAAGCTGTAATGGCCTTATGAAGTGGGAAGGAAGGAGTGAAGACAATTATACTGAAATCTTCCTTGTGCAGCAAATCATGATAATCTTGGGCTTTCTTATAGTCTGGCAATACCCAATTTGCTAATTTATCAATAAGAAGCACTAGCGTACCCAAGGGGGTGGGTGGGGGCAGTGCCCCCTGACAACTTTTTGACAGGAAAACAAAATTTACCTTTTTTTTTTTTTTTTGCTTGTCAGAGAATCATTGATCAAAACGTCAAAACTTGTTTACGGAGTGTCTTCATTTATTGTTTGCGATTTATATTTCATCTTAAAGCAGAACTTCTGTTTTATATATTTATAAATATATATACTTATATCGTTTACGATTTTGTTGTTGTTACATTTCTCTATTTTATAAAAGCTTAACATTTTAGATTACGTTAGATATATTGATATTTTATATATATATAAACTTTTGATTTTTTATTACAAGGTGATTCCACAGCACAACTGTATCTTTTCTTAGACTTTTATTTTGTATACTCTAGGCCTACGTCTACTCAAACATAGTTAATCATATATTTTGTTTCTAGAGAAAATTAAGTTGGGAGAAGTCCTCCAGAAAATTAACAACTTTCCTATTTTTCATTTGATTTTCCTCAACTCTCACTGATGTGTTTCTCTTATTTTTGTTTTTGTTTTTAAGCCAATTAAATATCAGGGTTGACTTCCCCTTTAAGAGAATGATTTCACAGCATTAAATTCCACGTGCTCTTTCATACATGAAGGTGCAGGTACTGATAGACGGACAAGTGACAAAACTTCGGAAATTTAGCTGCTTGTAAAGTCCACCATAAGAACATGTCTGACAACATGAAAAAGCATTCAGGCTTCCACGTTATTTCAATGCATGCATGTAAATTATGGAAATGTTAGTGATATGTTTATTCATTAATCTTCTTGCGTTCTGTATGTCATGCTAATCAAGCTAGGTCTAACCCTGAAAACGTTCATTCCAGCATTTATGTGGTTATAATAGAGGTAAGTTTTCTTCCACTTTGTAACGTGATCAGTCTCCAGAACTGGAGAATGCTCTAGGACATGTGGCGTGATTAGGGCTACAAAGTTATTCAATGTTCCCTTCATGATTAATGGATTGTTTACATCGCATTTATTTTTACATGAGCTGTGATGTAGAATGTTACTCTGACAGATGTTGCTCAGATGGCGTGAAGTTATGGCTCATTTCGTTAACACCACGGTATAGTTGAAACAAACGGATAACGTCATCGATTACCTTATTTGTAATTTATTCAGCACGAAGAACAAATATAAGAGAGGTTTCAGTATCATCTGGTAATTAATTAAATTTGAAAACGTAATGAAAAAGGCGAACCACGGACAGTGGCATAGCTACGGGGCACAATGGGCAAGTGCCCCCCACCCCCCTCCACCCTATCACACTCACATTGAATGAGAAAAAAAAGAGAGAGAAAATGATTGAAAAGGGAAAAGGAGAGGGAGCTATTCAAGAAGATGATAGGACTCGTCCCGCACCCTCACCTTAACCGATTACCTTACCTTACCAATTCTCTGAGTAAGACCGCCGCGCCCCCTGATGCCAATGCCCCCTCAATGACGTTACACCTCTGACAAAGTACGCTGTGTGTAGTCAACACGGGCAGGATAGTTAAGAACGTTAACACAATAAGACATGTTCATACCTATTTGACGTAGGCTTTTTGGAAATCAAAGAAGGAAATCGTTGTTGATACTGCAAGAGAAACAAAGTGCAACAATGAATACAGAGTGTGTTTTTTCAGCGGAAGCTCTTTGTCTTATAGTCCACAAACAGACTCTGAAGGACCCCAGTTCGAAACTGAGTCACTTTCTTTGGATTGGTCCCCAGACTTACTAAATAATCATATGTGACTGACGTCTTGTCGTTAAAAGACTACTCCTATTTAAGAAACGTTCGATCTGGTATTTTTAATAATTTCCGCAAAGAAATGATTCGGCTGAATAAAGATAGTGTATGAAGGAAAAACGGTATTGCATAAGAATTAGATAATTTCTAACATATTGCTTGTGTGATGCACGTGTTTTGGGTTTTTTTGTTTGTTTTTTTTCTTTGTAAAAAAGTCACTATGTATTTGAAAGAGGTTGAAAAGAAAATACAAAGATAATTTACCTCTATTTTTCAGTTTAAACCGTTTTATGTATATTGTATGGTAGCGATTTTGGCTCAAACAAAACAAAATGATGTCGATATAATTTTGAATTATGTACTTTTTACTATTTACAGTTTTTGTTGGAAACGAACCGAAAAAGAAAATAACAAAAAGGAGACTTTTGAATATTTTGTATTATTTGGTGGTTTACCTTTTATAAATGGAAAAAAAAAGTAGAAAACCGAGTACAAATACACAGAAATTGGAAAAAAAAGACTGGAATGTGAAAAAATAAAGAAATTAAAAAAAAATAAAAATAAATAAATGTATGTATATTATTGAAAAAATGAAAAAATAAAGCAGACCAGAAATGGTTATTTTACAACTAAAAAATATCATATTGATACACATCTGTAAAAAAAATAAATAAATAAATAAAATCTTACACACATGCACACGCACAACCACATCCGCACACTCACCCGTGCGCGCGCGCACACACGTACATCACACGTACATCTCCCGTACATACTATTATTTGTATGATTGCCATACATGTTGACAAGAATATCGACATTCATCCCCCTCTCGTTAGTTTTGATGTCGAATCTTGAGACCTACAGATGGAAGCAAAGCAAATCTGTAAACATATATTTGGGGGTTTATTCCCCTTTAACCAAATGACTGTTTTGCAGTCGCTGCACTGGCTCCCTGTCAAACATCGCATTATTTTCAAAATTTTGTTGCTTACTTTTCACTGCGTTCACGGCTCTGCTCCCCAATACAATACCTCTTTAATTCAAAATTACACCCCCGCGAGATCTTTGCGCTCATCCACTTCCAGTTCTCTTGTGATTCCTAAAGTCGCAAAATCTTGGGGGGAAAGATAATTTGCCTACGCATGTCCTAAATTATGGAATAGCCTTCCTGAAGACATCAAAAAGTGTATAACTTCTGATTCTTTTAAAAATCATGTAAAAACATTTCTGTTTAATTATTAATTAATTTCTACATGCGCCTTGAGCACTCCACAGAGTGGATTTGGCGCTATATAAGTTACATGTATTATTATTATTATTATTATTATTATTATTATTATTATTATTATTATTATTATTATTAATATAGACTAGCTATACATAGAAGATAGAGCCAAACAGAGAAAGAGAGAATGGGAAAGAGGGAAAGGAGAGGGAAATAGAGAGAATTAGGTGAGAAGAAGAGAGATGGTAAGTCACTATGTAATCATGATAATGGAAAGATGAATTTGCACGGCGTGTGAACGAACAAACAAATTTAAGTTGCAAAATTTCAGGATGATCTATTTCCACTTCATCAAAATTAACATAATTCTGGAATAGAACAAAGATACATGAACACATCGTTAATGGGTATTTGTTTTTTCCAAAACCCTTTGGAAGCACATTGGGACGGTATAAACGTGATATGCGTTTCACAAGAACGGTTAATTATTATTATTATCATTGTTGTTAAAATAATTGTAGGTATCAACGATATGCGGATAAAGATACAAAAGAAAAATAATACATTTTATGACAGAGTTGGGTAAAGTTTTTGTTTTGGTTTTGTCCTACTTTTTTCACATTTAGGGTTTTTCTTCTTGGGTAGGCGCGTTTTATGAAACGCATTTAAAGACATGTTTTTAAACGCCTGTTTTTTTAAACAAAAAAAAAATGATTTAAAACGCCTCGTAGACATGTGTATTATAAATTTTACGTGCATTTGTTTTCAGTTTGTGGTTATTTTAATTAGTTTTGTACGTTATTTTTGGCATCTACACAGTTCTAGATGTGCTTACTACAATACAAGTATTAAAGAAAATATTTCTCTCCTCTCTCTCTCTCTCTCTCTCTCTCCTCCTCCTCCTCCTCCTCCTCCTCCTCCTCCTCCTCCTCCTCTCTCTGTCTCTGTGTCTCTCGCTCACTGGCTCACCTTTTCCCTTCCACTACATAAACAATGATTCAAAAGAATTTTTAAATCAAATAAACTGATATGTGTGTGAAGTCTAGAAGGTCTCTCATGCTTTATTGAATGGGAAGTCAACCCTGATATCAAGTTAGTTTTAACAGCAGAAAAATCAGATCAGTGAAACTTTCAGCAAAATCTAATAAAGAAATAAGAAAGTTATCAATTTTTCAAGTTGCAATTGATTAGTCTAAGATATGAATAGGCAACTCTGTAACATATCTTGCGAGGTCTTCTCCCATTTGCCCTGTACTACAAAACTCATAAATTTCTATTTTCTCTATTAAAGAAAATATTTAATCATGTACCCATTATACATGAATAATCATTGCACAGATGTTTTTACACAACGCCTGTATGAAAGCACATCTATTCCTTCTTCAAGAACTAAGAAAATGGAAATATAAAATTTTCAGTACAGAGCAAATTGGTCAGGACCTTCAAAAAAGACGTCACAGAGTTGCCAATTTGTGTCTGACTGATTACAAAGTTTTTTTTAAAAATTCATAACTTTCTGATTTATTATAAGATTTTGCTCAGACTTTCAGTAATCTGTTTCTCTTACTTTTCTTCTTTGAATAATTATTTGGACTAATTTCATTTTGTTCGGAAAAACACCTGTGCTCAAGGATAGATTACATACACTGTCAAAAATTTTGCCGTTTTTTCAAGGGAAATTTCCTGGCAGTCAGGATGCCGGGAATGCCCGTTTTTCCACATTTTTTTTTTTTAAATCAGCATATATTTACAATAAAATTACATAAAATCTATGTCGGGCGATTATAAACATAATTTCTGGTAAACCAACAAACTTGCTGTTGTTTTACAGGAAAAAGACTGTAAAATTGAAATAACGGCAATAACTTGTAATTTCAAGGGCCAAAAAAACCTATAGTTTTAGTTAGTTTTTTACAGTGTATATACTAGAATGGTTCAACAATACTTGATATAATTTTCTTAATCATAAAATCATTAAAATCATCACGTCAACAACTACGTTTACTTTTAAAAATGTTAATATTATCAAAGACTTCACCTTCAATTACAGGAGTGAAGAACATAGAATTAGGGTGAGGGTTTTGTAAGTATATATCATAGTTTGCTATCTTACTTGCTAAATTAGGACCTATTTCAACCAAATAATCATTCAAGTGATCAACAACATCTTGCAACTCATCAATAGTTGTTTCATCAATTCGTATATTAGATATTTTAATGTACTTTTCTTTTAATGTTTATTCAGAACTTCATTGATTAATTTTCATATATTTTTGCATCTTCTTAACAACTCATGAATTGACTTACAATTTTTTTTCTCTCTCTACGTAATAAACTGTCAATATTTTATAATTCAAATATTTCGACTTCGAACTTTCATTTGGCTTTGTTGGATCGTTCTGTAGCGCATCTAATCATAAACTCATTGCAAGACGTTTAGGACTATATCGCCATGTTTCCGCTCCGCTGTATGATTTGTAAGGCACCAAATCCACTTGGAATCAAACGCTAAAAGCGCACTAGTGCAAAAAATTAAATCACATAATACGCATTTGCACAAAAGTACAACATGAGTAGGATAAGATATATATATAGAAAGGAAGAAAACAGTTAATAATGACCGAATCAAACATGTACGTTTAAACATTATTTTGAACACTTCAACTGATCTTCAATATCTAATGTCTCGAGGGAGAGCATTCAATTAAAACAGTGAAAGTATTGCACTGGCAGAGATTAGGTTTAAAATCTGTATTAAAAAATTTGCTATTTTCTATGCAATCCAAAATATTATATTTTTCTAACACATAGGCAAAATATATTTCCAAAGTTTCGATTGTTATGGTTGGCTTCTCCATGATGATAAACAAAACCACGATAGCGGTATTGTATGGAATACAATACACGTGAATAATGACTCTGATTGAATGATGGAAGCAGCACCCTCACATGCAGAGTATCACAAATGACCGTCCTTCGACCTTCTCGTATGGCCTCCAAAAGAGCGGAAGTTATTGGAGTAGAACGTTGTAGAATATTGTACCTATTCCTGCCGTGTGGGAAGCTGGATTAGGTCTGACAGACATGTGCGGCCGGTATTAATGAAAGCGTATACTCTAAATTTAAACCCCGTCTGAGGAATTTGTCCACTGATTCACGGAGAGCCAAGTGTAAAGCTCTTTAAGCCTTAAAAATAATATCATAATTCCATTGACTAGATGAAGAAAGAAGCCATGTCATTATGAAATCAATTTCTCACTATCCTTCAAGAGTATCTTCATTCGTTTAGGCTTTTGTTACACAGTTACAGTACTTTGTGCGGATTATAAAGAGGATGACACTTGGCGCTTCTCCATAAATTATATTTAACCTTATTAAACTTGATCCCCTTTACGAATACGAGCCCACAGTGTTTTGCGGTTAAGTTTCAAACCATTTATGACGTGTGACTGTTGACGCTACTCAGCCAAAACATGGCATACAAAGCTGGGCTGTCATCATTCAACGCTTGAACAGTCATCTACTCATGAAA
Organism: Heliocidaris tuberculata; assembly: GCA_025618425.1. Classification (NCBI taxonomy): domain Eukaryota; kingdom Metazoa; phylum Echinodermata; class Echinoidea; order Camarodonta; family Echinometridae; genus Heliocidaris; species Heliocidaris tuberculata. The sequence goes on along the minus strand of CM046835.1, from coordinate 32,219,064 downwards.
CAATCAGGATTATGGCAACCACATTTTTAACCCTATACTTAGATTAACCTTATTTGTTCCAAAATATCCTCGCCACAACATGACGTCACGAAGAAAAATGTAATGCGTATGTCAGTACTTATAGTCGGAATCAAAAACTGAATCACCAATATCGAGGCTCACTACTGAACGCTCTGCTGATGACTTCAAGCACGCAAGTTTTCAGAATAAAAGTTATCCATTTTAAACGAATAAGGACGCTTTGGAAAATAAGGACGGAGACAGGGTTACTGTATTGAAGTGTTATATCTAAATCAATTCGCATTTTGCTTTTCTGTTTTTCTTTCGGTCGGTTCACATCTGTGCCGTCAGCGAATATTGTTTTGAAGGATTTTCTGAACTTTTCCGTCTGCGGTATCTATATGTGTCTGTAGTATGGATAATAACGTTCCCAAATCGCTCCGGGAGGTTCGTCATTGCCTTGGCCAGTTAGTATTTCTTCTTCTAGTCACGACGCCCTCGCTCATCTATGGACAATGCAACGACCGTAAGCTGATTTCATTTATACTTATCTACTTATCTATTTTACTATTAAAGGGAGTTCATTAATCAACCCCTCCCCCCTCCGCAATGTTGTAATGACTTTGTTATAAATGTATGCTATGTCCATGGGTTCGAAACTATTACTACTAATACAACATAATAACATATCATATCGAAAGAATCAGTACGTATACGATGGTTAAAATTTTGTACCCTGCTTGAGCCACTTCCTGAGTCCTGACTACTTCGAAAAGCAGAAAGAAATATGAAAGAGTAGCATGACAAATTCGGTGATAGTTTCAAAATATCTAAACTAAAATATCTTAAATGATTTAGGGTAACCTATTTAATGATGACGGTGAATTGAAAATGAATACCAATATCATGAAAAATATCTTATTATCACAATATTAAACTATCATTGTTGTACTAATACGATTATCTTTTTTGCGCGTTGCTGACGCAAAACGCACTTTTACCCCTGCCCATTTTTTCCCCTTATTTTTCTTCTTCTTTTTTTTTTTTGGGGGGGGGGGTGCAAATAGTGCCTAATGGTGCGGTAAGTTAAGCTAAATAATGCGAATAATATTTGAATGCAACACCTTCCATTTGGAACTGAACTTTTGCGTTCCGCTTTCATGAATGGAAGGTAGAAATCAATCGCCGCACGCATGGTAAAGTATTAATGAATGTCTTCCGGAAAACTTCTTTACCCTCAACTGCCATTCATTGTATACGATATATGGCCAACGGGTAACATTCAGCACTTTATCGACTCTCTTGAATTGAATATTTTCCATAGTTATGATAAATTGTCTCTCGAACTCACTTTTACGGCGAGGGGAATTCGTTACCTCTGCACATCCACCAGGCTCCAACACGACAGACTTTCAAAACCCTTCTTAAAACTTATGCTTATGGGTTTTGTTTATAAAACTCTCTCTGAATAGTTCGTAGCTCTATAGCTATTGATATTTTTGTAAATACCTTGTACAAATTATAATGTTAGTCATTAATAAAGATGTAATGGTGATACAGTTCTGTACCAACTTGTAATTTCAAAGTATTATTTAAATATTTGAACTTTCTCATAATGATTAAGTTCAAGAAATCATTTGACTTTAATGTTAGATTATTATGCTATTATTTATCATCAAAATGTAAAGGCATGAAATTACATTTTGTCATTTGCTGCTTTTTACACTGTAAAGCGCATAGAGACATGGGCCGCGGAACCGGGGGCTCGGGGGCACACCCCCCCCCCCCACACACACACACTTTTTTTAAGTAGACACCTTTCATAAAATCTCGGAAAAAAGGTTGGAAAACTGTCTTTAATGAGTTAAATCAAATCAGCCCCCCCCCCTCTTTCACAAATGCTCCGCTGCCCCTGAGAGAGACTCTCCAGTTTATGATGCGCTGTATAAATCCATCTTCATTAGATTTTTTTTAGACAGATTTATAGATCTGCATTTTTACTTGGTTCTAATACACTGTATTTTAAGCTCCCTGTGCCTGTGACACTTTTTACCTTTTGATTTTAAATTCAGCAATATTTAGTTGTAACTTATTCAGTCTGTTTTTGTTTTTGTTTTTGTTTTTGTTTTTCAATGTTTGTGTGATTGTGTTGAGTGATTGAATTATGCCTGACATAAATAATTACATTCAGTCCGTGTCAAATGTTGATGCACAAGAAATCTCAGAATATTTATCTCCATTAACCTTAGAAGATGAACAGTTTGGGCCTACTCAGTCTTTTTATACTCTTGATGAATTTCGTACTCATAATTATGATTTATGTTCTACTGACAATGTGCATAAAAGATTTTCTACTATCCATATGAATTGTAGAAGCTTACAAAAGAATTTTGATAACATGGTATCTACTCTTGATATGCTTGATTTCCAATTTTCTACCATTGCTATTACTGAAACTTGGATTAGTGTAAACGATCCATTTTTCAATATGGATAGTTATACTTTTTAGTCAATGGTAGAGAGACCCAAAGAGGAGGTGGTGTTGGCTTATATATTAAAAATGATCTACAATTTATACCAAAAATGACTTAGATACAAATAATTCTGCCATTAAATCTTCATTTGTTGAGATACAAAATTTTCATCGGAACATTATTGTTGGTGTTGTTTATCGTCCACCTTATCAGTCAGTCCAGTCTTTTATTGAAATCATACATAACCTTTTACATACTATAAATGCTGAAAATAAAAATATATATTTTTTGGGAGATTTCAATCTTGATTTATTAAAAGTTCAGTCTTGCCAAAATGTAAATAACTTTTTAGATTTATGTATGATGAACTCCTTATATCCTTTGATACTTAATCCAACACGTGTTACATCTCATTCTGCAACTTTATTGGACAACATTTTTACAAATGTACTTGATCAAGAGTTCTCTGGTGTCCTTTTAGCAGATGTAAGTGATCACTTTCCTGTATTTTCTATAACCAATCTTCTGCTTAAGGGTTCCAGTGAATCGAGTACTGTGTTTAAACGTGCAATTGATTCTGAAAATTGTATAAAATTTGTTGATGAAATTAGTAATACTTGTTGGGATATTCTTGATGATGATCCAAATACAGCATACAATAATTTCATTTATAAAGTGCAAACTATATATAATGACTGTTTTCCGATTAAACGTATTGTATATAAAAAGAAATTTAAACACAAAACTTGGTTTACATCATCTTTGCGTAAATTGTGTAATAAGAAGTGTTTACTTTATAAAAAATATGTTAATAATCCAACATCATATCGGCATTTGAAGTATAAACAATTCAGAAATAAGGTTATTCAAGTAATAAAAGATGCGAAAAAAGATTATTTTAAAAATAAGTTTGTATTAGCCGCAGGTAATATGAAAAACACTTGGAATATAATTAATGGTATGATGGGTGTAGGTTGCAGGAAGAATTCTCTGCCAACTTCTATTAAGTGCAATGATATTTTAGTAACTGGAAAAGATGCAATATGTTCTGCTTTTAACCAGTATTTTATTGATATTGGACCCAAACTTTCTGCATCATGTAAAAGATCTGGTGACTACCTGAGTAACATACAAATAAATAATTTAAGTGCTTTCTTTAAACCATGTACACCTAAGGAAATAATTGATATTGTATGTAATCTTAAAAATGGCAAAAGTCCTGGCTATGATGATATTGATACTATGTCTATTAAAAAAGTCATACATGTATTATGTTATCCTTTATGTGCAATATTCAATTTATCAATAACCAAGGGAATTGTCCCGGACGGTCTAAAAGTTGCAAAGGTGATTCCCATTTATAAAAATGGAGCAAAAGAAGATGTGTCAAATTATCGTCCAATATCTGTGCTTTCTACATTTTCTAAGATTCTTGAAAAATGTATTTTTACTCGTTTAATGTGTTTTTTACAAAAGTGCAATATCATTAGTGACAATCAATTTGGTTTTAGGCCACAATATTCTACATCTTTTGCTCTCATAGAATTTCTACATAAGGTTTTAAGTGCCTTGAATAAAAAAGAATTTACTATAGGATTATTTCTGGATTTGTCTAAGGCCTTTGATTCACTTGATCATACAATTTTATTAGATAAATTGATAATAGATAATAGATAAAATATGGTATAAGAGGTGTTTTACATAAGTGGTTTCAAAGTTATTTAAGCAAACGTAAACAATTTGTATGTGTAGATGGTTCTAAGTCTGAGCTTAAGACAATTACTTGTGGTGTACCTCAAGGTTCGATTTTGGGTCCTTTGTTGTTTATATTATATGTCAATGATATTTGTAAAGTTTCTCATCAATTAAATATGATTTTATATGCTGATGATACTAGTGTGTTTATGTCCGATACAGACATTAATATGCTTAAACAACAATTCATAAGTGAATTTGATAAAGTTGTTATATGGTTAGAAATTAATAAACTTGTTTTAAATTTAAAGAAAACTAACTTTATGATATTTTCTAATAAGAATTTAAATGGTGACGCAGTTTGCTTAACTATTAAAGATATACCTATAGAGCATGTTACACATGTTAAGTTCCTTGGTGTAACAATAGATGAAAAATTAACGTGGAACCAACACACTGGCATTGTTTGTAATAGATTAGCAAAAAACATTGGTATACTATATAAACTACGTTCATATCCTAAAGAAATATTATTGTTACTTTTTACTTCATTCATTCTACCCTATCTGACTTATTGTGTATCTGTGTGGGGAAACTGTAGTGAACTAAACATGTCTAGACTATTCAGATTACAGAAGAAAGCTATTAGAATAGTATCTCACAGTGGTTATTATGCACACACAAAATCAATATTTTCTCGTTTTAATGTTTTGAATATACATGATCTGTATATTTATCAATGTGCAATATACATGTACTCATGTTTTTATCATCTGGTTCCTGCATCAATTCCAAATTACTATAATCTTAATGAACAAATTCATCATTATGAAACCAGAAACTTACATAATTATCATTTACCTAAGGCACGTTTAACATCTTTTCAGAAATCTATATTTTATACTGGACCTAAAATATGGAATGATCTGCCAAACCATATTAGATTAAGCCCATCTTTGAATATATTCAAAAGACGTCTTAAACGTCATTTACTTGATAAGTAATTATTTATTGTGCGCATGTGTGTGTGTGTGTGTGCGCGCGTGTATGTGTGTGTTTTGTTTTGTTTTGTTTTGTTTTTTTCGTTTTTTTTTTTTTTTGGTATTTTTTTTCCAATTGGACTTAGCTTTATATAAGGCACTGCCTTCCTGCTAAGTTCCTAATACTTCCATACTGTTTATATGTTCACTGTATTTATTGTGTATTGTTATGAATAATTATATTGTTTGTTGTTTTTATGGAGTATTAAATAAAATGAATTGAATTGAATTGAATTGAATTGAATTATTATCATCATTATTGATATGTACTTATCATTTTAATAGTTGTATATCTGTACAGTGTGAGTAAATATTATACACGATACCTAGTAAGGAAATTGATAGAGGGGTAATAAAACCTTTGAGAAAAATTGTACTTGAGTCCTTCAGAAGTTCACGCAGCTCATGTTAAAATATTATTCTGTCCCATAAAACTTCCATATGTCATTCATGTGGCATATGAAATCATTATGCCATTGAAAATATCCTGATCTCAAATTTCTCTTAATCAGAAAAAATTCTCTGGGCGGTATTTGTAAGGCAGTTTGGATAATGAATAATTTGCTTATCGTTTTAACGAAGGCAGTCAATCTCTGTTTTTCAAATTCGTAGAATCGATTTGACTATAAATCGGAATGTTTATAAAAACCTTAGGGTCATTTAAAGAGGAATAAACACACTTCCTTATAGTACTAAAAATTTTATGATGGTTATGCCATAACTAGAGGGATATACTCGATCATACATGAGTTTCCAAAAAAAAAATGCAGGGTTTTATAGACTACTAGGGAACTTTATCATGACTTTAAAAAGAAACAATCATAGCGCAGATGCAGTACATGTTTCCTTTTTTCCGTCCCCCACTCCAGATTTCAAAAAATCCTGTTAGATTATGGTTGTGCCAAGTTGTCACGGGGGGGGGGGGGGGGAGGCGGGAGGATAATTCACAAATTAGTACAGAAAAAGGGGTGCCAAATATACTCAACCTAAATAGTAAATTCCTATTTATTTTAAATATAACTCGATAGATATTGAAATCTGCTTATTCAAAAAGCAAAGTATTCAAAATTTTCCTACCAACATTTTTAACAGTTATTTTTTTAAACAATTGATTATGGTTTCATAATAAAATTGGGGGGTTTATTGCAGGTAGTAGGTGCAAGAAAAAAGTTTGCACTCTATGATTCATAGTGCAATGCAGGGTTTAAGTCTGAAATTTCTTTTCAATAAGCCAGTCCGTAATAACAATTTGCGCATGTGCAGATAAAGGTAATTATCATCTACCGAAGACAAATCACCTTTACACGCTGTATTTTGTACGCACCACGATGCTCGCACCAGTATGATTTTACATGGTAAACAAGTAGCGCTTAAAAATTGGGGTCATTTCAGGGTCATTTGCACCATGTACTAATTACTAACTGGCCTATTCTTTTCATATTTAGTGAGTTCACACGAAGACAGTTAATTTGTCATCAAGATTCATGAAATTACACTGACAAAGTGATTTTTTTTTTCAATGCAGTTTTATAAATTTAAGTCAATACAGGTTATGCTCCTGGACATAAACAAAAGAATTTAATAGAATACACACATATATATACCCTGCATTGCGTTGTAAAAGGCAAAGTGTGCCCACTGCAATAAAACACATAATTTCATTATAGAAACATAACTAATTATTTACCCCAAAAATATGGGTAGGAAAATTCTGCATATACTTTGATTTTTGAATAAACAGATTTCATGACATATTTATCGAATTATATGTAAAATTGGCAGGGGGCTCAGTGGCGTATCTACGGGGGGCAGAGGGGGCACATGCCCCAGGCGGCACTTGAAGGGGGCGCAAAAAACGTAAAAGAGAGAAAGAAAGGGGGGAGAAATACAAGACAAAAATGCGTAAGAAATTGTGTTTTACAGGGTTTGAAATGCAAAAATTTTCTAAAGCTCGGTCGCTTTGCACCCTCGCAAAATTATGGTCAAAATCTAGCTATTTCGCGCCCCCTAATGGCGTTTTTAAAGTGTTTAGAATTAATGGACTCTAGTTGCTTTGCCCCCCCCCCCTTCCCCGCATAAGGCATGAGCTTGATAAATTTTGCGCCCCCTGATGGGATATAAGTGCATAAAAAGCAATTTCAAAGTATAAAGCATTCGAATGGAATCATAAATTTGCTTTGCAATTGCCTTACCTAGGGTATGTTCAGGGGTTTTATTCATTTTGCCCCCCCCCCAAAAAAAAAAAAAAGAATAGGAATGTTCAAAATTTCAACAACAAAAAAAAAATTATTGCTAGGTTGATGTATTCCCTTGGATTTTTTATAAGGGTAAAATACATAAGATATTTCAATTTGAGGGGTGAAAAGGAAAACAAATCTGCCGTTCGGTCGCGTTGCTCCCTCGCTTATATAATAACTCATCAAATTTGGGCTAACAACCCCGGGTTATGTGCATCAAAACTCATTTTCATGTAGTGCCATCATTTCTAAATTAAAAGCGCTCATTAATCTGAGTTTGGACATGGGGGGGGGGGGGGGGGGGCGCAGATTTGTAAGTTTGCCCCGGGCGCCAGAATACCTAGATACGCCACTGGGGGGGGGGGGGGCTTACTTTTTTTGGTTGAGTACAGAATGATATACAGTGTGAGTCATTAAAAAGGAAACCCATATTCAAGCCAAAATATCTTTAAAAGCAAGTATGTATGTATGTAAGTGGGTTTTTACAGACGTGTATCGATCAGATAAAAGGTGAAATCACTGAAAGGTATTATAATGGTATGATAGTTGATAATATATCCTTTAATTATATCGGTTGCTCTCCAAAATGACTGAGCACTGGCCATTTAAAAAAAATGTCTTTGTCAAAACCGTCTTTGCCCAAGTTTGGGGTGAATGATGTTTAGGAGGGGCTTTCATTATCTGTCACGTACGTTCGCTCACTACACAATGAATGGCCATTTCCTGAGCGCGGATATTTTGAATCATTTGCCCGCACGTTTTTAAGGATTTGCACATTGATATGGAAATGAAAATGAAGCACACACACTGAGCAACTACCCACAATGTAGAGGCTTACTTCTATAATGAGAAATGCATCTTGTTTTCTCCTGTTTTTTCAGTATTCAGGGTACAAATTTGTAACAAGCGCGTAATAGTATCCCAATCATACTGATATGGCTTATTTAAAGGAGGAAAATAATCGAAGTAATAGACTCTATTATAATTGATGAATATATTATTCATATTTTTCCAAATGATTCAGATTTTGAAAATTCATATGACTTAGCAGACTTATAAGAGCAAGGTCCATACGTCACTATGCGTCGTCATTTGTGCATATTACTTCTCACGGTAATGAATAGTTATTGAATATCAAGACATGGTTTTTGCTAATTATAGAGATTTCGTTATAAGAAAATATTCGTCGTGCAATTAGAAATTCACCCTGCTTTTGATAGCATTTTCTGTCAAATTGTATGGAGGGTACAATTTTGTAACAGGGCGGTAATACATGTGTTGAACTGTTGAAGTATCTAAATAATACTGAAATCGGGCTTATAAAATTATATAGAGGAAATTATCAATGTAATAAACAAAGATGAATAAATCATTCCTATGTACTTTTGTAATTGATAATCCGTGTAATAATTGAGAGATATGACATGAATGAAGGACTTGATTTATTCATTATCATGCATGGTCTTGATTTTGTGCAACCGTTTTCAAGCGGAACTGAAATTTAAGGAGTTTTTTGACGGGTTGTTTTGCTAATTGCAGAGGATGCAGTGTTTAGATGTTTGTGTCAGTATTGCCGCGACTCACTCGACCGCTTGATTGATTCCGCATTTCCGAATAAAGAGTTTCAACCTCATCAAAATACATGTAGATGTATAGATCTATTATAAATACGAGTAATCAAGAGCGAGAAAAAAATACATCCAGAATTAATGAAGACCATAAACGACATTTCCATTAAAATGATATTTTTTTTGTCCCGAAATAGTCACCCCATTTTACCCAAAGATTTGACCCCGTAAAGTTACTTTAGCCACCAGAGCCCCCAAAAGAGACCCCGAAGTCGGCTCGATTTCACCCCATCTCCCCCATGCATCAAACTATGACTGTACATTACAAAACTCACAAAACTGACAACAGGAGCCTGTCCCGAAATGGTCACCCCATTTTATCCATAAGATTTGACCTCTTAACGTTACTAAGACCATCTAAGTCATTGACAAAAAGGTTGTCAGCCTGATCACAGCCGCCGGGTTTAGCCCCCAGAGCCCCCAAAAGAGACCCCAAAGCCGGGTCGATTTCAACCCATCTCCCTCATGCACCAAACTTTGTCAGTAGGAAGTAGTATGTCTGGACATTACAAAACACAAATTTTTTTCAGTCGGGATGGGGTGTCAGACGCACCCAAAAAATTGGGATAAATTTTTCCCCTTGAAGCCCAGGGATCAAATTTTGTTAGAAGGAAGAGCTATGGATGTACATTCCAAAAATATAAAAACTGTCAAAATTGTCAATCGGGAAGGGGGTGTCAGACCCCCTGAAATGAAAACCCCAAAGTGACCTTGGACAACGCTTTACCCCCCTCCCCCCCAAAAAAAAAAAATAAATAAATAAATAAAATAAAATAAAATAAAATAATAGTAACAATAAACAAGTAAATAAATAAAAAAAAAAAATAATAATAAATTGCTGTTTGTAAAGAAAAAAACATTTTCTTACCTTCTGACAACGATAATTTAAAAGTGATTTATTTAATTCAATTTAAATTTCCATAACATAATTTTGAGTATAATAATCTTCTTGAGGTGCAATTTGGTGTTAATTGGTCTTTTGATTGATAAGTTATTAAATTGTGAAAAATGTATTGCTTCCTCAAAAGTAACCCAAAAATATTGTCAGGATTATGTAAACACACCCATTGTCGATCTTCACCTGTTTAACAAGGCATAATATAAGAGCTTTTCAGGTATCTGTGGTATGTGACTGTCAGGCTGAAATGTACTATTCATGATTCATGTGTTAAAGGGTAACTAAATTAGAGAGAAAAAAGGTGCTGTTTCCATGTATTTTTGTATTCCAATCACGAATCGGGCAGTTGATTGTCAAAATTATGTCTCGTTTTGGTGAAAAAGGGGGAAAAGTAGAGGTTTTGGTACCGTTCCTTAAAACTCGTGAGCTGATTGGCTAATTGACGTCACACCCCCAAGTGACGTATGAAGAGTAAGAGGCAGAATATCTGCAGGCTTCAGCAATGTAACATTGTACACACAATGCGGTATTTGACCCCTCTGTTCAACGGACAATAATTTATGAAAAGGGGAAATTAATCTATATAGCCTTAGGAGTGAATAATCATTATCAATATATTTTCTACAAGATCAGTGAACACTTTTGCCCAAATATACAGCTCTTGTTTTGTTTTTTTAACTTTTCTTTGAACAATGTTCTCATCCATCTGAGCTTGCCGAACGATAGTTTTGCATTGGTCTTAAACGCGTACACAGCCGTTTTATGCGTCTGTGCAATGTACTACACATCTTTAGTACGGCAACTATGTTACCCCTCGTACTAAGCGACTAGTGAACGCTTTTGTTTGTTGTTTTTTTTTAACTCTCGCCTTTTTTACTTCGCTGTACGTACTATCAACATAACCTACATTCTATGGTAGTACTGACTTAGACCCCTTTCACACTCACTTCGTTAGAGCGGTCTAACTAAGACCCGTTCCTCAGGAGCGGTTCTGAGGTGAGTGTGAATGCTAAAGTGGTCCAGGAAGCGTTCTTCTGGAGCGCCCCAGAAGACCACCTCGGGAGGTGGTCTTGAGGAACGGTTCTTAATTAGGCCCCTCTCACAATTGGTCTGCGACCAGTTTGCGACCGCCTGCAACAGATTTTTTGGGGTGTTGCACGACCGATCGCTTGGTGTCTTGCGACCACTCGCAGTCGTTGCAGGCGGTCGCACGAACCTGAGGCGGTCGTGACTGGTCGCATCTGAACTTTGAACATGCTCAAAATCCAGACACGACCAGATGCGATCGATTCACTCGCATTATGTCGTACGACCAGTCGTGCGATTCTCGTATGAGTGTTGCACAACGTTGCACGATTAGATGCGAGAGTTTGCACGACTCAATAGTCGCAGTGGGTGGGCTGGAGGTCGTGCAACACTCGCACGTGCGCTAGCGACCTATAGCGACCAGTCTTGCGAATGGGTGCGATTGTGCTAAGACTATGAGACTGTTGCACGACCGATCGCAGCACATCTTACAACGTTGTACTACCGTTGCACGACTGTATGAGACTGTATGCGACTATTCCTCGGGGGTATATATAGGGGGACTATGGAGATGATCCTCTGCAACAGGGCCCTCCTCTAACAACTTTCTCTTCTTTGTAACTTTCTTCTTTGGCATCTTGACTATTAAGAAGGCCAACTTGAAACTGACTACCGGTCGATTGTCGAAGGGGTTTTTATACCCCATGCCACTCGCACGAATACTCTCACGACCACTTGCACCGGTCTCATTCAATCGCACGAGCGATCGCATGGTCTCACATCCACTCGCACGACCATGCAATCGATCGTGCGACTATTGTGATTAGCGTCAAGCCACTCGCAATCACTCGTGCAACACTCGCATGTGAACGCAAGACCACTCGCACGAGCATATGCGAGCAAATGCGACTTACTCGTGAAACGGTCTCTTCTACTCGCTTTTGTTTTACGACCGCTGTTGCATTTGTGAATGCCTTTCTGCGACCTGATGAGATCGATGGCGATTGAAGCCTGTTGCAGCCTGTCGTGCGACCAAATGGTCGCAAACGGTCGCAGACCAATTGTGAAAGGGGCTTTAAAGTTAGACCGCTCTAACGTGCAGTGTGAAACCGAAAGCGATCCTAAAGCGTATTTCAACCGGAAGTTAGTGTGTTGTGTTGGGCGAGAAATGCATCAGGCAGGCAGTATACGGTTTGAATTCCGCGCGAAAAAATTGACCCGCTGACCTGAGCTGCCATAGCAACAAGATCACTTTGACTCGTTGAGCGATTTGAGACATAAAAAATGCGCGGAGTGTGAAAGCAATCAAACAGTTCTTCAAGAACCGTTCCTCTAGAGCGGTCTAACTTAGAGCGGTCTAACAGGGAGTGTGAAAGGGGTCTTAGACTTTTGGCTGAATTCTTCGAGTAACTTAGAGAGATGGATAGTGATAGCGAGTCCGATTTGGAGGACTTTTTTGAGCCAGATACGAACTCTGATTTATCAGATGATATATCAGATCCCGAAAGAGAAGAAGCTCAAGTGCAGTGGCAAGGGGAATTCGACCATATATGTTTGAACCCCTCGCAGAAGACGCGCCAGGGCATGGTGAAGGGGTCGCGGGGGAAGGGGCCGCGGGTGAAGCTGCTGCAGCTGCTGGAGAAGAAAAGTGATTACTGCAAATTGTACTCCACTCACTTGGCCCTTGCCACTCTGCCCGCGTGGGCATACCTATGCGACCCACAATTTCTGTAGATTTTCATCTTTAGGAAAATGATGTAGGCTTACATCATCTTTAGGGGTCTTGCTACAGCCCGCAACTATACACTGATTTGGCATTATTGATGAAATTGTGTCCCCAAATCAAAGTTATTGTGAGGAATTAAAAACACGAAAATATGCAATGCAAATGGTCGATGCGGTGAATGTCATGCTCGGCACCGGGCTGGGCCTGCCGGGGCCTGCGGGCGCGCACGGTATATAGGTTGGTGTAATATTTTTCCCTTACTTCTCGTACGTCACAGATCACGTGATCATGATGTCGCTTCGATGGGTTTTTTGGGGGGCGGGGTTTATGACCGTGTAAATCAGCAAAAATGTACTTTTCAAACGATTATAAAATACGACTGAATGCATAAAAAGTGTGTGATACATATTTTTTGGCTCCTGATGACTCCTTCCTACGAAAAATAGGCAATTAATTTTCTATTTTAGTCACCCTTTAACTGCACAGATACCAAGCAATTAGCTCCTCAATTATGCCTTGTCAGATGGTCAGTGGGTGACAATATTTTTCGGCTACTTTTGAGAAAGCAATACATTTTTCACAATTTAATAACTTATTAATGAACAGGCCAATTGACACCAGGGGGTAAGCGTTGTCAGAGGGCACTTTGGGGTTTTCATTTGAGAGGGTCTGACACCCCCTTCCCGATGGACAATTTTGTCAGTTTTTATATGTTTGGAATGTACATCCATAGCTCTTCCTTCTGATAAAATTTGGTCCCTGGGCTTCAAGGGGGAAAATTTACCCAAATTTTTAGGGGGCGTCTGACACCCCATCCCGACGGACAGAAAATTGTGTTTTGTAATTTCCAGACATACTACTTCCTACTGACAAAGTTTGGTGCATGAGGGAGATGGTTTGAAATCGACCCGACTTTGGGGTCTCTTTTGGGGGCTCTGGGGGCTTAAACCCGGCGGCTGTGGTCAGGCTGACAACCTTTTTGTCAATAACTTAGATGGTCTTAGTAACGTTAAGGGGTCAAATCTTATTGATAACATAGGGTGACCATTTCGGGACAGGCTCCTGGCCTAGTCGGAATATTCGTCAAAACAATGAAAGACAAAAGAAATTCAGGTCAGGTGTCAAGAGGCCCTCGGCGCAAGTGCCTCGGTTATCTAGCTCAATATCGACTACGCACTCCAACAGCGCCAGAGCCGTCGACAAGAGGCTACCACTGCATCAAAATACACATGTACGAGATAATTTTGAAATTCTATCCACGATTTCCGACAAATTTCAGTGTAAATATCTTGGAAGGAACTCTTTATAATGGCTTTACACTGCCCTACGCTAAGACCCTTTCACCCCGACGGCTCTGGCACAACAATCCCTGCCCTTCGTCTTGAGTATGCGTATGCGTATGCGTACACACAAAAATCATCATAGGTTTTACAAATATGCAATAGTACAAGTTTATGTTGTTGGATTACGTCCCTGGGTTCGGTATCTAAATTATTTTTCACCTCTCGTTTGTTGAATATCTTACTTGAAGAGGGAAAAAAACCTTCAAAGCAGATAAGTATTGCTAGTTATCGTCAAAAATCAAAAAATCTGACAGATTTTTTTTTTTTTTTTTTTTTTTAGGACTTACTTAACCGAAACTATACACTATCTTTAAAGGGAAAATTCACCCAAGAATTTAGTTTATTTTTATAAAAACAGAAAAAAATGAGAGAAACAGATTAGGAAATAAGAAACTTATTAATTTTTGGAGTTGTAATCACAAACACAAACTGGCAACTACGTGAAGTATCTTGCGAACGCCTCTACCATTTGCTCAGTACAGGAAATTCCATAAATTTTCATTTTCTTAGTTGTTTAAGATGGAAAAGGTTTGTTTTATACAGGTTTTGTGTAAATTATAATCATGTGGAATGATTACTGTCAACAGTGCATGTATGATAGAATATATTCTATCAGTCTATAGAGAAAATGGACATTTATTTTTTTAGCACTTCAACAATTAATAACTATATTTCTCATCGCATTTTTCTCAAATTTTCTTTATTTATTTCTACTTCTGTTGAAACTAACTTGATATCAGGGTAAACTTTCCCTTTAACTTTCTAACCCTTTGTTGGACTTTCCTAAAAACTTTCACTGGTCCTTTCCTCCGCTTTTTGTTTCACTTTTAATAAGCCCAGATTAATATCAGGCTGGCAAATAAACGCATGAAAACCTTTAATTCCTTTGTAGCTTTTTCCCCATTTTTTATTCTCTCGAATTTCCTCTTTTTCCATGTTAACATATTTGGTCAGATATCGCAATTTTATATAGATTAGCGATACTTCTGTTTATGTCATTGTTAGAACTAATACGTTTGAATTCCAAAAATTAAATTCCAATTGGGCATTTGATACAAAAGGATATAAAATGTGGGAGCTGTTTAACATAAAAAAAGAATGGTCTCCTCATGAAAGGCATATCTTATATTGAAATCACAGGATCGGATGTAAGAGGAGGGGTGCGGGCATACTGATAGGCTCCATATATATACAAATCAGTGTTGTAGTCAAGGCCCAAACCCTCAAAGCCAAGGCACTGACCTTCAAGGCCAAGGTTAAGGCCAAGGCTTGAAACCTCAAGGCCAAGGGCAAGGCCAAGGCATTACTGAAGAAAGGAGGAGAAAATGGAACATACCAATAATATAATAATATTCCGCTTTTATATAGCGCCTAATACATCGGAGATGTCTCTAAGCGCTTTACAGATATATTATTACCCCGGTCATCGGATTCTGGCTTACCCGCACACAATGTATGCACATTCTCCACTCCCTGGGGAGTATTCCAGCAATGGGCCGTGGAGCTCACATTGCTAAGCAAACGACATTAACTTTCGCATCCTACCGGGTACCTATTTAACACCTGGGTGGAGAGTGGCAAATGTAGATTAACGTCTTGCCAAAGGACGCTAGTGCTGCGGTGGGATTTGAACCCCGGACCTCGTGGTTCACAGTCCGGGGACTTATCCACTGATCCACAACACCTCTACCAAGATGGAGGTTCGCACACACACACTTACACACACGCAAAGTAGGCAGTACCTTCAAAAACCATATGACAGCAGGCTGTCATATGGCTTAACATTTTTCAAGGGGGGCGGTCATTGCAAAAAGACACCTCTTTTTTGGAAAATGGAGCACCTACAAAAACCTGGTGAAAAAATATATATTAATTTTCATAACCCCCCTTTTCATGACATACTGTTTGTATATGTATTATTATCTTACTTGACATAAGTAACCGGTAATAACTAGTCATATATTTGTGAGCAAGCGAAGTGAGCTAGCTAATATAAAGAGGGACCTCAATTTTTTTTTTTAATAAAAAATGCTCTTCCCTAAAATATGGATTTTATCTTAAACAAAGCTTGATTGGGAGCTTGCATTCGGTTGGTAAGTCATGCAAGGCACTGTACATGTATTTTGTTATAAATTTTACAGGAGATTTGTCACTGCTCTCAATCTCATAATGCCCTTTTTCTCCACTTGATTTTTTCGTTAGGCCCAATTCACAAATTTAGGCCTCTTGACAAGATAGTGAAGGTGAAGTCTCATTCAAGATTGCATAGCGACTAGTGATCTAGTGATGTATCTTTGGATTATGGAGCTCAGGGCAAACAATGAAATTGCCCCTCCCCCCCTAAAAAAAAAACCAAAAAAAAATTTTTTTTTTTTTTTTTTTTAAAGAATAAATGAATAATATATTAAATAAATAAACAAACAAGTTAGTAAATAAATAAATTCTTTAAAATGAAAAATAGATAAATAAAAATAAAGAAATATTCAAAATGATAATAGCAAATAAAATTTTAAAATAGAAATATAAAAATACATGTATGTAACTTTACGTGAAATTACAAGCTCCTGAAGCAACGTTATGAAAAGGAGCAAAGCGACCAAGCCTTAGAAAATCAATAGCATTGTATACCCTACAAAGACTAATTTCTAAAGCAATTTACCCTGCGTACTGGGGCGTAATCCACGATATGATCCTAGGTTTTTTTTTGTTTTTTTTTTTTTTTGTTTTCTGTTTGTTTCCTTCCTTTTCTACCCTTCCTCTTTTTTAAATTATGTTTTTTGCTCCCCATTCAAGTGGCCCCCTGCCAGACAAAGCGCCCCAAATCAGGTGTAAGCCTATACCTAAAATTAGTACCAGTTTAATTAATAATATCTCTCTCTAGGTCGAGCGTACTCGCACTGATTTGACAAGCTTTTTCCATTCAGTTCTATTCTCCATGATCTTTGGGAGTTAATAATATAGCAGAAGCCTTTGACTAAATTCACTATATTTTGTAAATGCTTCGTTCGAACTTACAAAATGTTCACAGAAAGACAAGAAATGCAAGTACATTTGTTCAAATCTGCTTCTTTATTTCATACGGTTCTACTCATCATCATTACTATTACTATTATTATTATTATTATTATTATTGTTATTATTATTATTATTATTATTATTATTATCGTTATTATTGTAAACATTATTATTCCTATTATTATAATTATCATTTTTGTTATTATCATTTTTATAATTATTACTATTCTTGTCATAATTATCATCATCATCATTCTATCACATTGATCTATAAAGTTGTAAAACATTAAATTTCATTTCCCATGTCTGTTATGATTACCCAACATGTAGATCTTTTATTAGCTACATGATATACTGTTACTGCACAAAATACATGTAACAAAAATATTTCAAAAAAGTTAACTTGCAAAAATAGCAAAGTTCCATATGCCCTCAAAATGCCTTGAATTTTTTTGAGATTATCAAGGCTTGGAACCCTCAAGGCCAAGGCATCCAAGTCCAAGGCCAGGGCATTGACACAAAAAAACAGGCCTTAAGGCGCCTTAAGGCCAAGGCCGAGCATCAAGGCACTACAACACTGATACAAATAGATACAAAAAAACGCACTTAAACCAAACTTGAATACCCGCACACGCTGGTGCACTTTGTCAACATCTTGACACTACTACTTAAAACTTATTTAATTTTCTTTTATCCATACAGCCTCAGATACGACCGGACCTACCCTGACGTGTATTGATAGTATCACCCTAGGGGCTTCCTTACCAAATACGTTCTTCGGGGTCAGCGAGGTGGCAGGCGAATACACCGCCACTGATCCAGCTGGTATAGATGGCAATCCCGAATACAGCCCAAATGTGGGTCTTCCTTCTGCAGGTGGCTTCATCTTTCCCCCTGGTAGCACCGAGTTAACATTGACGATTAGGGATCGATGTGGTAATCCTTCAGATTGTGTTATCAATATCATCAACACACGTAAGCCGCATGAAATAGTTTCAACTAAATATGCTAAAAAGAAATACATTTTACTGCTTTTTGTTGTTGTTTTTTAATGTTTCTCTTGGCTGATACGGACATTACTTGATTTTTTTTATTTGTTTGTTTGTTTGTTTTTTGTCTATCGGGCTTAACCAGGGAGCTTTAATATTATTACGGAGAGGAATTCGCGCAACAATCAGAATGGAAACAGATGGAGTAACATATTTTAAGACATTAAGAGCGATTTTCTTGATTTTGTAATTGCGAAAATGAAATAGGGTTCATAATACTACAATGAAAAATGGCTTGTCCGAAGGTTCGTAATGGCGAAAGGGCTCTATTGCATTTTCGGAATAACGAACATTCGGAGTAATGCATCAAATGTTCGGAATTATGAACCTTATTTCATTTTCAGAATTATGAAAATGCTATGGTAAAATTTGTGTTTTGAAATTATGAAACTTCGGAAAAAGAAAACTTCGGAAGAATAAAACAAAAGAGTACCCTATATTTTTAACACCCAAATTCACCCCTGCGGCACATACTACGGACGTCAGTTCTCTTCGCAAAATATAAGCTCTTTGGCTGAACACACTCCTAGTAGTCTGGGAGCCTGTCTCGAAATAGTCACCCCATCTTACATATGATATTTGACCCCTTAAAGTTACTTAGACCAAGAAGTTATCACTCCTTGCTTAGACCATCTATGTCATTCACAAAAAACTTGTCAGCTCGAACGAAGCCGCCGGGGTGACATAGAGGGGCTTGTCAAGTATCTGGGCTATGTGCCTTCAAAGCTGAAATCTACGGTTCATGTGTTAATTACACAAATACCTTGCAAGCTCTCTATTATGCCTTGTCAAACAGGTGCAGATGGACAATGTGTGTGTTTACATAATCATGACAATATATTATTTGACTACTTTTGAGAAAGCACTGCAATTTTCACAATTTAATAATTTAATATTAAAAGGATCATTTGACACCAAATTGCACCCCAAGAAAGTAACAATATTCAAGATTGTACTATGTAAATTTGCCCTGGATTTAATAACATACATTGAATTTATAAAGGTTGTAATGCAAAAAAGAGGGTTTTACCTACATCCAGAACAATTTGGGCAGCAAAAATTGGTTTAGGGGCACTTTGGTGTTGTTGTTTGTTTGTTTTTTCAGGGGCGTGTTACAACCCCTTCCCGATGGAATTTTTTTGTTAGTTTTTAAATTTTTGTAATGTACACCCATTATACCTCTTCCTTCTGAAAGAAATTGGTCCACAGGTCTTAAGGGGACAAATTTTCCACAATTTTTAGGGCCCCTATTACGGCATAAGGACCCCATTTAGTGCGCGAGTACGTGCAGGACACGCATGGGCGCACAAGTACATAAATGCTTATAACTGTACATATCGCATGCAGAGTGAACAAATAAGCCAGTGTTTTGCCATTGGCTTGTGGTCTGAAAGATATTTATTTAAAGCTAAAAAGCGAACGCAATATTTGACCAATAAACATCATTCTTATATCATGGGAAAGCTAAAAAGAAACTTAGAAATGACTCATTGGAACTAAGCTGTTGGATATCAGAGAGAAATTATATCGAGTTGAAGTTGTCCGTGTGTACAAAAAAGTGGGAATTTACGTACAGTGTCATTCTTTTTGTGATCAAAAAGGGCTCTGTTTGACCCCAAAACGCCAATGCAATTGACATCCTGCATTAATTTCAAATATGAAATGTAAATAACATGATATCATCCGCATCATATCAGTGGAATTAAGGATGAAAGTGGGAATTTTTTTCACAAATGACAAAATTGTTTACAAAATGTAATATTTCTATAGAGTACGCGCGCGCGGGTAGCACGCGTGGACTTAGTTCAAAAGGATTCGATATGGGCATTCTGACAACCCATCCCGACAGAAAATTCTGTCATTTTTCGTGTTTTGGCAATGTTTAGTCATACACCTTGAAATCGACCCGACTTTAGGGCCCTATTGGGGGGGGGGGGGGGCTCTGGGGCCAAACCCGGCGGATTCGTTTGAGCTGACAAGCTTTTTATGAATGACATGGATGGTCTAAGTAACATTAAGGGGTCAAATCTCATACGTAAAATGGGGTAACTATTTCGGGACAGGCTCCTGGCCTATAGCTTGCATGTTACTTTTATGGAAGTGTCTGAATAAATGTGCTTACCCAAATGAAATAATCCATAGAGACGATTAGACGCATCTTACTCAGTGGTTTCCGCATTTAGTGTGTCCAGCCCGCATGTTTTTTTCAATCGTAGGATGGCAAGTGAAGATCATCATTCATGATCTTTTAATCAATATCCGTAATTATATATCAGTGTTGACTAGTAACTCATTTTATGATTACAAATGATCATTTGGGATAAACATGAGGATTGAGTTTAGAATTGGGGTTAGGTTTAGGGTAAGGGTTAGTTTCAGGTTTAGGGTCTAGGGTTAATGGGGTTAGAGTTTGAGATAAGTTTCGAATTTTACAAACTATAAAAAGTTAACATTACAAAGTAAGGTATTTTTTTTATATAGAAACGTGACAAGTGATTTCCAGTAACAAATATACTACTTTATGATGCAAGTATGGTGGTAAATTTTCCAAAATCGTTTCGTTAATCAAATGAACAGCTGCTACGTGTTTCCTTTTAGACTACATACTCATGCAGTTTATAGAGGGCACTTATGCCCTGGAGCAAGACATATTATCTACATTGCTCCTCTCCACCAGATGTTAAATGGGTGCCCAGTAGGATACGAACGTAAATGTGTTTGGATTAACATGTGCGCGCTTGAAAACGGGCGTTTCCATTTGTATTTGTGTTTTCATCGTATATGTTAGGTCAATAATGATCCGTTTGTGTAAAAAATTTTTTACTCTTCTTTATACCCTTATCTTTATATTGTTAGATTGATATATACAAATTTACTACATTATTTTATGTTTATAATCAATGAATCAATATGTCTCATGTATGATTATTCTGAAGAAAAAAATATATATATAAAATCATAAACCAGAATCGTCATTGGCGAGGACTGACAAAATTGCAAATCAGCATAACTTGCGAAATTTGCAAGAAAACATAATTGTAACGCTTAAAAGTCAGAGATAGGAATTATCTTTTGCTATTAACATAATATATGTTTGTTATTTTACACCTGTAAGATTTGAAAAAAATTGTCGCCCCACTACAGTGGCAGATCCGGAGGGAGAGGAGGGTGCACAAGTCTCAAACATCGCTGACAAAGCTACTAAATTTCCTATCTTCTAACCATCGATGGAAGAAAAAAAAAATTGTCTAAATAGTCTTTGAAACGCAACAAAATAACAATAAAACAAAGATTCTCAAATTTGGCTAATACAGGGGCAAAGAGTATACATGTTTGTATTTTTGTCACGCGTATTAGATATCCATATTTATTCGATTTGGTGGCGTGGGGTCCAAGCACGTGCCCCCTGCCCCACCCCCCTCGTCAAGGATCTGCCACTGAATGTATCTCGTGATATACATTATGAATGTAGTCTTTGTGCTATTTCAACAGTCACTGAATTACCAGTCAACAACTGCCCAGACTTTAGCGAGACAGCAGCCACCGATATCGACGCAGCCACGTACCTTTTCTCTCCAAACTATGGGCCGGGGGACGTGACAACAAGCGGTACCTACCACTACCACGGACCCGGTAACCCTGCCATGCCTACTGTTGATTTTACGACGACACCCACACTTTCTGGTCCACCATTCCTTCTCCCAGTGGGAACAAACGATCTCATCACAACGATCAGCGATACAGAACTTAGTTTCACGTGCTTATCTACCATCACGGTTCAAGGTGATTGTTTGCAGAGTGCATTTTTACTTAAAATGGAAATGCTAAATATCAATTTCAATGTATTATTATTACATCACGGTCATGACCCCCCCCCCCCCCCCTATAAAAGGCAATGACTAGGTGCTAAATCATGAGCATGTATGAAAAATCGCGATCTTACTCTGTTTGTTCATGAATTTAAAAGAAACTTATTTTTAAATGCTCGTAGATCTGGATCTAACTTTAATCTAGGTATTTTTTTTAACTATGAAAAGGTATAGAAAGTTAATGTTAGATGGTCGAGATCACTAGCGTACCCTTTTGACAGGAAAATTTTATCCCCCCCCCCTTTACTTATCACAAAATTCTGGACCCCAATAAAATCTGATACCCCCCCCCCCCCCCCCCCCCGAGCGACTTTTGGAAGGCTGGCGAGAAGAAAAAAATACGTATCTCCCTCCAAGCAGTTCCACAAAGCTGACAGTCCTGCATTTAGATTCCCCCCCCCCCTCCTTTACAAAATCCTAGATACGCCACTGGTCGAAATCTAGATCTACATCTAACGTCAGACCGAAAGTCTAGACTCTAGTAAAACAGTGAACGCTACAACTTAGATTTCTAACACGTTACATTAAAGTACGGTGAGTCAGTGTTGCCATTTGGTGATTATGATCACCAAATTTTTAAAATTTTGTGATTTTTGGAAAGCCTTGGTGATCAGGTGATGAAAAAAATGATTTGGTGACAAACGTCAATTTGGTGATTTTTCAATTGTTTTTTGGTGATTGTTTTACCTTTTGGTAAAAAAGGCAAAATTGAAGCTTTTTAAATTTATAATCAACGCTTCATTACGATCTACTGTACTAGTTGATGCATAGAAAATGTACATGTGCATGTCCCACACAACGTCAATCACATACACTCACATCACACACACAGACCTACCTACTCGCATGTGACTGACATGTCCTGGGGAGCGTTTCGTGAAGAGTCTTGTCAGTGATTTTCACTGACAACTGTTATAAGCTACTGAAATCCATGCATCTGATTGGCTGAGAGCAAGTTTGTCAGTGAAAATCACTTACAAGACTCTTCATGAAACGCTCCCCCGTTGTCCATGCAAGTGTTGAAATGAACAAAACGAACATGCTTTAAGATGTAAAATAAGTTATATTTGGCCAATATCAGTCCTCACAAAGGGTAAACATGGCGAAATATCGGATTCATGAAAATTCTTGGGCTCGGCGTAATGATTGGTGCCTGCGCCGTCCCTTCGCGGGAGTTAGCCGAGGGAGACTACTGGCTTCTCGTCATACGCCTCAGAACAACACGACTTAGGGAACAGGGCACGTATGTTTGTTAACTACACAACAAGTAGGCACTTCGTGAGCGGCGACATTTTTAAACGGGGGAACGCATGCATAATTGCTTTCCGGAATATTGTTTCAAAGAAGATGTTTGACGAAATGAAAGCTGTGTAGAGGCGAATGTTGATTTTTACTATTTAAAGGGCAAGCGAACTTTGCTAATAAGATGATTTGTGTGAAAGCAGAAAAATAAGAAAAACATGATGGTGAAAGTTTGAAAGAAATCGGGCAATGACTAAGAAAGTTAAGGATGTTTGAAAAATGAGATCTCTACATGTATGCGAATCTCAAATTGGCAATTTGGTGAGTCGATTGTGACATTTTTATTGACAACTCTCCCATTTGTCGTACACAAAAATATTCATTTGCGGTTTTACCCTCGGGGCAGTACTCAAAATATATTGGAGATAGCATATTGTTATAGGTCCTCATGAAAGAAAAAGATCCTACTGAGTAAAACATTTTGAAAAAAGTGACATTTTAGCCTTTTTGTGTCTTGGAGCTAATGGGAGAGTTGTCCACAGCTACATCACAGTGACATTACCAATATGGCCAATTTGAATTTCCCATATGTATAGTGATTACAACTTTGAAAAATTCATAACTTTCTTATTGCTTGTCCGATTTCGTTCAAACTTTCACCAATCTGATTCTCTGATTTTTCCTCTTTCTTTCAAAGCAACTTGCTATTAAGGTTGGATTTCCCTTTAAGTTTTAGAGTGTACGACAACAAGTGCCTTTTTTTTTTCCAGAACCCTCCTAGAATTTTTTTCTTTCTTTTTTGTGTTCTACTGCCACATAATACACGTACATGTATATGTTTTTGTTTTTGTTTATGTTTGTTTTTGTTCAACAGGAAAATATTTGGAAGAAAAAACAAGAAATTATTAGCAACGATGTGTGCACCTCAAAATACGCCATATCTCAAATAATCCACCCCTCCGCAAATTTACATAAAATTTAATCCATGGTTGCAAGACAGGGTTCCCCAAAGAAGTTACATCAAGAAAATTAAGCTCGATAGCGGCTACTTTTTCGATAAATAGTTTTACTTATACCAAAGTGCACATTGTTTTTTAAATGAAAGCCCCTTTAAGGTAATGGCCAAAAAGTGCTACATAACGCTCCGTAAGCCCACGTAGAGTAGGAAAATCATGTAGGGCTACGTAGGACCTCTGCATTGGACAGGGCTTATTTTATTATTTGGTACAATTTTGAACATTTTGAAAATTCTGTTCGACCTTGAAGGAAACGCCACGTAGACCTTACGACGGCTGTGAAGTTACCTTATGTCCATTGGATACATGGGATAGGCAGGTCCCATCCCGCTCCGTCTGACTTCAGTATAAGCTTAGTAAGGTTAGTAGATCTTGTAATTTATGTCGTGATCTGTTCCATACATGCAATTATTTTTCATTATCTAGACAATCAGAGTCCTGTTCTCACTTGCCCTGCTGACATCGCCTCCGACAACCCTGTTTCCTTCACGGTTGATGCTACTGACAATGCTGACCCTTCACCAGCATTGACCTACGAACCTCTGGGTCCAGACTCTGTCTTTCCCCTGGGTCTAACAGTAATCAATGTGACAGCCACAGACAGTTCCTTAAATACGCAATCATGTACGATCAGGGTTATTGTGACAGGTGAGTATCCAAATCCAGCACAGTTGGGCGATTCTACTTGAGATTTTTTTGTTCTTCTTCTTCTGACTATACCATGAATTCCATTTCTTGATGCAACAGATTATTTTCTTTAACACAAAGAGCGGAAAACAATCTAATCAATTGGTTGGCCGAGAGCTAATGGATTTGGGCCTGGCGGGATTTTTTTTTTTGCATTTTTTTTTTTTTTTTTGCATTTTTTTTTTTCTTGGGGGGGGGGGGGGGGGGGGGGGCATTTGGGGGGATTTTTTTTTTTTTTTTTTTGGGGGGGTGGGGGGCTTACGTATCCTTACATCCTGCATGCCCTATAAAAAAATTTAAAAATCTGCATGTCATTCCCTTAAGGCGCATGTGTAACTGCCTGGTTATCTAATACGATTCCCATATATCTTTCATAAATAATGAATAGAAATATATTTTTAAAAAGAAATATGCGCGTATGTCATGTATGTATTATAATTACAGCTGAACAGCAAATAAAACTTCTGACGTATTTGAGCGATTCCCAGTATCCTCTTGAAGAAAATAAAAAACATAATATCCTTCACTATTCACCTTATTTGATTTTAGTTGTTTCATTGGTTTCTAAGTCATAATTTTTTCCATTATATACATGTAATTCGTCTGGGCCTTTAGTCCTATATATGTTGTGACTTATATTTGATTGCTGTTCTCTCATCTGGCCGTTTGAATGATTTTTGTGGGGAAAATGATAAACCCTGTGGCTACACCGTACGAAATATAGATAGACCTACTCTTCAATGATGTAAGCTTTGAAAATGCTTTTTCATTGTCAAGTCGGTGTCTACTTCATTCATGCACCTTAAAGCACCGTCACTGTATATTGATCGTGTGCAATTATCTTACGTTAGATAATACGAGTCCCAACATCATGTGCCCCCCTAGCTTCAACACCGAGATGGAGAATGTGTTATTCATGGTTGAAGTCACGGATAACACTGACACTTCACCAACATTGACCTACGATCCTCTCGGTCCAGGATCTGTCTTTCCTGAGGGTCCAACAACAGTCACGGTGACAGCCACAGACAGTTCCTCTAATCAGAGTTCATGTTCGTTTACGGTTACTGTGTCGGGTGAGTATCCTAAATGGACTAAAATTGTTGAGCATTTGTCATATCACCAAATTGAATCCAAGAAAAACCCAGCCCCAGCTAGCCTTTTCGAAAACGGGGCAACGTTAAGTTTTGTATGTGATAACACTCACTTTCATTGCTTCTCGTTACTTAGCTCGCGAGACCTCGCGGTCGCTGAAGAAATTATGTTCCCATTAGAAAAAAAAAATGCATTCTGCAAGTATTCAGTTAGATTTTAATCATTTATTATCCTCCATTGCTTTTCCAATGTGCTTTGTAGAACTGAAATTGTAGATATTTACGAATGCATCATTTTCCATATTTCATCATTTTCCTACATGCTAAAATATATCCTTTCTGCCTGCTATCTAGACCTATGCATTCATATTTCATTAAAATCTTTTTTACATGAAAAGCCACTTTATATGATTATAATAGAGTATACTGAAGGTGTTACTGGTGTCGATTGTACTGCCGTGTAGTTGTGTCGGTATTTTCCATCTACAAATATCAACCTGACATATAAAATTTTTGAATTATCAAAATTTCAATAAGTCAACTAAATCTGTGTTAATGATCATCAAACAAAAATACAGTATCATAAGTTGTTATCTTTTTAATCATTTTTGAAAATGAGAGCGATTCAGAACATTTGTTTTCATGAGATATTGGTGTTATGATATTTTCACACTTACTTCAGTCACCTTTTTTTCTCCCGTTGTAGTAACTAGATTAGTTTGAAACTTCTCACTATGGAGATGTGGTAGTAATGGTATTTATTGATTAAAAATCTCTCTTTAGCAGCCCCAAGGCTGAATTACAGAGGAATTTACATAAATAACTTTGGAAATACAAAAAGAAATACACATCTACAGACACCATAATTAAAGTGTGGTGTACGGCGGGCCACATCTGCACAGTGCCAAGAATAATACTGCGCTATGGTCCCCCACCGCCAGAGAGGGAAAGCCACGGGGAGACGCCACGCCAATTCTGGGGAGGGTCCGCTGCGACAGGATGGGTAAACTACACAAACATTCATTCATGCTTACACCACTGGGATGCCCATCCGCTCACGGTCCGTGCACAACAGACACCGCACACACCACCCGGCTAGCTAGGCTGAATAAAGTCAACCCAACCTACTAAAAAAACTATGTAAATATGGTATAGTTGGTCAGGAATTGAACTGGTTTGCGGACTACTTAAGTGAGCGGAAACAAAAAGTCGTGTTAGGAAAAAACGAATCAGATTGGGGTACGACGGTGTCAGGTGTACCGCAAGGTGCCAATTTAGGACCGCTTCTGTTTACTGTCATGGTGAATGATCTCCCGAAGGTGGTGTCCAAATGCCAAGTGATATTATATGCAGACGATGCTGTACTGTTTTTTAGTAGTCAAAGAAGTGAGGAAATAGAAAATGCCTTGAACTTTGATTTGAAACGAGTTTGAGAATGGATTGAAGAAAATAATTTGGCGTTAAACCCCACAAAAACTGAATTTATGTTATTTGGTTCTCAAAGAAAAATGGCTAATCTTGAAAAAACCTATATCTATTCAACTAGACCAACACCAGATTTCACAGGTCTACACTTTCAAATATCTAGGAGTGTGGCTAGACCCGACGTTATCGTGGAAAGAACACGTCACAAAAACAAGTAAAAAAATAGGCTCAAGAATATCATTGATTGGTCGTTTGAAAAGATACTTAACTTTAGAAGGATTAAAGCTTCTCGCCAACGCTTTAATTTTGCCTCTTTTCGAATATTGTAGTAATGCTTGGTCCAACTGCCCACAAAATGTCAGAGATATGATTATCAAGCAACATAAGAAAATGGCGAGAGTAATCGTAGGAACTACTGTAAGAACCCCAACTCAAGATAATGTTAATGTACTCAAGTGGGTCAATATTCAGAACAGGTGGAATTTTTTTAAAAGTAAGATGATTTTTTCCGTTTTAGAAAGTCAAACCCCAATTTATATTTTCAAAATGTTTTAAAAAACTCAATCTGTACATAGTTATGGGTCCCGTAGTGCTGAAAACACAGGCTTAATTTTACCCAAAATTAAAACAGAAATGGGGAAACGGAGTTTTTCATATGAAGGAGCAGTGATTTGGAACAGTTTGCCACATTATGTTAGGAATGCTTCAACAAGTTCTTTGTTTTCTATTTTGTTTTGGCGCCATGCTCGTTCAAATTCTTCAGTTGGTCCTTTGTAAAACTACCAAAAGTGTATGCAATTACTTTGTTTGTTCAAGTATTGTTTATATCTGTATGGTTGTATTATATGTATTTTTGTTGTAGGGCCTCCAAGGAAAACAGTGTTTAATCACTGATGGAGCTACCCTACTGAAAAAAGACCAATAAATAAATAAATAAATAAATAGATATGCGCAGCGCACACCGCGCACAGACCATGCATGGACGGGCACACCAGTGCTTACACCAGCAGACTGAGGCGTACATACACTCACACTCGTACACACACGGACACATAGACACCACGCACACATACAAAAAAAAAAAAAAAAAACACACACACGCACACTTTTTTCCTCTCTCTCTCACTTTCTCTCTCTACCTCACACACACACACGCGCACACGCACTCACTCGCACATAAACACAGCGCAGCAACCAATCATTTGGGACCATGAAGAGAAGCCCACCATACACCACCAATGATTAAAATATGATAAATCAAAGAAAGCATTCGACCAACCACCATGAAGGGGGTACAAGTGGCAAGATAGAGGAAATTGAGGTACATGTATAATCAGTTCATAGTTTCAATACGATGACTGAATGTATTACAGATACGGACCAAGTATGGAATACTGCTGTCTTGCATGCGTTTAGTTTTACATTTCAATTCAGTAAATCTATTTTTTCGTCTCAGATTATTATTTTGGCTTACTTGAGGTATGAATTTTTGGAATCTGTCAGTTTTGCTCAGAGTTGTTATTGCAAATTTTTCACAAAGGTTTAATCTCCTGTTTTCAAGTGTATCTAGTTTGTAATTGCTCAAGACATCTTCATATCTTGTGTAGTCTCTCCCCAATATTATGCGTAAAGCACGTTTTTGAATTCTTTCAAGTCTGGCCTTTTGATTTTCTGTTATAGAACCATTCCACACTGGGACCGCATATTCTGTTACAAGTCTTACATAGGACATATAAAGTGTAAGGAGATCTTGGCGTGGCACACTATAACGTTTGAACAATCTCAACATATAAAGTTTACCATTTGCCCTCTTTTCTATATTACTAACATTGCTCTCCCATTTAAGGTCATTTTGGATTATCACACCTAAAATTCTAGCTTCGGATACCGACTCTAGTTCTTGATTATCAAGAAAAACTGGTTGTATAGCTGGTCTGTTTCGCATAAAAACAAAATCTAACTTTGACATTTAGATGGGTTTAAGGTCATATTATTCCTATTGCACCAACACTCAAGTGAATTTACAGCAGTTTGAGATAATGAAGGTTGAGTTGCTTTTCTACACTCTACTAAAGACAAATCATCAACATATTTGAAGGTTGTGATGCCTTCAGTACATTTAAAGTCATTTATCATTATAAGAAACAAAATCGGTCCTAATCGTGTGCCTTGCGGGACTCCAGCCTTTATATTTAGCCAATCAGAACGCACATTATGATATCGTGCACATTGTTGGCGATTATTCAAGAAACTAATTATCCAAGTTTTTAAAAACGGTCTAACATTTAATTCGTAAAGTTTTTGTACAATTATAGTGTGGTCTATTCTATCGAATGCTTTCGAAAAATCAGTTAATATAGCAGTTGACACAGTTCTTGGTGAATCAGCATTTAAATAAAGTATATGGAGCATTTCAATCAGATAATGAGATGTTGATAATGACTTCCTATTACCAAATTGTTGCTTATCAAGATTTGAAGAGATATCTTGTATTAGCCATTTAGCAGCAGAAGATTCTGCAACTTTGGCTATATGATTAGTCAATGAAATAGGTCTTAATTTATCAATTTTTGCTGGGGTTGTTTTAGGAATAGGGACAACCACTGCACGTTTCCAGGCATCAGGGACTAAGCCTGTTCGAAAAGAAGAGTGCGAGGATGTGAGCGACAGGGGTTGCAATTTCAACAGAAAATTCTCGAATTAATCTAGCTGGGATATTATCAGGTCCACTAGCCTTCTGCACTTGTGACAATGCTTTATGAACATCCCAGGGTTGCAAAACTGGGAGAAGTCCTGGGGATGGTAAGTATGCAGGAAAATGCTCAGGATTCATCGGTTGAAGGTCGGCTACTATATCAATAAAATGATGGTTGATTACATTACAAACTTTCTCTATATCATTAGGATTAATTTCAGGAACAGCTATAGGTATTGGATCACATACATTCCCAACAAGTGTTCTAATTTGACGATACCAAGCTGATGGATTACACCTTTTAAGGTGTTGAATACGATTAGGATAAAACTGATTTCTGGCTTCAATTCTACTCCGTTGAACATTATTTCTAAGTCGTTTCCAATTATTAATGTCATTATCATAAAATGCCATTTGTCTTTCCCGAATGAGGCTCTTTATCCTTGGGGTTATCCATGGTTTGTCTCTTATGTGTAACTTTACTTTTCGTATTGGAAAATGAGTATGAATTCCCCTATTCAAATCTTTTACAAATTGTTCATATTGTTCGTTAACATTTGAAACTCCATAAAGTTGAGACCAATCATGTGAACTGACCCATCTACCAAATTCTCTTATAGCACTATCAGGCATAGGACGACATGTACGAATTCGAGACGAGTTAGCTTTATGTTGGTTAATTTTTGGTTTTAAAATAACACAGTTATGGTCAGATAAACCTATAGGAGAACAGATTTGACCTTTCTCGTAGTGTTCTGCTAAATTAGTTATTATTTTATCTAAAATATTGTTGCCCCTCGTGGGCTCCACCACCATCTGTCGGAAACGTTGGTCAGCAAGAAGCGGATTAATGTTGAGTTGGTTAAAATCTCCCAGTATGACGATACCAGCCTCAGGGCTACGAGTCAGAAGAACATCCACGTTGGAGAGAATGTGTTCGATGAGCTTTCTCTCCAAGGCCTGATCTGGTTGGGGATAATAGACAACAGCACAATACATACAGGAAACGTTTCTTGGCAGGTGTGTTGGACGAACCTTAATCCATGTAACTTCAAGGTCATCTGGGACATCTAAAGATTCTGGTGTACTAGTTGAGAGACTATGATTCACATAAAATGCGACACCCCCTCCATTGCGATGCTGTCGTGGCCTGTTGAAAAGAGTGTAGCCAGAAATAGCGACCAAATCTTCTGGCATATCCGGTTGTACCATGTTTCTTCTTTATGAAGAGCAGACCTGGTGTTACACAGGAAAAAGGATGGAAAATTCAGAGAAGATTTTGATCGACACTGTGCAGAACAAGGGATGGAGACTAGGTTCTCATTGTTCTTCATCCTTTCCCCGTAATGGTGTGCTGGGATTCGATTTTTACTGATAACCGTAGAAATGGTTTTGATTAGCTGGTATTTGATTTTGCGTCTCCCACTGCGGGTCCCCCTCTTTCTGTATGGTTTAATTGGTCCAGGGTTGGGTTGAATGTCCCCACATCGTAAGATGGAAACACGAAGAGTTGCACTAGAGTTTGGATAATAATAGATGGGCTTGTGAAAGGCTTTATGTACAGTTACATGCCTTTTCCTTCCACTAATTTCATAGTCATTGTTAGAAACAGCTTCAAAATCATCCCATGATATTACAAGTAATACAAGGAGAAGAATCAGCAATTGTTGAGTCAGTAGGATAAAACTTACCCTGTTTTTCTCCATTGTTTATATCTTTATATTATCCAGTGTCAAACGTAGATATTGTGCAACGCCAATAAGAGCTTTTGGACATATGGCTCCACTTCTGTGGAACAAGCTACCCAGCAGCCTTAGAAACATTCATAGTCTAGAAGCTTTTCAAATCAAACTTAAACAGTTTTTGTTCACAAATAGTTATTGTTCTTTTGGTACATGTATTTATTTAATAAATTTTCTTATTTTTCTTTTAAGTTTTGACTGTTTTTGTAGCCTATTTATGTTAATTCTATTTTGCTAAAACAAATATTGTAGCGCTTCAGTGACATTTGCATCAGAAACTGCGATTTAGAAATCTATACTATTATTATTATCAAACTACATGTATTACAACCTGTCAGTATGCAAGAGGCACATGTCACCTACATTGGCCGTAGCCAGTTCAACTTTGTGCCTTAAGGTCCTTGTGTAACTGTGAATTAAATAAATTCGTGAACTAATTTTGTCATCGTTTTTATTGTAGTTGCTAGATACGTTCCTCAATAATACAATCTGCTAGCATGCAAGATACGGAATGCTAGAACCTCAGTCAATCCAAATCTGCCAAGGTCTTTCTTGGTGAACATACATCTGCTAATTATCTACGTTACCATGGTAACTATGTTTCCAAACAACCACCAGACTATCGCCGCCTTCCCCTGGGCCAGTGACTTCTTTATATACCATTCTTTCTTCATAATATTCAAAAGGGCGTAGAGTTTTATTGATTTATCCTGCTTTTTTTTTTTTTAAGTTTAGGAGTCATTCAGAACTCAAGGATGGAGAAAGAATCTTGTGTATTTCAGATATTTAACCCGAAAACATGCCCGGAATATTACAATATCTTCAAATCTCCACTAGATTTCATTTATTATTTCATTTGTCGAAGGCTTTGCGTTAATTTCCCACTGCACGTCTAACGATCTAGAATGATTTAATCACTTCTTTTTATTAGAACTTGTTTCGTATCACTTGTACCAAGACTAAATGCACGTTACATTTTTTCAACCAAAAAAAACCCCACACTAAATGAGTTTTAACTTACAAATACAATTGCTAATCCGTTCTAATGTGTTGTTTTAGTCAAATAGAATAGAAGATTAATAAAGATATAGTTGAGTTCTGGTCATGTGATTACATCGTGAAAGAAACTGCCTCAAAACAATTGGGAAATATCAATCATGTCGACATAACAATTGGTGTATACTGTGAGGTTTTGGAACCATCAAAATGATAAGAAATTGACCCCGTCTCGCTGAAAAGCACGTGCACTGCACACAGAAATGGGTATATGGGACCGCACACTCATGTGGCATGAATGTTCGGTCCGAACACTTTAGATATTTCTTTTCATATTTCAAATATGAAGGCATTTAATGAGTAAACCATTTCAGGAGACATTTCTAATATGATGTTCTTCCAAACTGACATAAAAGAATTTAGGAAGCTCACAAACTAGTTTCCCCTTTCCCAGAACTCAACCTTCTCTTTAATGTTACTAGACATCATGTATCTTGTTTTCTGTTGCATCAAGTCCTTTTTTGTTTCTCTCTCTCTCTCTCTCTCTCTCTCTCTTTTTATCTGCCCCTTTTTCTGATTCTCTTTTAATCTTTCTTGTTCCTTCCCCTTCTCCCCCCCCCCCTCTCTCTCTCTTTATTTCTCTTTTATGTTTCTTCGTCTCTTTATCTTTCTTTCTCCTTTCCCTTCCTCTCTATTTGCCTCTCTGTCTTTATCCGCCCTCTTGTCTTTTCAATTTCTCTCTCCCCTGCCCCTTCTCTATCCCCCGTACCGTTATTACTTTCTTTCTGCCCCTATCTCTTTCTCTCTCTCTCTCTCTCTCTCTCTATATATATATATATCCCCCCAACTACAGAACCAACTACTTCGGCAGCTACCACTTCTCAAGGAAGCAGTAAAGAGTTAAGCGAGGAGACTGGTGGTGATTCCGAAAACTCTTCTGAGGACAGTAATTCTTCAGGCGACGATTAAAATGGAGTCGTAAATGATACGCATAATTGGTACTGATATTGTCTAAGTCTTTCTTGGAAGTTTCCGATTACTTAACATACTTTTTAATACCTCTCCTCTTCTCCTTAGTACTCCTACTTTCATTTTCTTTTGCCCTCCCCCATTTTCTTGTGATTTTCACTGGCTGTAATTAATTGAGACTAACAGACATTTATCGATATTTGATACCATAGTAAGGGCAGATATTAATTCATCATTTGTGAAATAAGAAAACGTAGGCTATGTGATGTGAATTTTGTATATCTCATTCCCCATAATTTTCTATACGGTTCAATTTTAGAAGGCATTGAGTAGTCATGCCTTTCCATTTTTTTAATTCATCATGAAATATAATAAACTACTGAGTAAGTTATCTGTACTCATCCTTTCTAATCGATAAAGGGTTGCATTAAAGATACTACAATTTAACCTTTAAAAAAAATGTATGAGAACCAAGATTATATGGTTCTCCTTAATGTGTGCTTTTACTTTCTGGTTCATTGGGAAAATCCATGAATTTGTTTAAATTACTTCAGTAGCTATTAAGATATATATATATATATATATATATATATATATATATATATATATATATATATATATATATATATATATATTATTTTTAGAGTTATTTGTACAGTGAATTGTTATTCATATGTAAAATCAACATCAATCTGTCCCTCACTGAACGATAATTTTTCTTAACTTTCAGGGATTTTCTTTCTATTTTAGAATGAATTAATAAGTAGTCAAATATTGTTACTGTTTGACGACCATGTCCATGTATAAAAGCAAATAACACCTTTATCACAAGCAACTTGAGCAAACCTCACTAAGCAGTGATCGCGTTCCCCAGTGTTTGAGTGGCTTCTCCGCACAGTCCAAGGTCACTCCGCGAACTCACAAGTGGTTGTGTATGACACGTTACCCTAGAAGAAAATATTGGTGTATAAACATGTCATGTATAATGTTCCCAATGTATTGATAAACGGTACAGTCAAATTTTAAAAAGCTGCGGTAAATCGACCACAGATACACCATTCTCTGTATCAATCGCATTTACTGACATCATTGAGTGCATAGGTTACTGGGTTTTTGACTGGGAGTTGTGATTTCTTCATAAAGTCATGTATTATACGCGAGCTCTGAAGAGTTCGGGAAGTGACTAAGGATCCTCGATCTCTACCACGTAGATATTGCAATATGCGCACGGCTCTATGCGAGCAGTTGATGCGGCCATACAACCAACATTTATAGGAGTCCTACAATCAAACACAGTACGTGGGACCCCGTGTACTCAGTACGATCCCAGTGTACTCCTATTCAAAATATACGTGATTGAATTGTTTATTTAAAGTGATTGATTAACTTTGTGAAAAAATGTAAAATCAGCTCAAATGCCAGTGAATTGTGTACAGTCCTCTAACTACATATATAATTAAGGATATGTGAAAGTATGAGAGAAAATGGAACCCGTTTACTATCCTAAAATAGAGAAAATCGCGATCAATCGCTAGCGCAAGTCGCTCGGCTTCTTCGCTGCGCTGCAGTCACAAAAACCAAGCACCAGCGCTTGGCGATTTCAAAGCGGGTTTCCAGCCCGTACGGTATTCTGTGATAGAGCGAGGTATGCCAACCGTAAGAGTTCTTTAGGGTTCGGTGGTACTCTATTTCGACATCAATGTTCAATCGTAAATATCTTGATATATAAACGACCGATCAGCTTATAAAACTCAGGCGATTCCTGTCTGAGCTAAAGGTTTGCAATTATGATTACAGCATTAGCTGGAACAGTGATTTTTTTTTTCAATCCTGGGCAAAGTTAATGCCTTTAAAAAACGACATTATACTGATTGCATTGCATTAAATAGCCTTAAGAATTCGTAAGGATATAATTGTTTTGCCTGTCTGTGCAGTTAATTTGTGGAAAAGACTTCACAGTTCTGAATTATTTGATTCTGAAAATGAATAAAATTGTATAGAAATATTACAGGGGCGACGTTTTATCCACTGCTAGAGCCATATGGATGGACCGCACTGGTATAGAGATCGATGCCTTGGACAGTGCGGAGAAGACACAAAGAGACTGGGAAGTGTGATCACTGCTTTAATAGTGAGGTTTGCTCAAGCTGACAGCTTTTGTTGTAATTGTATGTGTTTTGAAGGGTTTTAATCGAGATCCCCTCCGTTCAGTCATTTTTACTTTTCAATGAGTTCATTTTACTGAGTGTACCTGGGTAGCGTTTCATGAAAGGAAGTTGTCGGATATTTTATCCGACAACTGTTATAAGCTACTGAAATCCTTGCATCTGATTGGCTGAGAGCAAATTTGTCGGATAAAATATCTGACAAGTCCTTTCATGAAACGCCCCCTGGAGTTTATAAATTAATATTGATGCTAAGCAGTAGAATAACCTCGTAAAGTCAATCGCAATTTCTTGTTTATATCTATTTAATCAAACTGTTGTAGTTTAAAAGTCATATCTGTTATTAAGATACCTGTTTTATCACTATTAAGACGTAGCTCAGTCATTTACTTTAAGCATCATCTTTAGGTTATAGGCCAGGAGCCTGTCCCGAAATAGTCACCCCATTTTACCCATAAGATTTGACCCCGTAAAGTTACTTAGACCATCTAAGTCACTGACAAAAAGGTTGTCAGCCTGACCGTAGCCGCC
The DNA here is from genome assembly GCA_025618425.1 of Heliocidaris tuberculata. NCBI lineage: Eukaryota > Metazoa > Echinodermata > Echinoidea > Camarodonta > Echinometridae > Heliocidaris > Heliocidaris tuberculata. The sequence continues at coordinate 32,182,502 of CM046835.1, read as the reverse complement.
GGGTTAAGCCCCCAGAGCTCCCAAAAGGGACCCAAAGTCGGGTCGATTTCACCCCATCTCACCCATGCACCAAACTTTGTCAGTAGGAAGTAGTATGACTGGACATTACAAAACACAAAAAACTGACAAAAATTTACGTCGGGATGGGGTGTCGGCCAGCCCCCCTAAATGAGGGTAAATTTTCCCCTTAAAGCCCAGAGACCAAATTTTGTCAGAAGGAAGAGCTATGGATGTACATTCCAAAAATATAAAAACTGACAAAATTGTCCATCGGGAAGGGGGTGTCAGATACCCTGAAATGAAAACCCCAAAGTGCCCTTTGACAATGCTTTGCCCCCCCCCCCCAAATGCTCTGCATGGAAAGAAAAACCATTTTCTTACATTCTGACTATGATAATTCAAAAGCGTTTCATTCAATTCACTTTAAATTTTCATAACATAATTTTGAGTATAATAATCTGCTTGAGGTGCAATTTGGTGTTAATTGGCCTTTTCGTTATTAAGTTATTAAATTGTGAAAAATGTATTGCTTTCTCAAAAGTAGCCAAAAAATATTGTCAGGATTATGTAAACACACCCATTGTCCATCTTCACCTGTCTGACAAGGCATAATAGAAGAGCTTTTCAGGTATCTGTGGTATGTGACTGCCAGGCTGAAATGTACTATTCATGTGTTAATTGCACAGATAACAAGCAAGCTCCTCTACTATGCCTTGTCAGATGGTCAATGGCTGTGTTTACATAATCCTGACTATATTTTTTGGCTACTTTTGAGAAAGCAATACATTTTTCAAAATGTAATAACTTATTAACCAAAATACCAATTAACACCAAATTGCACCTCAAGAAGATTATTATACTCAAAATTATTTTATGAAAATTCAAAGTGAATTGAAAGAAAGGCTTTTGAATTATCATAGTCAGAAGGTGAGAAAATGGTTTTTCTTTGAATACAGAGCATTTTGGGGGAAAAAAAACATTGTCAAAGGGCATTTTGGGGTTTTCATTTCAGGGTATCTGACACCCCCTTCCCGATGGACAGTTTTGTCAGTTTTTATATTTTTGGAATGTACATCCATAGCTCTTCCTTCTGACAAATTTGGTCTCTGGGCTTTAAGGGGAAATTTTTACCCTCATTTAGGGGGGCTGTCTGACACCCCATCCCGACGGAAATTTTTCTCAGTTTTTTGTGTTTTGTAATATCCAGTCATATTTCTTCCTACTGACAAAGTTTGGTGCATGGGTGAGATGGGGTGAAATCGACCCGACTTTCGGGTCCCTTTTGGGGGCTCTGGGGGTTTAACCCGGCGGTAACGGTCAGGCTGACAACCTTTTTGTCAATGAATTAGATGGTCTAAGTAACTTTACGGGGTCAAATCTTATGGTTAAAATGGGGTGACTATTTCGGGACAGGCTCCCAGACTATTAGTATTTATCTGTATTTATATAAAATTTGAGTTAATCAGTTTAAAGAAAATTACGAGTAGAATTTCTGAAGAAATGGAATTCATGTATATTGAAAGATCATTGTGATGTTTATATTCCCAATTTTCATTCTTGTTTATTATTTGATTATTTGATTTCATTTTAAAGATTTTTTTTTATTCCTACTGTATGGATTATGCGGCATTTTTCATTTTTCTTTTTTTTTCAGCGAATGGGAACTTAGAAATGTATTCATTATACTATTATTGGTACACAGTAAAAAATATTTTAAACAACTGTTCAGAATTTTTGAACAATGCTATTTAAGCCTGTTACTCTAACAACTGTTGTTTAAACTGTTAAACAACCAAGGTTGTTTAAACTTTAATCAGCCTCTTGTTTAAAATTTTAAACAAATTTTTAAACAACAGCTTTTAAACATCTAGGTTGTTTAAATTAAGCTATTTAAACACACACAGTTGCTTAAAACTTTTTTTCACAACTATTGTTTAAAAAAATTTGTTGTTCAAAACAGTTGTTTTGAATACCTAGATACGCCACTGGTTTAAACATACACGGTTCTTTAAGGCTGTTGTAAACAAGTAAGTTCCAAATGCCAGAGCTGATTGATACGTTCAGAGGTAAGCATTTAGACTAAATATATTGTAATCTGATAGAGTTTTTACTCAAGACATATTTGTGCTGCCGTGACATCTATATGATGTCTAGATCTAGACCACATTCACAAAATAAATTATGATCTAAACCTGCAACTTTGCAGGGCAGCGCAGTTTAAGTTAGTTGCACATACAGTATAGGACCGGACCTATGGACCGGACCCACGCGCGCGTTAAAGGGTGACTTGCAAAGTTGCAGGTCTAGATCATAATTTATTCTGTGACTGTGTCTTAGATATAGACATCATATAGATGTCATGGCAGCACAAATATGTCTTGAGTATAAACTCGATCAGATTACAGTCTTTTTTGATTTCGTATCACTTTATTGTCAATCTTCAATTATGGAACATGGTATAAACATAGTAAGAGTTACACATTCACAAACATAACAGTAAGAGTAGACCAGGTCCTAGCATATTACTGCCAAGGCAGGACATACAAAACAAAACATACAAAAGAATACAAGTCATAAAATGTCATAAAACATGCTTGGCAAAATAAATTTTATAATTTGTATGTATTTTGGTCTATCAGTTTAAGTTTTATATTAAAGGAAATATTAAAATTTAAGTATAATTTCAGTTACTCAACAGTATATCCGCTTGATTGTTACGAGGGTATATAGACATTCATTTTATGTCCTCGCGAAGTGCCCGGACATGTACGATCCCACCCGCCCGCCACGAGCAATCGAGCCCCGAACAATCGCGCCCCGGCAGTCGTAACACGAATCGCACATCTAAAAGCTGTTAGGTCGGACAAACACTATGGCCCGTCCGTCCGAACAGCACACTACTCACACAACTCGCCCTCCGACCACCGAAGCACAACCACCCGTCACAGGCGAATGGAATCATCCACATCCAGGCACCGATGCATGCAGCCCCATGCAGCCTGGTTGCACCATTATCTATTATTATTATTGTTATAATTATTGTTATTATTATTATTATTATTATTATTATTATTATTATTATTATTATAATCATTATTATTATTAAAAATATTATTATTAATATTATTATTATTATTATTATATTTATTATTATTATTATCATTATTATTATTATTATTGTTAATTATTATTATCATTATTATAATTGGTAGTATTATAGTTATTGATTATTGTTTTTACCATTATCATTATCAATATTATTATTATTATTATTATTATTGTTATTCAGTTATAGAGTTATAATTGAGTTATTACAAGTTATTACAGTCTTGCCAGGTGGGTTCGTCCTTTGCGCAATAAATTGCAAAGGACGAAATAAGCGCCATTTTACTGAGTTTGTCCCGAAATTCACGCGGCTTTGTGTTCCGTTCATGCAAGTAGCCCAACATCTGTTTCAGTCTTTGGGTGTTGTTTGATGAAATGAATCCTTGTGAACCAACTTCAGTTGCCAAAAACTCTACCTCATAGCAATTATTTCGAATGTCTGTAACTAGGGACGAGTATGTATCAACTTTGTATTGATGGGCATTTTCTATTCCAAGTTCGAATGGGACTGTCAATTCCATGATCATTATCTTTTTGCTATTTTCATCATAGATACAAAGATCAGGTCTTAGGTTTGTTTGCGTACACGGCAGTGGGATTGTTGAGACGGGAGAGTAGCCGGTTAAATAAGGAATATCATGGAGGATTTTTGTATTGGGCGAAATAATTTCTATGATCACTTCTACGAAGCATTTTAGTACATTGTTGTGGCGCCAGGTATAGCGTCCTTGAGATAGAAATACTAAATTCTTACCCCTGAATGTATCAATCAGCTCCGGCATTTGGAACTTCCACAACAAGTCAACCACAAAGTCATCCGCCGTGATGAAGCCGGCCGTGTTTGGCGGAGAAGGAAACCCGTCTTCACAGCATAAACGCTGTTTAAAATTTCGCTGTTTAATATTGTGTTGTTTAAATTTTAAGCAATATTGTATAAAAGACGGACCCTGTATTTTATATAAACGCTGTTTAAGGCATCAGTGATATTGCAGAATAATTTTTTGAACAACGTTGTTTAAAAAGATTAAAAATTCTCGCTTGGGTTGTAGATTATCCATAATTTACGCGCCAAATCAATTTCCAATTCGATCGAAACATTTTGCGTTGTATAATTCCTTCATTTATTGTTTACTTGGATTGTGTATACTCCGTAAGTCAAGCCCCAATTCAATTTTCGATTCGATAATAAAATTCTGCGTTGTATACTTCATTCATTTGTTGTTTAATATGGGGTATAGAATCCCCGTAAGTTACACCCCAAATGAATTTTCGAATCTTTAAAAACATAACATTCTCCGTAGTATACTTCATTAATTTGTTGTTGTATTTGGGTTGTAGATTATCCATAAGCTACGCGCTAAATCAATTTCCAATTCAATCAAAACATTTTGCGTTGTATAATGCCTTCATTTATTGTTTTACTTGGATTGTGTATACATCGTAAGTCAAGCCACAATTCAATTTTCGATTCGATAATAAAATTCTGCGTTGTATACTTCATTCATTTGTTATTTTATTTGGGGTATATAAACCCCGTAATTTAGGCCCCAAGTCAATTTTCGAATTTTTAAAACCTTTCTCCGTAGTATACTTCATTCATTTATTGTTTTATTTCGGGTATAGAATCCTCGTAAGTTACACCCCAAATTAATTTCCGAATCTTTAAAAACATTCTCCGTAATATACTTCATTCATTTGTTGTTTCATTTGGGCAGTAGATTATCCATAAGTTACGCGCCAAATCAATTTCCAATTCGATCAAAACATTTTGCGTTGTATAATTCCTTCATTTATTTTTTTACTTGGATTGTGTATACTCCGTAAGTCAAGCCCCGATACAATTTTCGATTCGATAATAAAATTCTACATTGTATACTTCATTCATTTGTTTTATTTGGGTTGTAAATTATCCTTAAGGTACACGCCAAATCAATTTCCAATTCGAACAAAACATTTTGCGTTGTATAATTCCTTCATTTATTGTTTTACTTGGATTGTGTATAATCCGTAAGTTACGCCCCAAGTCAATTTCCAATTCGATAAAAACATTCTCCGTTCTATACTTCATTCATTTGTTGTTTTATTTTGGTTGCATATTATCCGTAAGTTACGCCCCAAATTAATTTTCGAGTTTGTCATCCCCGGCGCAACACATAGCAGACAACGAAGCGATAATGCGATCGCGATAGTTACACTATCGCGCCTTGGCGTTCGCTGAACGTGCACGCATTAAAAAACGCACATGCATAGAGAAGTGCTCGCGCGGAACTCAACTCAAGTTGAGTTCCGCGCGTCGATCGTTTATGTTATCCTTTATTTTCTTCAAACTCCGTAACCGTTAACCTGTAGAGTGCCGGGTAAAGTTATTTGGGGTTTATTTTATACATTCTAACTGTATACATTTTTTTTTTTTTTTTTTTTTTGGGGGGGGGGGCCTCAGAGACCCTTTAAACAATGTTGTTTAAAAGATTATTCTACAATATCACTGATGCCTTAAGCAACGTTTGTTTAAAATACAGGGTCTGTCTTCTAAACAGTATTGCTTAAAATTTAAACAACACAATTTTAAACTGAAAATCTAAACAGTGTTTTTGCTGTGTATCTTGAAATCACTTTAATGAACTGTTAAGAATCTTTGTTTTTTTTTGTTAACCTCAAAAAGGGTTTGATATACATGTTCTTATCCTAATTATTATCATGAAATATTATGTAAATTACCAAGACATGAATGAAAATTAATAGGAGAGTAATTTATAAAGGATGAATTAAAAATTTTGGTTATATGTATTTATTTAATTTAATGTTTGGTAAGACGTATAAAAATTATATATTTTTTTAATGTCAGACCATAAGAGCAATGAAATAATTCCTGGATGTTATAATGTATGTTATTAGGATGAATAAAATGAGCTGAAATGTTTTAAGTGTATGGTCTAATCAGCTGTTATGCTTTTGTCAGTTTACCCTTCTGTTGTAAATTGATACAGTGTATACAGTTCATATAAAAATGTTTTGGGGTAGCTTTGTATATATTTTGTTCATTCCCTGTGACCTTGAAATTGGTTCCATAGTAAAGGGTAACGTGTATTTTTTTCTAATTATACCTTATTCATGATTTTGCTACCAAGAATGGCTGAGCATCATGAATTTTAAAAAGTGTACATTTTTCAAAATTTTCTGGTACTAACTTTGGGCTGATGCAACGAATTTGAGTCGAAGTCATATTGCTGTGTTAATTTTAGCCTCAAATCGATCTAAACGTTAAATTCCTCCTCGTGCTTTAATGATTCAGTGTTTAAAGCGATGAAATGAATCGTAGCTCTCACGGGGCCCTGAAAGAAAAAGTCACCCCATTTTACCCATAAGATTAGACACCTAGTTACTGAAACCACAAACACACCCATTGACCATTGACCGTTTTCTTTCGTCTGGCCGTGTTTTCATCTCCCCTCCTTCATGTCCTTGTTTACACTTTGATCTTATACTAACTTGGAGTGGTATTCTGAAAACTGTTTTAACTTTTGTTGTAACTTTTGTTGGACCTTCCGGAGATAATACCGCGCTAGTATTGTTGTAAGTTGGTATTCTCAATTTTAGGGGGATATTATCTCTCTAAGGACCGCCTTTATATTCTCTTTGACACGTCCTTTTTTGGCACTTTACCAATCAAGATGGATTTTATATAGGTAGGTTAACCAATAGGAGCATCATCGAAGGAGATGCGAGATGTCCAATGAGGACCGCCTCTCTCGGCTCCGCTGGACCTCACTCGAGTCCAGAAGGGATTATGCTCTATGTTCATATGTCATGAAATGCTTATCTAGAATCATTAGGTGTGAATCAATATTGGGTAGCTTGCAAATGAATAGTCGACACCCTGATCACCTTACTTTCGTTCATCTCTCATCCAGAACTCGGGTTTTATTCATGTCCCCAACCCGTAGATTCGCCAGAATTTGAAATAACCTACTCTACTCAATCAGGGATGCGGCTGTCCTTGTATCACTACCCTCTTTTTTACTTTGAAATGCTGAATAAATAAGAAGAAGAAGAAGAAGAAGAAGAAGAAGAAGAAGAAGAAGAAGAAGAAGAAGAAGAAGAAGAAGAAGAAGAAGAAGAAGAAGAAGAAGAAGAAGAAGAAGAAGAAGAAGAAGAAGAAGAAGAAGAAGAAGAAGAAGAAGAAGAAGAAGAAGAAGAAGAAGAAGAAGACTCTACATGACACGTTTGTTAAAGCAATTCAAATCACTGACAAAAGAAGAAAAACACATTTGATATAAAATTGCGATTTTAGGCTTTGAAATAAATCACTGTGATTAAAGTTATCCGACCCTGACCATGCTGACAGAAAATATTGGCTCCTTTGAATTTTCCTTAAACAACAGAAAAAGATTGCTACTGTATATTACATTTTTACACATCTAAATATATCACTTTTAAGGAGGTGACAATATGAAAAGGGCCAGTAAACTGGTAAAGAACGAAAAAAATATGAGTAATGTAACAAACCGTAATATCTATATCATATTGGTTACGTTGTTGGATGGAATTGTAACTAACTCATTTCACAATGATAAGCTGTGATTTAATCTGCTTGGTTAGTACAAGTACTATTTGTGTTCATATAAGATATTAAAGTAGAATTTCATTGATTTTGAATATTGATTTAATTTTTATTATTGCATAGGTGAAGGTTAGATTGAACAAGGTTATCAAAATTCAACGCTTGGAAACATTTGAAGTAATGATTATTATCAATTATGAAATGATATAACACAGCCCCGCCATAGCACCTATAGAGCTCTTTGAACGCTGCTGAGATATGTGACGTCATACCGGGGAGCAATCCTTCCTAAGCAGACGATGCCCCATAACATCTTATACATTTTCAGTGCCTGTTTTGTCATCTCATCTTCACTTATTTCTCTTACTTCACTAGCGTCAGTATAAATGCTTATTTGTTGCCTCACTCTAAATTTCCTGCATGGTATTATTTTGATGAAAAATGCAGCGTTAAAAAAATAAAGGAATCAATCGCTTGTAAAGAAAAAAAGATGCCATTGTATTTTCAGCTGCATGCGCCGCGGCATGTCGGCATTTCAAGAGGGAACGAATACCATCCATGCTATAATTCAGCGGGCTTTACAATTCGAAAGTGTGATTTCTTTGATTGATCATTGACCCTTATCATGACTTTTTACAAACAAAAGATTTTAGTTACTAGAAAAATGTTTCACTTCCCTTTTAGAATGATGTGAAATACGGTCATGGTGAAACAAACCAAACTCTTTATAATTTAAAAATAATTGCATTGCAGTTACGTTCACTTGATGTAGGACGTCGTCTGCTTAGGCAGGATTGGCACCTGATGTGACGTCACGAAAACATCGGTATATTTCTGGCGAATCGCTCGGATATCCCAAATGCTGAGAAGTGTTTTTATTTGTGTTATTTTTTAATCATCAAACACGCACTTAACGTAAAACTTATACGATTACCATCTGCAAGCTTTCTAGTTTCTAGAGATACATTATTGAGCATATTTGTGATTTGCTTTGAATATCTACTTTAAGTTGTTTTCATAAAAGATGCACGAAGCAATATTACACAAGATATATTTATATTTTTTATAAACATGTATAAATTATGATGTGTTACTTTAGAATGGAGTGTATTAACAAAGTGTGTTCCCCTGTATGTAAGCCCTCTTTGAGTAAAAAAAAAAAATGCGGCGTATAATATCTTGTTCCGATTATTTCCATTGGAGCAGTTAGAGAAAGTCAAAGCTATGCAACCTCCAGTCTGAATGTGCACTCCCTTTTATCGCTCTCCACAGATCATTTAAGGCCACCGCACACCTGACGATCGATCTGCGATCCGATTTGTGAAATAAATCGCAATGGCATTAAATATTGGCATTTTAACAAATAAAATCGATCATATTCAGGTTCTGAAAAGTAATATGAATACTAAACATAGGGTTTTGGTGAGCTGTCAGCTTTTTACAGGGAATAAGGGCAAAATTAGTTTCAAATCGTAGACAGTCGTACGATTTTTGTGACGTCATTACGACTCGGAGCCGATTTTACCATTCCACCGACTAGAAAACTCGGCAAAGGCCGTACTATCGATTTTACTATCTATATGACTATTCAGACCCTCAGTCAAAAATATTTTTCGTTTTTAAATGATTTGTCAAATTATATCACATTTTCTTCTGAAATCGGATTGCAGACCGATCGTAAGGTGTGCGGTGGCCTTTATACATAATTTGTCTTTCTATATGTATATTCAAGCTAGCTTTTGATTTTTTTGGCAGTAATAGACAATGGAAATTATTTTTCGTTTTCCAGGTTTCCTGCAAAATTATTAGAGGTAAAATGCCAGAAATAGAAATACTAAGTAATGACAGAATTTAGAAAATCAGAGGATTTTGCTCTTCGACATTTTGTCGAAGAGTAAAACGCAGAATTTCAAAAAGTTAGAAAGGGGAAAACGCTAGACTTAAACACTCCAGAGGTCAAATATTTGGTGCAGAAAGGTAATTTGTACTAAGTCGCTTACGTATTATATTAAACGTTAAATTATGAATAGGAAGAAAAATTATCAGGCATACATTCAGCATGATTTATAGAGAAGTGTTTTCTTGTCTCTAAAATTCTCCTTTTTTTTTTCTTGTGATGTAAAATTACAACATGGGTAAGAAATTTGAATTAAAAAGTCAGTACGTCTCACATATATCGAAGTTACCTTCCTATAGACATGAAAGAGCCTCACAGATTGATATGACCAAAAAAGCTACTCAGGATTTTATGACGAGATGAAAAAAACATTCACTTATTTGACAAAGTGATTCATTCTCAACTTGAATCCAGAGCGGTCTGTATCATAAGGTTTTGTGTTTGAGACATGTTCTATTTCTGACGGAAACATTTTTTTACACCTTGACGTTTTGTGGAGTTTCACTGGAAGCAACGGAACTCTGACATCCAACCTCTCACTTGTATTCCATACAATATATGTAGAGACAGAGAACACTGGTCCAAATTATTAGAACACCTGCTAAAAATAACAAAGTTTGAGTTTTATTGTTTTATCAATGTTTTGATCCAATATATCCACATTTTCTGGTTGCTGAATCATGCAATAGGGTGTAACCAAATCATGTGAAAGACGTGGGTCATAGTCAACTCCAAATGAAAAATGATGGTATTTTTCTAAACCTACCCCCCCCCCTCTCCGATCCCCCAGCAAAAAGGTGAACTTGATATCTTTCTGGCATAATGTCAGTGTACTGATATCTTTTCGCACCTGAGCTGTTCCAGCATTTCTGAATTTCATTGCAATCTGATAAAGAGGTTTCTTTAAACATTGCTTTAGTTATCACGATAATATTCGCATATCATCAACAACATGAGACAATATTTTACACATTTCTTTCAAATTTCCTTTTTGCTCCCAATACTGTACATGAGCTTTAAGTCACTGAGTAAGACCGCCCCACCCCCTGATTGAAAAGGGAAAAGGAGATGGAGCGATTCAAGAAGATGATAGGACTCGTCCCGCACCCTCACCCTAACCGATTACCTTATATACCTTACCCATTCAATGAGTAAGACCGCCCCACCCCCTGATGCCAATGCCCCCTCAATGACGTTACACCTCTGAACAAGTACGCTGTGTGTAGTGAACACAGGCAGGATAGTTAAGAACGTTAACACAATTAAACATGTTCATACCTATTTGACGTAGGCTTTTTGGAAATCAAAGAAGGAAATCGTCGTTGATACTGTCAAGAGGAACAAAGTGCAACAAAGAATGGAAAGTGTTGGTCTAGCGCGGAAGCTCTTTGTCTTATTCCACAAACCGACTCTGAAGGACCCCAGTTCGAAACAGAGTCACGTTCTTCGGATGGGTCCCAAGACTTACTTAATAATCATATGTGAGTGATGTCTTATCGTTAAAAGACAACTCCTATTTAAAGGGGAATTAACCTCAAAGTATAAATGTGCCTATATTCAAAGATGTACTCTATTCCTTCTTGTTGTCCTACGTATAGCTTTGCATTAAAATATACGAGATGGATATAAATCAAGATTTTCTCTGTAAGATTTATCGTCTGCTAGCCATGGGTGTCGATCCCGGGAGGATGGGGGGGGGGTATATATTCCCAACAAATTTTGAGGTGGGGAGGATGGCCTGTATTATCATCATGTATAAGAATTATGATACATTAACTTTAAACTAATAATTATCCAAGCTCATTATGTTTGATCTTGAAATACCATCACATTCTTAAATGATTAGAAGTAACGAAATAAGAAATGCCATAATTTCATTGCGAAAATATCGAAGAAAATTCGTTCGCTCGCATTGTTATTCTCAATTAAGGGCTTCCGTCCATTGGCATAGATCCGTGCATTCCTTCTTTTCATTAAAAACCATTTTGGGATGCTCTAAAATGCAATTTTCTAGTCAGATTTTTTGAAAAAAAAGTCCCTGGTGTGGGAGGGGAGATACCCCCTCCCACCCTTCCCCCGCTTGGTCGCTTCGCTCCCTCACCGGTCACCCCCCCCCCCCCCAAATCATGAACAAGGATCGACACCCCTGCTGCTATCGATACCTGGGGGCTGCCATTTTCTTGATGTGTTCAAGAAGAGAGATGGGATGTAATCACGATATTGGAAAGATGAATTTGCGCGGCGCGTGACGAGCAAACAAATTTAAGTTGCAAAAATTTCAAGATGATCAATTTCTACTTCATCAAAATTAACATACACTGGAATAGAACAAAGAGACATGAACGTACTGTTAGTATGTAAATTTTTTTTCTCCAATTACTCCAAATAAAGGTATTGCTGAAATAATTGTAGGTATCAACTACATGCGGATAATGATACAAAAGAAAAATAATAAATGTTATGACAGAGTTGGGTATAAGTGTTTTTCTTTCTTTTTTACATTAAAGTCTTTCTTCTCATCAGCATCATCGTTATTTTTTAGTAATATTCTTCTTTGCGCCCTCGTGGCTTTAGACGGGACTACCCTGCTTTTATAGAAGACATCAATAAATTATTAACTCAAAAATGAAACCAATTTGGCATTTTCAAATACTGTTTTGCTTACATACCTCTCAATGCATATTGGTTTAAGAAGAACATCTTATCAAACATTTTCATTAAAAATGACTTTAAGTTGAGATTTGAGATTTTATTTAATTTCATTTTCTTTTTTGAAAGTAATAATAGTGCAATTAAAAATATAATAATAACTCACAACGAAACTAAGTGCAGAAACTTTTTTATTATTACAGGAAAAATAAAGAACGTTAATATTTGAGTTGTAAAAAAAAATTTAAAAAATAGTCACAGTGAGGAATTCATTAAAGTCATTATATGCAAATGAGAATGAAAACAGATACCAGCAAATAAGCAGATCTTGTTGAAGCATGGTCTCTGACAAAAGGAAAGTTATATTTCATGCAATACATAAAATTTAAACTGGCCAATCATGCATAACATGCCAAAAAGGGGAAAAGGGGGGAAAGAGAAGAATAGGGGAAAATGAAAGGGGAAGAAAAACAGGAAGACAGATGTGTGGCCATGGAAAACGAAAAAAATCATTAACAAAACACACATAACAAAACACACTTGTTAGCAAAGAGAACGCAATGAATACGATGAAAATTATTGTAAAAACAAAAAGCTGGAAACTGTCAAGAATTAAAGGAGTAAGCTTTGCAAAATACGGAACAAGAAGGACAATGTGACAAGTTGGGAGGATTTGGAAAGGCAGGATGGGGGAGGATCTGGAAGGTATATTTAGTTTATAAATTTTACGACACATGGGTAAACAAGAATAGTATTGTTCATACATTTCAATATCAACTGTAAATGTATTATCAAAGACAATGGGTAATTCACGATTATGATAATGATATATAAGAACGGCAAGACTGAGTCGATAAATATCATTAATTTCCAGTACATTATTAGAGTGAAACAAACCATCTGTGTGGTGGAGATAATTAACATATAATAATAATTCCCATAGCTTTTTTCTGTAATAAGGAAACTCTATCTAACAGGCATGTCGCACTGTTTCCCAAGACCAATATGGCGAAAATTGTGTGGAGTATAGTGATAAGAGAATGTTTGGTGGAAAAGACCATTTCAGTTTCTTAGTCATACCAATGTTCCTGATATTAATTTACATACTTATCAATATGATGTTCCATAAAAGTTTATTATCTTTTATAGTACCTAGAAGTTTTGTTTAAAAAATAATTTTTTGTATTTGTATAATTATTGTTTTTAATTGAATGAGGTAGTTCGTTAATTTTACTAACATGTAATTTGTTTTTTTCTAGTTATAATGATAACTTGTTAGCCTTAATCCATATTGCAACTTAATCTAGCTCAGAATTAATCACGTTGCATAAAAAAACTAGATCAGTATCAACTGCTTACATAATATGTGTCACTAAATTTGATGATCAATGAAAGTCATTTATATACAAAATTAAAAGTAAAGGACTTAGAATAGAACCCTATGGGACACCACAACTAGCAACCAGCAGTTATCAATACAGATATATTGTTGACGTTCGTATAAATGATTTCGCAACCAATCTCCAGGTAGGTTTGCGAAACGTTGAAGCGCGTAAAGACGCGGGAAAGACGTATGTGACAAAATTATTCAAAATCAAAATTTTATTCTATAGAGGCAGAACCAAAATATTAGGATGCAGAATTATTATTAACCTCTTCCAACAATTTTAAGCAAAAGAATATGAAAACTTTTATTCAGATATGTCTGATTCTAATTTTAGAAGCACAGACAAAACTATCGATTTTGCTCTATACGTATTTCCTGCGTCTTTATGCGCAATTGCATTTCGCTAACCTGCAATGCCCCTTATGCCATAATCATGATACTGTGAAAGTTTGTTTGAAAGAATTTCATGATCTATACTGTCGAATGCCTTAGCGAAATATGAGAACATTCCTATTGCATGGGTACAAATATCAATGGAACTTGTAATCTTATTAATGACAGAAAGGAAAGCATGTGTTGTATTATGGTGTTTTCTAAAACCTAACTGAGATTCATGTAAAATATCATTATTAATATTCAAAAAGGCCATTTTTTGAGTAAAAAATATTTCGTCTAGTATTTGGGAAAATGTGTTAAACAAAGAAATAATTCGACAATAATATGGGGTTACCCTTTTTAAAGATAGGAATTATTTTGGCTAATTTTATTTTGATTGGAAAAGCACCTGTACTCAGGTATAGATTACACATGGTTCAACAATACTTGATATAATTTTTTTTATTATAAAATCATCAAAATCCTCATGCCCACAACTACGTTTACTTTTAAAATTGTTAACATTATCACAGACTTCACCTTCATTTACAGGAGTGAAGAACACAGAATTATGGTGAGGGTTTTGTAAGTGATCATAAAATTTTATATCACAGTTTGTTATCGTACTTGCTAAATTAAGACCTATCTCAACCAAATAATCATCAATAGTTCTTTCATCAATTTGTATATTAGAAATTGTACTTTTCTTTTCATATTTATTCAGAACTTCACTGATCAATTTCCATATATTTTTTGCATCTTTGTAACAATTCATGAATTGACTTGCAAAATATTTTTTTTCTCTCGACGTAATAACACTGTCAATGTATTTTTATAATTCAAATATTTCGACTTCGAACTTTCAGTTTGCTTCGATTTATGTTCGATCGTTCTGTAGCGCATCTAATCGTATACTCATCGCAAGACGAATAGGCCTTTAGTCTTAGGCTTTAATCGCTTATTAATTTTAATTATATGACATGTCATGGCGTTAAACGGCAAACACTATTCCTGACGACTGGCACTGTTATAACATATCTAATATAGATATAATAATTATATATGATTTCTAAGGTGCCAAATCCACTTGGAATCAAACGTTCAAAGCGCACTAGTGCCAAAGATTAAATCACATAACAAGTATTTGCACAAAAGTAGAACGTGAGTAGGATAAGATATACATGTGTGTATATAAATAGAAGAAAACAGTTAATAATGACCGAATCAAACATATACGTTTTTACATTGTTTTGAACACTTCAACTGATCTGCAATATTTAATCTCTCGTGGGAAAGCATTCAACAGTGAAGGTACTGCATGAACAAAGGTTCTCCCCACCCTGCCCCCGACCCCCCCCCCCCCCCGGCCCATTTTCTGTTCATCAGCAGCATGACTTTCTCACCAAATCCGTAAAATGGACATCATCAGGGAAGAGTGATGTAAGATATGAGCCATCAGGTGAGGTGGGAAACTACCGAATGTTCAAAAGTTTTGTTGCCTTGATGCGATGAATACATCGGGACAGGTTCATAGGCTATATAAACTATTTAAATTTCTCTAAAATGTCACTAAACGTTCTTTTAATATAGTTCCAGGAAAAAACGTAAATCAAATATAGTATTTTAAGGAATGCATTCGGTGCTTCTAATACAAAAGTATCTTCTTTTTTTCGAAAGTGTGCATACTTCATTTAAGCAAGCTGTGTCAAAACTTGCATGTTATTTCATATGCTCATTTTATATTTTCTCCATGTTTTCTTTTATTTAGCATAAGAAGGAAAACTCTGGTTATTGTTTAAAATAATTATGTATTTTCTATGCAATACAAAATATTAGTTTTCTAACATATAGGGAAAATATATTTCTAAAGTTTCGATGGTTATGGTTGGCTTCTCCATGATGATAAAGAAAACCATGAGTGCGGTATTGTATTGAATACAATACACATGAATAATGACTCTGATTGAATGATGGAAGCAACACCCTCACATGCAGAATATCAAAAATGGCCGTCCTTCGACCTTCTCGTATGGCCTCCAAAAGCGCAAAAGTTCTCGGAGTAGAACCTTGTAGAATATCATACCTATTCCTGCAGTGCGGGAAGCTGAATTACGCCTGACAGACATGTGCGGCCGGTATTAATGAAAGCGTATACTCTAGATTCAAACCCCGTCTGAGTGGCTAGAAATTGTCCACTGATTCACGGAGGGCCAATTGTAAACCTCTTCATGCCTTAAAGGGATTCGGTAACTTTGTGGAGGTTTGATTTAATAAATTGTTGAATTTTGATATCTGTCTTGTATAATGATGTTCAGAAGGATAAATAAATAGCCAGGCATAGAAAGGTTTTCAAATATATAATGGTATTATTAAGATATCTATGACTGAATACTCCCATTTACGAAAGCGTATGGCCATACACTTTAGTCTAACACTGAGTCTTTGGGGAAAATGAGTCTGGCATTTCCGGGAGTCTGGCATTTCCGGTCACTTGCATATGTTTACTTTTGTGAAGCACATGATGATTTTGAAGTGCTTTTTTTCCCTGGGCTTCATTTTTACACCATTTTACATACACTGATAGCATGTAAGGCCAGGCAGCTCAGATTTTATCAAGCCTCTGCAAAGTTACCAACTCACTTTAAAGGGCATGTTCGGTCCCAGAATAACTTGCTTTCAATAGAAGCATAGAAATCAGACAAACAGATAAAAAAAAAAAAGTTCGAGAAAAATCGGACAACTAAAAAGAAAGTTATTAATTTTTTAATGACGTGGGAAAAAAATTAAAGAAAACAATGAAAATCTCTAGACAAATTGGCTACTCGGTTGTAAGCTTGTAATGTCATTGCCTCACAAGACACCAATTAATTTGTTTGTATTAAAAACACAAACTTTCCATTTTTGTCCAAGAATATGATTTCCTCATAACTTGAACCAAGTTATAGTTATACTAATATGTTTTTGCACTTATACACCTTCACTTAATATTTCACGAATTCAAAAATTATCGAGATTTTTTTTTTAAATACGTATTCATAATATTTTTTAATGAATATTCTATTTTTAAAAATCATAATTTTCATGATTTTTACAGTAAGTTATGACTGTGTGTTAGTGTATATATGCAAAAACATATAGTGATTTTCACTGTTTTCTCATAGTTTACCATTTCATTAAACATTAATAACTATTTTATTAGTTATCCGATTTTCCTCAAACTTTTTGTGATCTGTTTGTCTGATTATTTTTGCTTTCATTAAAAGCAATTTATTCTGGGGCCGGACTTACCATGATACCATAATTCCATTGACTAGATGAAGAAAGAAGCCATGTCATTATGAAATCAATTTCTCACTATCATTCAAGAGTACAGTCATTTCGTTTATGCTTTTGTTACAGAATTACAGTACTTTGTGCTGATTAAAGAGGATGGCACTTGCGCTTCTCCATGAATTAGTTTAAACCAGATTAAACTTAATCCCTTTACAAATACGAGCCCAGAGTGTTTTGCGGTTAAGTGTCAAATCTGGTGTGTGACTGTAGACGATCCTCAGCCAAAGCATGCCGTGCAAAGCTGGTCTGTCAACATCCAACGCTTGAACAGTCATCTACTCATGAAACAATCAGAATTATGGCAACCGCATTTTTAACCCTATTCAAATTAACCTTATTTGTTCCCAAATATCCTCGCCACAACATCATATCATGATGAAATATGTAATGCGTATGTTAGTACTTATAGTCGGAATCAAATACAGATTTACCATTATCGAGGCCCACTACTGAACGCTCTGCTGATGACTTCAAAGCACGCAAGTTTTCAAAATAACAGTTATCCACTTTAAACGAATATTAAAGGACGCTTTGGAAATTAAGGGCAGAGATATGGTTAATGTGTTGAATTGTTATATCTAAATCAGTTCGCATTTTGCTTTCTTTTTTCTTTCGGTCGGTCAGCGAATATTGTTTTGCAGGATTTTCTGAACTTTTCCGTCTGCGGTATCTATATGTGTCTTTAGTATGGATAATAACGTTCCAAATTCGCTCCATGAGGTTCGTCATTGCCTTGGCCAGTTAGTATTTCTTCTTCTAGTCACGATGCCTTCGCTCATCAATGGACAATGCAACGACCGTAAGCTGATTTAATTTATACTTATCTACTTATCTATTTTACCAAGGGAGTTCATTAATCCCCGCCCCCCCCCCCTCCGCAATGTTGTAATGACTTTGTTATAAAATGCACATGCTATGTCCATGGGTTCGAAACTATTAATACTAATACACCATAATAACATATTATATCGAAAGAATCAGTATGTATACGATGGTTGAAATTTTATACCCTGCTTGAGCCACTTCCACTTCCTGACTACTTCGAAAAGCAGAAAGAAACATGAAAGAGTAGCATGACAAAATCTAAACTAAAATATCTTAAATGATTTATTTAATGCAGACGGTGAATTAAAAATGAATACCAATATCATGAAAAATATTTTATCATCATAATATAAAACTATCATTGTTGTACTATTACGATTATCTTTTTTGCATGTTGCTGACGCAAAACGCACTTTTTCCCCGCCCATTTTTTCTTCTTTTTTTTTTGGGGGGGGGTGCAAATAGTGTCTAATGGTGCGGTAAGTTAAGCTCAATAATGCGAATAATATTTGAATGTAACGCTTTCTATTTGGAACTGAACTTTTGCGTTCTGCTTTCATGAATGGAAGGTAGAAATCAATCGCCGCACGCAAGGTAACGTATTAATGATTATCTTCCGGATAACTTTTTTTTCCCCTAACTGCCATTCATTGTATACGATATGTTGCCAACGGGTAACATTCAGCACTTTATCGACTCTCTAGAATTAAATATTTCCCATAGTTATGATACACTGTGTCCTGAACTCACTTCTACAGCGAGAGGAATTCGTTACCTCTGCACGTCCGCCAGGCTCCAACACGACAGACTTTCAAAACTTTTCTTAAAACTTACGGGTTTTGTTTATAAAACTCTTTCTCTGAATAGTTCGTAGCTCTATAGCTATTGATATTTTTGTAAATACCTTGTATAAATTATAATATTAGTCATTAATAAAGATGTAACGGTGATACAGTTCTGTACCAACTTGTAATTTCAAAGTATTATTTGAATATTTGAAATTTCTCATAATGATTAAGTTCAAGAAATTATTTGACTTTAACGTTAGATTATTATGCTATTATCATCAAAATGTAAAGGCATGAAATTACATTTTGTCATTTGCTGTTTTTTTACACTGTAAAGCGCATAGAGACCGCGGAACCGGGGGCTCGGCGAGGGGGGCTGCAGCCCACCCCCACCCCCACCCCCCACACGCACACACACAAACACTTTTTTGAGTAGACACGTTTCATAAAATCTCGGAAAAAAGGTTCGAAAATTGTCATTCATGAGTTAAGCCAAATCAGTTTCAAAATATCATAAGTAAGTGATTTAGGGTAACCTATTATGATGAAAATTTGAAAATGAATATAATTATCTTGAAAGTAATTTATTATCATAATATACAACTATTATTGCTGTACTTTAGTATAAGCTAGGTTTTTTTTTTTTTTTTTTTTTTTTTTTTTTTTTTTTTTTTGCATATTGCTGCACAAACGCACCTTTTTCCTCGTATTTCGATTCGTTTGAATCCAGCTGAGGCATGCGGCTTCTCTTTGTTCAAAACTCACCTGCCCCCGACAAAGGAATTAATTAATGAGGTTGAAGATTTGTCAGTCTGTCGGTCAATTGAATCTGGTTTCGCCGAAATCACTGGCCCGTCTCCGTGGTCTAGTGGTTAAGGCATTGGCGTTCTAAGCCAACGACCCGGGTTCGATTCCCGGCGGAGACATTTTTTCAACCTTTGCAAAAATTAAAAAAGGGAGGACAGCTCTGGGGAACTTTGATTTAAGCTACGCATTATTCCAGTATTCTCTCATCTATGCATTATTCTCTCATTTTCATTTCTCACAATTTAATTATTTCCATGAGAGTTGCCAAAGCTGTTGTATATGTTATTTCCTTACAATTATATATATATATATATATATATATATCACAAAATGTTCACAGGAACAAAGTTCCGACGAAATGCAGAGTTAAAGATATGTAGAAAATAAAGTTCACAACATCGTATAGAATACACACACGAGGAGCATGTTTTTAACTTCACAAGCGCTTTCGATTTATTCTCTTCAGGTGAAGTGAGCCTTTGATAGTTTTACATGACTTTATATACAAGTATAATCAAGGAAATACAGTAATATTCAAATGAGGACGAGGTTTTTAACATTGTCCTATAGTTGTTTTTACGACATGATTAATCTTAATCTTAATCTTAATCTTAGATTAAGCGTTGTAAGTAGGAAGTCTTCTATGTTCAGTTTGTTTGAGAATCTTAATCCATACAACTCAACACATCGTAAAGTTACACAAAGATTCTTAATGATGTAAAACATCTAATATTTCCTGTGTTCATGGGAATAACAAACAAAGGTGGGTGACTGTAAAAAAATAACAAAGGAAAAAGATATAGGTTATAGGATATTTCCCAGCATTCGGATTGAACGTGCATAGTCTTAAGAAGAGAAAGACATAGAGTGATGGGTGGGGGGGGGGGGGGCAGGGCAGAAGAGAGAGAGAGAGAGAGAGAGAGAGAGAGAGAGCGAGGAAAAAGAGGGGGAAAAAAACAAACAAAACAAACAGGGGTAACGAGAGAGGGAAGGGCAGAAGGGAAAGAGAGAGAGAGAGAGAGAACGAGAAGAGAGATTGTAAAAGATGCATATGGTATCGTTTCCTGGATTACATAATTCAAATACATCAATCTTTTTATATAATTTTATACATGTTTGAAGATTTAGATAAAGAATATCTTGATAAAAATCAAATAATAGTAATACATACAGAGGAACACAGAGATATATATTATTCTTTATTATCTTTTTGTTTCAGATATCCTAAAATATTAAAAAAATTAAAAATATTAGTACTACAAAGCATTCAAAGAAGGCATGAATTTTGAAATGAAGTATTTTTCTTTTAGACATCTTTTAATTTTGTTGTCTTCTTTCAATTTGTAAAAAGGGAATATATCAAAGTTTGGTTCTTGTGAGCCAGCACATTTTTCGATGTGAGCGCTCACTTTTAGTTGTCGATATTGTTCTTGGCGTATTTGTTGTCTATATACAGTGAGTCTGTGACGAAGTGTGTCCCCTGTTTCACCTATATATTGTTCCCCACAGCCATGGCAAATTATACAATATATGAGATTCTGTGTAGTACATGTGAAAGGGAATGATATTTGGAACACTTCATTTTTGTTTCTGAAGATAATATGATTAGTTTCTTTTATATATGGGCAAGCTTTGCATCTTTTATCGTTACATTTTGTAATACCATTTTTCATACCATTAAGGTGTGATTTCGGGGCTGCCCTAGTTAACAAGCGTTTCAAATTTGGACTTTGGCGTTTACTGGAGATTAAATGCGTTCCTTTAAATGTTTGCTTTAATTCTCTGTCGTTTGACAAGGCGGCCAATGTTTCTTTAATCAGTTTAGAGATATTTGGATTATTTGGATTATGAGTGTGAATAAAAGATATGGATTCAGTATTTTCATTTTTCGGCTTACATGATCTTAGTTCTTTTAAAGACAGATTTTCAGCTTTCTTACGAACATCACTATCTGATACTATTGTGCAAATACGTCTAGCTAAATTATAGGGAACATTTGTTTTACAGTGTCTTGGGTGACACGACTTGAAGTGTGAGTACTGGTGTGTGTCTGTAACTTTATAGAATATATCTGTTTTAATTTTGTTCAAATCGTTTATTACCATTATGTCCAAAAAACTTATTTTTTCATTGCTAGTTTCAAACTTAAATGTTATATTCGGGTGAAGTTGTTGAAGGATATTGTTGAATGGGGTTATATCTCCAAATTCTGCCTTCCATATAATGAAACAATCATCAAGATATCTAAGCCAGTTTTCCTTTATGTAGGATTTAACCCCGCTATTAAAGTTCCGTTCTACTTCAGCATATAATTTCATTTCTAGATAGCCCATGAATAAAGTGGCATATGTGGGGGCCATTTTAGTTCCCATGGCTGTTCCTCTTATTTGTAAATAAAATTCATTATCAAAACAAAAAGAATTATTAGTTAGGATGAATCTTACAGCATCAATTATGAACCCCTTGGTAAAACGTGAGTCAATAACATTGCGATGTTCTTCTAGCCAAAAAGTTATGCCTTCTATTCCTGCATCGTGAGGAATATTGGTATATAGACTGTTCACGTCATACGTGAGAAGGATAGAGTTTTCATCTACTGATTCAGGTAGGTGGTTCAGAAAGTCTAAATCATCCCTGACAAAGCTAGGAACAAATTGTGTAAGGGGTTTCAATATGATATCAATAAAATTGCTTAGTCTATGTGTAGGGCAAATTGGACCAGCTATAATCGGTCTCATTTTAAGCTGGTTAGGTATTTTACATTGAATATAAGGGGATTGCCTACTTTTTATTTCATCCTGTATATCTTTGCACTGATGTATTTTTGGTAATCCATACAGGTTACTACTCCTAAATTCAAAATTAGTCAAAAAGTCTACCTCATCTTTTGTTAAGCAATGCTTGTATTTATTAATTAATTTCTTCATCTTGTTCATAATTTTATTATCTGTATTCTCGTTTAATTTTAAATATGTTGATTCGTCTTGAAGTTGGTCCTTCATTTTTGAAATATAAAAATCTTCATTCATTATTACAAATGCTCCTCCCTTATCTGCCTGTTTTAATATCATTCCAGGCTTGTTTTTTAGACTTTGAAGGCTTTTCCACTCTTGTTTAGAAATATTACATTTTTGTTTGGCGTTTGTACCGTTTTCAAACTCTACAGCTCTCTTTAAAAATTCAATGTAGTTATCCAAAGTACGATTTCTGTTTTGTTGAGGAACAAATTTACTTTTATTCTTTACTAAGCTTTCATTTTTAGCTGAAAAATCAACATTATCATTATCACTATCTCTCTTACTGTAATATTCCTTCAGTCTGAGTTTACGGCAAAAGGTATATACATCTTGTTTAAGGTCATTGACATTTCTAGTTGGAGTAGGAGTAAATTTTGGGCCTTTCATTAACAGTGCTATTTCTTCATTACTTAAATCAACATTTGATATATTGATTACCTTGGGTTCTACTTTTAGATCAGGTAGCTTATTAGTTTCGCCTTCAGATGTAGGAAGGTTGGATTGGGCTTTTTCAAATTTTTTGTCTATATTTTGCTGGGGGTCTTTATCACTATCAATGTACAAACTGTTAAAACGGTTGCTTAATGGGATGCGTTGAGGAATTACCGGGGGTGAAATGGGTTTCGACCTCCTTGAAAATGGCGATGTCCACCTCGTCTGTTGAAACTCTGACGCCAGCCTGTGGATGATGGTTGTTGTTGTCTCACTGCATCTGCATAACTGTCATACCTGTCATAGGCTGGTTGTTGGGTAGCGGACGAGTTGCTGCGGCGGTAGTCATCGGTCTGATGGTTGTTGGCTTGGGGGTTCCATCTTTGGTAGGTGCCGGAGGCCTGGTGATAGCGTTGGTTCCTATTCTGTTTATATGTCCTTCCCTCGCGGCGATGATTGTTGCTCATCTTGAAGTTATTAGATTGGTTACGATTGTGGTTATTGTTGTTTTTATGTGCTGATGTTGTGAACTTTATTTTCTACATATATATATATATATATATATATATATATATATATATATATAACTCAAGGAGCGGTGCTTCTGACCGGGTCTACATGTCATGAGTGTCATTTCATCATTCTTTTATGTATAGCTGGGGGATGATGAACTGTGTCATCATCCTCTGTAAATATTTGGGGTGATGTATTCCCTCTTTCCCCACCACATTCGATTCCTGTGACTACATTTTAATTTCAGTTTTGAAAATTGTTAGTAATACTAATAACATGAGTGTGGCAAAATTGCATTATGAGGGAAAGTTATCGACTGAACCCTCTAAATCGAGAATATTTACATGTACTTTTAATCTAAACAATTTTTCTGCATTATGGTTTTGAAAAAATCACCCCCTCCCCCCCCCCCCCCCCCCCCGCTATCTACGCCCTTGAATGGTATGAATGTTACAAATCTTCTTTAATTTGATAGGCTGCTCTCCAAAATGATCATGGATGACTAAGCACTGGCCAATTTGAAAAAAAGCATGTCAGAATTGTCTTTGCCCAAGTTTGGGCTGAATGATGTTCAGGAGGTGCTTTCATTATCTGTCACGTAAAAACGTTCGCTCACTACACAATGAATGGCCATTTCCTGCCAGCGTACATTCTGGATCATTTGCCCGGACATTTTGAATCATTTGCCCGTTGATATGGAAATGAAAATGAAGCACACACACTGAGCAACTACCCACAATGTAGAGGCTTACTTCCATAATGAGAATTGCACTTTGTTTTCTCCTGTTTTTTTGCGTCAAAATGTATTCATGGTATAAATCAACTTTGTTATAAGCGCGTAGATATGTCCTAGTATCCATATCACTCTAATATTATTTAGTTAAAGGAGGAAAATAATCGATGTAATAGACTCTATTACTATTGATGAATAAATTATTCATTATTTAACAAATACTTCGGACTTTGAAAATCTGGGTAATCTATCTTCATATCACTTAGCAGACCTAGAAGAGGAAGATTCATACGTCACTATGCGTCGTCATTTGTGCATATTACTTCTCACGGGATTGAATAGTCATCGAATTTCAAGACATGGTTTTGCTGAATAAATAGATTTCGTTATAAGAAAATATTCGTCGTGTAATTAGAAATTCACCCTGTTTTTATTAGTATTTTCTGTCAAATTGTATGGAGGGTACATATCAATATTGTAACAGGTGTGTAATGCATATGTTGAACTGTTGAATTATCTAAATAATACTGAACTCGAGGTTATAACATTTATCTAGAGGAAGTTATCAATGTAATAAACAAAGATGAATCATTCATACTTTTGTAAAACATTCTAATGTTTGACCTTTTTGATACTCCATGTAATAGTTATGAGATATGACATGGAATGAATGAAGGACTAGATTTTATCATGCATGGTCTTGATATTGTGCAACCCTTTCCAAACGGAGCTGAAATGTAAGGAGTTTTTTGACGGATTGTTTTGCAAATTACAGAGGATTGCCGTGTTTAGATATTCGTGTCAGTATTGCCGCGACTCACTCGACCGCTTGATTGATTCCAGATAAAGGGTTTCGTCGTCATCATACAACACATGTATTGAACTTGTATTCAATCTGAGTGAGAAAAAAAATCTTATATCCAGAATTGATGAAGAACATAAATTAACGACAGGTCCATTAAAATGATAATTTTTTCTTTCTTTTTTGAAAGAAACGGTGTAATTGGTCTTAACATAAACGCCGATGATATCAAATAACAACAAAATTCAAAATCGTTCCAAGCAGGAAAATAGAGACGCGAACGTACGTGCTGTGAGTGCATACAACTGGAATGGAGACTATTCAACCAACACTGGGTTGACCATCAATTTTATTCAAAACTTGGGCAGATTCAAATTAGGCATGAATATAGAAAAAAAAAATATGTTACTGTTCAGCTGTATATGGTAGGATTTTATTGATAAAGGCGTCGAATTAAAGAAAAAATGATAGGCCACAATCTTTGATAAAATATATATTTACTGATGGCAAAAATATTTAGGTTTGAATCTGGTTTTCCTGTTTTTATGACTCACACTGTAGAATGGGCAGGAATGATGTTACAAAAATCTCGGAAAATGGCAAATGTCATCATATATTGGCAAAACACGATTGAAAAGATTTTCAAAAATTCAACTTCAAATCAATTTCAGAATTTCTAATCGATTAAAGCAAATTGGCAACTCTTTGACGTTGTTTTTCGTTTGCTTTGTAGTAAAGAAAATCATAAATTTCCATTTTATTGGTTTTTGATGAAGGAATGAATCTTTTTTATGAAGAGGTTCTGTAAAAACATACAAGTGTGTGAAATAGCTCTATCTAGGGCGCAGGGATTTTTTTTTTTTCAGAGAAAATAGAAATTTATGGATATTCTAGTACACTGCAAATGGGATAGGTGCTTTCAAGGCAAATCACAGAGTTGGTCATTTCAACAATCTGAAAGCTCATGTACAGTTTTGAGAGCAAAAATGAGACTGGAAAGAAACTAGTTAAACATATCAAATATTGCTCTCCTTGCATCAGAACACGGGTGAATCCAGTATTTTATTTTTAAAAGAGGGGCACAAATTTGAGGGGGAAAAAGGGTCATCAGAATTTTTTGTCCAGTTTTCCTCCAAATTCTCTGCCACCCCCCCCCCCTCTCCCCCCCCCCCCCAAAAAAAAGTTTATCAGTTCTAAAAAGAGGGCACAGTGTACACTTTTCTTTCTACATCAGAATATACACATGTACGAGATCATTTTGGTATTCCATTCATGATTGTAAATATCTGGTAAGGAACGCTTGATAGCCGCTTTACACTGCCCTACGCTAAGACCCTTCCACCCCGGCGGCTCCAGCATAACAATCCCTGCGCTTCGCCTTGAGTGTAGAGTATGCGTATACACACAAAAATCATTATAGTTTTTACAAATGTGCAGTGCGTGTGTATAGTACAAGTTCCTGTTGTTAGATTACGTCCCTGGGTTAGATGTCTAAATTATATTTCACTTTTCCTTTGTTGAATATCTCACTGGAAGAAGAAAGAAAACTTCACAGCAGCTAATTATTGCTAGTTATCGTCAAAAATCAAAGAAATCTGACGAATCTTTTTTTGAGGACTTACTTACCCAAACTATACAGTTACCTTTAAAGGGAAAATTCACCCTGGAATTTAGTTTATTTTTTATAAAAACAGAAAGAAACAGATAAGGAAATTTGATTTGATTTGATATGATTTATTTTCCGTTTCAAAATAATTATACATGATACATATTGATCAAATGATTGAACATAAAACAATGTAATAAGTTTAGTATATCAAACTAACATACAAAGATAAAGGGAACTAAGAAGAGTACAAAAAATATTTACACAAACGGATCATTATTGACCTAACATATACAATGAAACGGAGGGGGCATGCTGAAAAAGTTCTTTTGTTGTTGTTGTTGTTATTGTTTTTGTTGTTGTTGTAATCACAAACACAACTTTGCAACTCCGTGACGTATCTTGCGAGCTCCTCCCTCATTTGCTCAATACAGGAAATTTCATAAATTTTCATTTTCTTAGTTGTCAGCTTGAGGCTTGAGCAAGCCTCGCTCCAGAATGATCACTCTACGCAGTGATCGAGGAGGCTTAACCTCATTGACTTCTCTCAAGATCAATGTAACTGCTAGACTTGACGCAGTCGCTATTTTATAACCCAAAAAAAGTTTCACACGAAGACGAAGGATTAAAACAAAGATTAACTAAAGAAAGACAGAAAGACAAAACAGAAGGATAAAAAACTAAGAATAATTGGGAAAGAAAAAGTAAAACAATGATAAACACAAAGAATAACACTAGACATTTAATTCGTCACTGAAGACGAATTAGGTGGTCTGTCTGTCCATTCGGCAAATTGCTTAGTAAGATGTGATAATATTTGTGCAAGATAGTAATTCTGATAATGTTGACAATGGATTAAGACTTGCATCACAGAAAATCGGACGATTTGATATTGTTGATATAGCAATAGAGATAACACGTAAGCGAAAAACGGAATTCTCAAATGACATTTTGTACTTTAAAAGGGGGCATGATCCCGACATCTGATGAAAAATTGGAGGGCACATTTGTGAAAGCTTATAATCTCAGCTATAACATACTAAAATTTAGATGAAAATCGAGCAGAAAAAACAGAGATACAGCTCAAATAAGACAGGAATGCATAATCAAGATTTGAGAAAAAGTCATGTCCCGTAGAAAATGTGAAAAATTGACATGCCTCCTTTAATCGCAAAAATACAGCGTGATTCCTTTGTTAAAATGAAAAATAGTGGAACTGATTTTGTAGAAAATTGTCTCAGCTACAACATATCAAAATTTGAAAGAAAATCGACAACCTATTACTGAAATATTGTCAAATGAATACAAAAATTATTTCGTAATTTTTTCGAATTTTTTTTTTCAGTTCATATGCAAATATGATGACGTTCCGACCGCTTGACCCACTGATTTTTTTTCATGAATTCCAATCTACAACTTGTAGACTTTCAGAATATGTATTTTTTTTATTTTTTTTTTTTATTGGGGGGGGGGGGGGTCCCAGCCTTTCTGATGAGCTATGGCGGATTCAAGAGAGGCATGTTTTTACCACTTTTCACAATATATTGCCCACTGACGCGCGCACGAATTTGAAAGTTTGACGCGCGCGTGTGGCATTATGGAAAGTCAAGAATGACTGTAAATGGTTGGAAATTGTCAAGAATAGTGTCAGGAATACAAACCATGCGGGAAAATGGCGTTTTTACCTTCTGCACGCGCGCGCGGACGGTCACGCATGGAAAATTTGGAAATGCTTAAAATGTCCTGAAACGTACTCTAATTTGATCAAGAAGTGATTTTGAACATTTTTAAATTTTGACGCGCGCGTACGTGCGCGTCATGATGCGCGCGCGCATTTTGTTGACATGTTATTTTGACCCTTGACCTGAAGTTCATGTGTGTCAAATATGGTTCATTTTTGATGACTCGTTATGAAGATATGATCAATAAAGTGATTTCACAAAATGGCGGCTGGATGACGTCACGATGACCTGATGACCTTGAAAAAGATGCCCTAGCTTGATCTTATAAGACCTGATAACTGACGAAAATTTTAAGAAAGTTGACTGAGCCGATTTTAAGGAATCATGGTAACAAGAAAGTGGAAGAAAAATTAAAATAAATAAAAATAAAGAAAATTCTGATGAAATTAAGAGGTGATCTGTCTACGACAGACCACCTAATAAGGAAAGATAAAAAGAGGAAATGATTGAATGATAAAACTGAATAATAACTTGAGGAAAAAAGACAAGGGGAATGATAGGATAGAAAAAAAGAAAAACATAAGGAGAGATACAAAGAAAAGAAAATAGAATGATAAAAACAATGATAACATAAGGAAGAATAAAAGAGGAAACGATAACTTAATAACAAAAATCCAAAAAAAATATAATGAAGGAAGAATGAAAAGGAGATAGAAGGATAAAAACAAAGAATTAAAGGAAGATAGAAACAGGGAATGATAGGATGGAAACAAAGAATAACGTAAGGATTGATAGAAAGAAGAGAAGATAAAAACAAAACGAAGAATAAAATAAGGATAGATAGAAAGAAAAGTAGATAAAAGCAAAAAACGAAGAATAATATAAGGAAGAAAGAAAGAGGAAATGAAAGGATAAAAACAAGGAATAACATAACATTGAAAGAGGAAACGACTGAATGATAAAACTAAATAATAACATGAGGAAGAAAGAAATGGAGTATGATAGGATAGAAACAAAGAATAACTAAGGAGAGATTGAAAGTTAAAAAAAAAAGAACGATAAAAACAAATAATAACATAAGGAAGAAAGAAACAGGAAACGATAAAAACAAAGAATAATAACATCAGGATAAAAACAAATAAAAACATGAGGAAGAAAGAACAGAAAAGGAGATAGAAGGATAAAAACAAAGAATAACATAAGGAAGGTAGAAAGAGGGAATGATAGGATGGAAACAAAGAATAACATAAGGATAGATAGAAAGAAAAGAAGATAAAAACAAGAAAACAAAGAATAACATCAGGAAAGATAGAAAGATAAGAATATATGGAAAACAAAGAATAACATAAGAAAGATGGAAAGAGGAAATGATATGATCAAGACAAAAAAATAGCATAATGATAAAAACGAAAAAATAACATAATAGATAAGAACTAAGAATAACATAAGGAATGAGAGAGACGAAGATGAGAAGGAAAAAACAAAGAATAACATAAGGAAAGATAGAGAGAGGGAATGACAGGATAAAAACAAATAATAACATAAGGAAAGATAGAAAGAGAAGAAGATAGAAAATGAAAAACAAAGAATAACATAAGGAAGAAAGAAAGAAAAGAAGAAGATAGAAAAGGAAGAACAAAGAATAACATAAGGAAGAAAGAAAGAAAGGGAGATAGATAGGATGGAAACAAAGAATAACATAAGGAAAGATAAAAAGAGAAGAATATAGAAAGGATAAAAACAAAGAATAATATAAGGAAGATAGAAAGAGGGAATGATAGGATGGAAACAAAGAATAACATAAGGATAGATAGAAAGAAAAGAAGATAAAAACAAAGAATAACATAAGGAAAGATAGAAAGAGAAGAATATAGAAAGAAAACAATGAATAACGGAAGATGGATAGAGGAAATGATATGATAAAACAAAGAATAACATAAGGAAGCTGGAAAGAGGAAATTATATATATATAGGATAAAAACAAAGAATAACATAAGGAAAGAGAGAGCGAAGATGAGAAGGAAAAAAGCAAAGAATAATATAAGGAAAGATAGAAAGAGGGAATGACAGGATAATAACATATAATAACATAAGGAAAGATAGAAAGAGAAGAAGATAGAAAATGAAAAACAAAGAATAACATAAGGAAGAAAGAAAGAAAAGGAGATAGGATAAAAAGAAAGAATAACATAGATAGAAAGAAAAGAAGATAAAAGCAAAAAAAAAAGAATAACATAAGAAAAGATTGAAAGTAAAGAGGAGAGAAGCAAAAACAAAGAATAACATAAGGAAGAAGGATAGAGGAAATGATAGATAGAAAGAAAAGAAGATAAAAGCAAAAAACAAAGAATAACATAAGAAAAGATTGAAAGTAAACAAGATAGAAGCAAAAACAAAAAAATAACATAAGAGATAAAAACTAAGAATAACGTAAGGAAAGAGAGAGACGAAGATGAGAAGGAAAAAACAAAGAATGATAAAAGAAAAGATAGAAAGAAAAGAATATAGAATGATAAAAAGAACCAAGGATGACATCGGGAAAGATTGAAAGTGAAGAGGATAGAAAAAGTAAAACAAAGAATGAAATAAGGAAATGGAAACTGAAAATGGTGGGATAAAAACAAGGAATAACATAACGAAAGATACAAAGAAAAGAAAATTGAATGATAAAAACAAATAACATAAGGAAGAATAAAAGAGGAAACGATAGGATAAAAACAAAGAATAACATAAAGAAAGAGAAGAAGATAGATTTCCAAACGAACATAGCATGATAGAATGATAAAAAACAAAAATAACATAGGGAAAGATAGAAAGAGAAGAAGATAGAATAAAAAACAAAGAATAGAATGGGATAAAATTCAAAGTAAAGAAGATAGAAAAAAAACAAAGAATTACATACGGAAGATGGAAAGAGGAAATGACAGGACAAAAACAAATAATAACATAAGGAAATAAAGAACGAAAAGAAGATAGAATCATAAAAAAAAACAAAAAATAACATGAGGAAAGAGAGAGACGAAGATGAGAAGGAAAAAAGCAAAGAATAATATAAGGAAAGATAGAAAGAGGGAATGACAGGATACAAACAAATACATGTAATAACATAAGGAAAGATAGAACGAAAAGAAGATAGAGTTATAAAAACAAAGAATATAATGGGAAAAGATTCAAAGTAAAGAAGATAGAAGCAAAAACAATAAATTACATAAGGAAGATGGAAAGAGGAAATTATAGGATAAAAACAAAGAATAACATAAGAAAAGATACAAAGAAAAGAAAATCGAATGATAAAAACAAATAACATAAGGAAGAATAAAAGAGGAAACGATAGGATAAAAACAAAGAATAACATGAGGATAAAACAAAAATGATATAAGGAAGAAAGAAAGAAAAGGAGATAGGATGAAAACAAAGAATAACATAAAGAAAGAGAAGAAGATAGATTTCCAAACGAACATAGCATATAGAATATCGTTAATTTGCCACAAAACGGCCCAGTAAATTTTAAAACCTACAATCAATCCAACACCTATAGACTATTCTCCATAAAAATCGCATTCACTATTTTCATGAGTCAAATACAGATTTCACAACGGTGTTGAATGCTAAGGTGTAGAGACAGGTTTTGCCGAGAGTCGGGATTTGTTCGTTGGGTTGTGTATTATGTGCGATCCTCTCTGAGTTCGCTCGTCGTCTTATAACGTCATAGAATCACTCCGTAGAGTGGTCATTGAAGAGCGAGGTTTGCTCAAGCTGGTTGTTGATGATGGAAAAGATTTGTTTTATACAGGATTTGTGTAAAATATAATTATTTGCAATGATTGTTGTCAACGGTGCATGTATGATTAAATATTTTCCATAGAGAAAATGGAAATTTATGATTTTTTTCTAATACTTCAAAAATTAATAACTTTCTTATTTCTCATCGGATTTTTCTAAAATTTTATTTGGGTCCTGGTCCTTTCACTGGTCCGTTCCTCTGCTTTTTGTTTCACTTTTAATTAACAAAAATTAATATCAAGCTGGACTTCCCCTTTTACATATCGTTGATGGCAAATAAAAACATGAAGGCCTTTTATTCATATGTAGCTTTTCTCCTATTTTTTTTTTCTCTCGAATTTTCTCTTTTTCCATCTTTACGTACAGTATTAGGAGACATCGCAATTCTTAACAGCCTAGCGATACAACTGATTATGTCATTTTTAGAAATACATATGTTTTAATTCCAAAAATTAAATCCTAAATGAGCATTAGATACAAAAGGATGTTTAACATAAAGAAGAATAGTCTTCTCATGAAAGGCATATCTTATTTTAAAATCACAGGATCGGATGTAAGGGGAGGGGTGTGGGCAAAATGGACAACTGTGATAATGTTGTGAGGAAATTTTACATCTGAATGAACTGTGTTGGTTTATTACTTATTGGGATTTACAGGATACTGACAGGCTCCATATATATATATATATATATATATATATATATATATATATATACACATATACCAAAAAACGCACTTAAACCAAACTTAAAACCCGCATACTCTGGTGCACTTTGTCCAGAGGCGGCGCACCCGGGGGGGGGGGGCAGGGGGCACAGTGCCCCTCCCCCCCCCCCCCCCCACTTTTTCAAGTACCCCAAAAGTGCCCCCTTTATCTATGAAAAGTGCCCCTTTTCATAGCTGATAAGTGCCCCATTTTTTTTTCTTTCTAATAAGTGCCCTTTTCACCTTCTGATAAGTGGCCCTTTTAACCTCATACATGAGTGCCCCATTTGAAATCCGATAAGTGCCCCTGTTATCCTCTGATTAGTGCCCATTTTCCTTTCCAACAGTGCAATTTTCCCTTCTGATAAGTGCCCTTTTTCGACCCTGATAAGTTCACCTTTTTAAGTGCCCCCTTTTGCTTCTGATTAGTGCCCTTTTCCTTTCTAATTGTATCATTACCTGATTGAGAAGCAATGTGTTGAATGCCAGGGCGAAGGCAACCATGAAGAGAAAGATGACCAACGTGAACTGAATGGTACTGCGGAGAACAACTAGTAATAAACGCACTAATCATGATTGCAAACAATGTCTTGAACTATGTCTTGATACTGTGCAAAATGCACAGTGCAAAATCTCTGCAGGGACCAATCAACTTATTCAAGAAACAATACTGAATAGGCCTAAAAAGTTACATTCAGTGCCCTTTTCACCTTCTTATAACTGGCCCTTTTAACCTCATAGATGAGTGCCCCTTTTTAAATGTGATAAGTGCCCCTGTTTTCGTCTGATTAGTGCCCATTTTCCGTTCTAATAGAGCAATTTTCCCTTCTAATAAGTGCCCCTTTTCACCTCTGAAAAGTGCCCATTTTTCTTCGTATATTTGCCCCTTCTTCTTTCTAATAAGTGCCCTTTTCACCTTCTGATAAGTATCATTTTCCCCTTTGATAAGTGCCCCTTTTGTATTTTTTTTTTTTTTACCTACATATTCCAATGTTGCTTACAAACTGTGCCCTGAAGTCCACAAAAGAGCCATATCTAGCTCAAAATAATCAGAGAGGCTTCATATTAATGCATGTAATAGATTCCCCTACTGATATCAGCACAAAGTGAGGCAGTGGAGTAGTGGCAAGAGGGGCACAATGCCCTAGATTATACAATATTAATCATTGCCCCTAAATCATAAAACAGGGTGCAACAACCCCTTTTCCCAGATACAATGGCACTTGTTATGAAACGTATCAAAGGATGCGCACACATCTATGTAATTTTATTGAAGAAAGGGAAAGTAGAATGTAAAAGCTTTCTTAAATGGAAATGTATTTTTTTTATTTGAATGACAAGAATTGGGAAACATATTGTTCTATCGCATTTAATTGTACGATGGATGTGAGCTTACGATGGTTCCAGTTTAAGATATTGCAACGTATAATTTAGTCCCAAGAAAAGAATGTACATTTTGTAATGAACACAGTGAAACAGTTATCTATCTGCTATGTGAATGTACACATGTTAAACATATTTGGGATAGGTTGGAACACTGGATATACACTGGAACCGGAAATAGAATGATATTCTCACTACAAGAAAAATTATTTGTAGTCCAGTAGACGGTACCATATACCATGTATATGACCAGGAAAAGTTGTTAAGTACAAGGTTTTTTTGTTGATTTGTGTTCTAGATGGGTATTGAAGTAAATTCAGCTTGATTGCCACCTTGGCAACCTTGAGCAATTTTTGATTAGTCTGATTAGCATAATCATATATCTTAAGCAAGAAAGCCTGAAAACATAAATAATAAAACTTTTCTAGGGTTTTCTATGACGAGGAATTCATTTATGACACCAATTTTTAATTTTAAGTCATGCAATTAGTGTAAATAGCATAATAAGTATAATTAGCTAATTAGCATATGCGCAATATATGGACTTCTTTGTCATTGTTTATCCCAAAAGCCTGAAAACATAAGTAATACAATTTTTGCTAGGGTTTTCTATGACGAGGAATTCATTTATGACACCAGTTTTCATTGTTAAGTAATGCAATTAGTGTAAATTAGCATAATGAGCTAATTAGCATATGTGCTATATGTGGACTTATTTGTCATTGTTTATCCCGAAAGCCTGAAAAAAAAAATTATTGCTAGGGTTTTCTATGACGAGGAATTCATTTATGACACCAATTTTCATTTTTAAGTAATGCAATTAGTGTAAACAGCATAATTAGCATATGTGCAATATGTAGACTTCTTTGTCATTGTTTATCTAACATGCAACATTTTGAAACACTTTTTAAAGACAAAAATTAGTTTATAAGAAGATATTCCATGTAGATGTAGTACAATTAGCCTAATTAACATAATAAGTGAATTTGCATATTTACATCTATTGATATAGTTAATCCAGAAAATTCTTGGATTCTTGGATGTTAATTAGGCTAATTATCCTACATCTACATGGAATATCTTCTCATAAACTAATTTGTTGTCTTTAAAAAGTGTTTTAAAATGTTGCATCGCACCAATTTCAGGCTTTCTAGATAAACAATAACAAAGAAGTCTACATAATGCACATATGCTAATTATGCTATTTACGACAATTGCATTACTTAAAAATAAAAACTGGAGTCATAAATGAATTCCTCGTGAAAGAAAACCCTAGAAAAAAAATTGTATTATTTATGTTTTCAAGCTTTCTGTATAAACAATGACAAAGAAGTACATATATTGCACAGTGTTGTAGTCAAGGCCCTAACCCTAAGGCTAAGGTCAAGACCAATGCATTGACTAGCAAGGCCAAGGCTAAGGCCAAGGCTTGAAACCTCAAGGCCAAGGCCAAGGCATTAATGAAGAAAGGAGGAGAAAATGGAACATACAAAGATGGAGATTCGCACGCACACACACACACACAAAAGTAGGCATTGCCTTCAAGAACCAAATGACAGCAGGGGGTGGCTGAACATTTTTCAGGGGGGGGGGGGTCATTGCAAAAAGAAAATGGGGCACCGACAAAGACCTGGTAAATATATATATATATATATATATATATATAATTTTTTCATACCCCCCCCCCCCCGTTTCCATGACCTACTTTTTGTACATGTATTGTTATATTCCTGGACATATTAACTGGTAATAACGAATAAGTAGATATATATTTGTTAGCAAGTGAAATGAGCTAGCTAATATAAAGAAGGACTTCAATTTTTTTCTGATAGTGCCCTTCCATAAAATGTGGACTTTTTCTTAAACAAATCTTAATTGGGAGCTTGTATTATGTTAAAAAGTCATGCAAGGCACTGTACATGTATTTTATTATAAATTTAACAGGAGATATGTCACTGCTTTCAAACTCATAAAGCCCCTTTTCTACAGTTGATTTTTCTGCTAGGCCAAATTTACAAATTTAGGCCTCTTGCCAAGATAGTGAATGTGAAGTCTCATTCAAGGTTGCATAGCGATTCCGACTCCTGCTCTAGTGGTGTATCTTGGGATTATGGAGCTCAGAGCAAAACAGTGAAATTTCCCCCTCCCCCCAAAAAAATAAAAATAAAAAAATAAAAGAAATTAAAAAAAATAAAAAATAAAGATAAAAAATAAAAAATAATAATATATGTATTCAACTTTACAAGCAAGAGAGCAAGGTAACCAAGAAGTAGATTTTGTGCATTTTTAATCCTCAAATATGCAATTCATATGCACTTTACCTGAGGAAATTCACGAAGGAGTACTGCAATCAAGCATTATAGAGTTTCGAATGATGAACATTGATAAAACAGTTTTGTCAAATGGGGCGTCAAATTCATGAAAACCCAGGAGAGTTCTTGTTGCAAAATTTAGTCAGGCAAACGAATGTTAAGATTTCTTTCAACCTTTGCAAGTGCTATTTCAGCTTTATCCTATATTCAGGGCAAAATACTTAAAAACAGGCTAATGAAACTTAAGGCCTACATGTATATTAGGGAGCAAAGCAATGAAAATTACATTATTATTTTTTTCTCTTTTTTCTTTTTGGATTTTGAACCCATTTAAGAGCCATTTCTAAAATATATCATAAATACATGTATATTGGGGCGTGAAATTACAAGATCGCGAACAATGTTATGTGAGGGAGCAAAGCGACCAAGCTTTAGAAAATCAATAGCATTTTATACACTAAAAAGACTAATATTTCTAAAGCAATTTACGCTGCTTACTGGGCGTATGTAATCCACAATATGATCGTAGTTTTCTACCCTTCCTTTTCCTTTACTACCCTTCCTCTTTCTCAAATTATGTTTGTTGCTCCCCATTCAAGTGGCCCCTGCCAAACAAAGCGCACAAAAAGAGGTGTAAGCCTATACCTAAAAAAAATTTTTGCATATGACAATGGAATTAATAATATTTTGCAGATGCCTTTGTCCAAATTTACTCAATTTGGGGTATACTTCGTTCAAACGTACACTCTTATTTCTGCGGAGTCAAATTTGGCTCTGAATGGCGTCAGCTGGGAGTCAACTCTATTCTGAGTTAAAGTGATTCGGATTTCCGAATTAATTTGACTCAGAATGGTGTGCCATCAACTGAGAATCGACTTAATTAGAGTCAAAGTAACTCGGAAAACGAGTCACTTTGACAAGGATGGAGTTGACTCCCAGCTGACGCCATTTTCGAGTTAAATTTGACTCAGCAGAAATAAAAGTGTACAAACTGTTTAAAAAAGATAAGAAATGCAACTTCATTTGGGCAAATCTGCTCCTGTATCTTATACGGTTATTATGTTATCATCATCATCATCATCATCACTATTATCATTATAGTTATTATTATTATTATTGTTATTAAAGTTATTATTGTAAATATTATTATTATCATTACTATTATCATCATTATCATTATGATTATTACTATTATTGTCATCGTTATCATCATCACCATTCTATCATATTAATCTAAATAATTGTAAAACATGAATTCATTTCCCACATCAGTTATGATTATCTAACATGTAGATTTTGTATTAGCTACATAATATGGTGTTACTGCACAAAATAACCAAAATATTTCCAAAACGTTAACTTTCAGATATAGCAAAGTACCATATGCCTTGAATTTTTTGGAGATTATCAAGGCTTTGAACCCTCCAGGCCAAGGCCAAGGCATGTCGAAGGCCAAAGAATTCAATACCAAGTCCAAGGCATCGAAAAAACAGGCCTTAAGGTGCCTTAAGGCCAAGGCCGATCATCAAGGCACTACAACACTGTTGCACATAATTATGCTAATTAGCTCATTGTGCTAATTATGCTTTTTACGACAATTACATTACTTCAAAATAAAAACTGGTGTCATAAATGAATTCGTCATAGAAAACCCTAGAAAAGTTGTATTATTTCTGTTTTCAGGCTTTCTGTATAAACAATGACAAAAAAAGGTCCATATATTGCACATATTCTAATTACCTCATTAATTGTGCTAATTAGGCTATTTACGACAACTGCTTTACTTTAAAATGAAAACTGGTGTCATAAATGAATTCCTCGTCATAGAAAACCCTAGGAGAGTTGTATTATTTATGTTTACAGGCTTTCTGGATAAACAATGACAAAGAAGTCTACATATTGCACATATATGCTAATTAGCTCATTATGCTAATTATGCTATTTACGAAAATTGCATTACTTTAAAATGAAAACTGGTGTCATAAATGAATTTCTTGTCATACAAAACTGATGCTGGGTGGTAAGATGTAGTTCGAATCCTAGAGCTGCCAAGAAGATGAGTTAGGGCGTGAAAGAGAGAAGATTCAAATTGTCGTCCCCTGTCGGTAGTGATGGTCGAAGGAGCTCCAAAGCGAGATACCCACTGTGAAATGAAAGCTTGGGCAACAGTCTCGGCTGATATGTCGGAGATTGGTATTGCCTCTGGCCATCGAGTGAAACGGTCAACACAAGTGAGGAGATATGTATTGCCATTTGAAGGAGGGAGGGGTCCCACAAGATCGATGTGGACGTGGTCGAATCTTGCGTCTGGTGTTGCGAAAGTACCTATCGGTGTCTTGGTATGACGATGTACTTTGCAACGTTGACACTGTATGCAAGTTTTAGTCCAACTTCTGACAGCTTTGTTGATTCCAGACCATACAAATCGCTCAGTGATGAGTTTCTGAGTAGCATTGATGCCAAGGTGAGATAGGTTGTGAAGAGCATCAAACACAACTCGCCGAAATTTGGCTGGGATGTAAGGGCGAGGATTTGTAGTAGAAGTGTCGCATAGAATAGTTGAGTCAGAAGTAGGGAGTGGTAGAGGTTGGAGTTTGAGCGAGGTTGTAGTGAGTTGCTTGAGTTCCTCATCATTCTCCTGTGCAGTGGCAATAGCATTGAAATCAATGGTGGAAGATGATTTGAGAGAGTTGATTTCCATGCGGGAGAGTGTGTCTGCCACTACATTGTGTTTCCCACTAACATGCCTTATGTCAATTGTGAACTGAGATATGTAATCTAGATACCGGACTTCTCGTGGTGAATACCTGTCTGGTCTAGAGTTGTAGGCATGTATTAGTGGTTTGTGATCTGTGTAGACACAGAATTGTCGTCCTTCTAGTGCATGCTTGAAATGACGAATGGTGAGATAGATAGATAGAAGTTCACGTCCGAAAGTGCTATACCTGGTCTCTGCTGGCTGTAGATGTTTAGAGAAGAAGGCGATTGGTTGCCAGTCATCGTCAACTTGTTGCTGCAACACACCTCCAACAGCGACATCTGATGCATCAACCATTATGCAAAGTGGTGCATTAGGGTTAGGGTGTGAAGAAGTGTAGCGTTAGCTAATGCTGTCTTGACGGAGTGGAATGCATTGAGGGCTGCCCCGTCGAGATGGATTGCCTTATTTTTCTGCTTGCAAGCCAGTAGATCAGTGAGTGGTTGTGTGGTAGCTGCACAATCAGGAATGAAACGACGATAGAAGTTGACTAGTCCAAGAAACTCACGAAGTTTGCGCAAAGAATCAGGGACAGGGAAGTCGTTGGTGACCTTGACTTTCTCGGGAAGAGGGCGGATGCCGTTCTCATCAACGATATGGCCGAGAAAGGTGAGGGAGGATGCGCCAAATTCACACTTGGCTGGGTTGATGACGACTCGATATTTTGCAAGTCTAGTGAAGAGAAGTTGCAGGTGTTGTACATGCTCCTCTGGTGTTTCGCTTGCGATCAGGAGGTCATCGATGTAGGCATACACAAAGGGAAGACCACGGGTTACCTCATCAATGAATCGTTGAAAAGTTTGTGCAGCATTACGTAGCCCAAAAGGCATGCGCACAAACTCAAATAACCCAAAGGGTGTGGTTATGGCTGTTTTGTGTACGTCAGATTGATTGACTGGGATTTGATGATAGGCTCTGGCGA
Source organism: Heliocidaris tuberculata (assembly GCA_025618425.1). Classification (NCBI taxonomy): domain Eukaryota; kingdom Metazoa; phylum Echinodermata; class Echinoidea; order Camarodonta; family Echinometridae; genus Heliocidaris; species Heliocidaris tuberculata. The sequence continues at coordinate 32,142,127 of CM046835.1, read as the reverse complement.
GGTCGAGTTTTGAGAAGACTCGCTTGCCTGCCAGAGCAGCAGTGAAATCCTGGAGATGAGGGATCGGATATTTATCGGGCACCGTATTCTTGTTGAGTGCACGATAGTCTCCACATGGCCTCCAGTCCCCAGGGGTTTTCTTGGGCACCATATGAAGTGGGGATGCCCAGTTGCTGCTTGATGATTGGATTATCCCTAGTTCCAGCATGTGGTCAAATTCAGCCCTAGCAACGCTGTACCTGTCGGTTGCTAGGCGACGAGGACGGGCTGAAACGGGAGGGCCTCTCGTCGCAATGTGATGGGTGACGGAGTGTTTGATTTTAGTTTCTTTGTAGACGGGGCGTGTGAGGTCAGGAAATTGATCAAGAAGAGATTTGTAAGCAGCTTGACTGTCTGGCTTTACAAACATAGGGCTGATAGAAGGAGAAGAAGAAAGGATGCCTTTTACTGATAGATTAGTAGTAGAGTCGATGAGAGTCGACGCAAGCCGACGTCCAGAGTCAGGCTTCGCTCTCCGTAAGAAGTAATACTTGAGCGATTTACTGCTTGCAGGTAAAATTTCGAAGAAGGGTGATTTTTCTCGGATTTTGAAGGAGGAAGAACGCTCTCTTCAGCTCCAGTGTCTACGAGAAATCGAATTCCAGTTTTCCTATCGGTAATGTTGAAGAGGCGACTATTTTGTGTGGTGCCAGTGGGACTTGTCGCCGCTAGTCGCTGGCTTGGTCGTTTCCCTGGTTGGTAAAAGCAGTTTTGAAAGAGCAGGGAGGAGAGCATTTCTTGGCCTCACTACCGAACCTCCAGTGATAACAGCAGTCCCCTCCAGCATGGCGTTGTGAGCTGGGACTTCTCGCTTTTTGGTCTTGTTTTTGACGAGAACCGCGATCACGGCTGCGACTTCGGCCTCGATTTGGCTGAGAAGACAGGGCTTGAACTTGCAATGAAAGCTGTAAAGTTTGAGCCTTGATTTCTTGCATCTCAGCAGAAGAAGAAGGAGAAGGGTGAGAGGAAGAAGACAGGTTTGAGATAGCGTGATAGTTCGATGGAGTAGAAGTCTCAATAATTTTGTCCGCCAAATCCGCGAGCTTTCCTATCTCCATAGAGTCCCTAGTTGAAGCTAGTACAAGTTGGACGTTGGTTGGGAGCCTTTGTAGAAAAAGTTGCTTCAGAATGTTCTCCTCCAGCTTGTTGGTTCCTAAAAGTTGCTTCATTTTTCGGAGTAACTGAGAGGGTTTGCGATCTCCCAGCTCCTCTGAAATGAGTAGCTGATGTAGGCGTTTTTGCTCGGATGCTGATGTCCTCTGAATAAGCTCAGCCTTTAGTTTGTCGTATGGCTTTTCCTTTGGGGGTGAAATGAGAATATCCCGAATTTCTTGAGCATATTCAGGCTGAAGGGATGCGACAACGTAGGCAAATTTTGTTGCCTGAGCAGTGACGCCTCGGGTTGTGAACTGCGCCTCTACCTGGGCGAACCAAATGGTAGGATCATTTGGCCAGAAAGGAGGAAGCTTGAGTTGCACATTAGAGATAGAGGGTGAGCTAGAAGTAGTTTCCGAAGAAGAAGTTGTTGAAGAATCGGTCTGATTATCAGTTGGCATGGTGATAGTAATGTGAGTAAAACAATTGAAGGAAAGGGTGACAATAAATGCAAGTTATTTGACGAAGGAAGTATGCTGCTCAACACGCTGGTCGGGTTTAGATCACGTCGGGGTCACCAGTGAAGAGGATGGTTGCTAATTATAGGCGAGATGGGAATAAAAAGCAATCACCACTTACCGACTTTATGCGTGCAGGCGTTTCCCGGGCATGAATCCTCCAATGATAACAATATTGCACAATTTCCCAAAATATAGGTACACAAAATATCACCACACAAATTATCACAAAACTACCTGGCTAGATTTTGGATTGATCTCTGAGTGAATTGCAGAGATGATATATAAGATAGTAATGATTTCTCCAAGTGAGGTGCAGGAGTAGAATGTAGAGAATAGTATGATTGTAGAAATTGCTCCAAGTGAGATGAAGGAAACAAATTTTGATATGAAGAGATGACGTTCTCAAATTGACGTGTTGCCTCGATGAGATAACTTTGAGAAGTGTGTGAAGTAAGGAAGAAATGGTTCAGTCGAAGTAGGGAGAACCAGAGAACAAAGAAAGGTGTATGACCCATGAGCTTGTGTGGCCTGTTTACTATTGACTAAAGTCTTTAGCAAATAAACTTCTTGACAAACAAAATATCATTAGAAAGGAAGTGGTCAGCAACTGCTAGTAAGATTATACATTCCTACCAGAGGGTTACAAAAGAAAGTAATTTCCTGTCTAATTAGTTTTGTACAAAAGAAAGTATCTAATTACTCTTGGGATGCAGTAACTAGAATTAGAAATGAGAAATGAAGAAGGATGAGATGAGGAAAATACTACAAAACCTTAGAAGAGTTGTATTACATGTATTTATATTTACAGGCTTTCGGGATAAGCAATGACAAAGAAGTCCGTATATTGCGCATATGCTAATTAACTAATTATGCTAATTATGCTATTTACACTAATTGCATTACTTGAAATTAAAAACTTGTGTCATAAATGAATTCCTCATCATGGAAAACCCTTGAAAAGTTGTATTATTTATGTATTCAGGCTTTCTGGATAAACAATGAAAAAGAATTCCATATATTGTCATACGGTAATTAGCTAATTATGCTAATTATGCTATTTACGACAATTGCATTACTTAAAATTAAAAACTGGTGTCATAAATGAATTCTTCGTCATAGAAAACCCTAGAAAAGATGTATTATTTATGTTTTTAGGCTTTTTTGCTTAAGATTAGCAACATATTACATATTGCACATATGCTAATTAGATGATTTTGCTAATTAGGCTAATTTAAAAAAATTCTCAAGGTTGCCAAGGTGGCAACCAAGCTGAATTTACTTCAATACCCATCTAGAACACAAATCAACAAAAAAAACCTTGCACTTAACAACTTTTCCAGGTCTGAAAAACTTCTACTGGACTATTGGTTTAAGAGGTTCAAATAATAATGCATTGAATTGTATACAATATAGTGGTGAGACAGATGGTATATACTTGCAAAATAAAGAAACAACTGCTCGATTTTGATAATATTAAAGTTTCGCTTATACAAAGAAATTGTATACCCCAATAATCAAAAGATGATACATGTATGTGTTTGTATTGTTTCGCTTTTTCTTCATGGATATCATGAATACACTATTGAAAATATGTTTGTCTTCTGTGAACCCCGGCGACAGTTCAAGAAACATTTGTATTTTGAATTATTTTGAGTTATTATTGTATTATGTATTTACATTATAAATGTGATTTACCTTGAATATGTTTCTTAATTTGTTGCGACTGAAAATCAATAAAATCCCTGTGGAGGGAAAAATACTTGAAAAAATAAATAAAAGGAATGAGGAAAAAAAAGAATTTCTAAAATTTTCCAAAGCTCGCTCGCTACGCTCGCTCACATTTACTATATAATCTTCTTATCATATTAGGGAAATCGCTGTGTATAATTCGTCCCTGTTTTCACGAAGTGACGGTAATGAGGAAAAACGTACATTTTTTTCAATTTTTAGCTTTTTGCATTTTTGGACATCATTCACTAACATCTTGAACCTCACAAAGTTTCAGATCATAATAATGTATAATTATGTAACTATGGCGATAACGTCAACAAGAAAATACCTAGTAAAAGGATTTTCTGTTTTCACGAAGTGACGGCTTACAACCATCCCGTATGTTTTACGTGTGCGGCTGAGATCCGTCACTTCGTGAAAACAAAGAAGAGCGAGTCCTTGATTTGAGTTTGTGTTTTCACGAAATGGCGGTTAAAAGCGCGGTGATCAAGTCCCATATGTTTTACCCGCGCGCGGCTGAGATCCGTCACTTCGTGAAAATCCGTCACTACGCGTCCTTGAATTTCTGTGTTTTCACGAAATGACGGTTATGTTACAGCTCATTTTCCCCAAAAATATAAACAAATAGGCAAATGATTAGATATAGAACTAAGCATTGAATTATGATCTATCCCAGGATATAACATTTATTCACCCTTCATACATTAAAGAGGGTGAGATTATGCTTTAAAACTTTGAAAGCGATTTATTCAAAACTAACTTTCTTTTAGTTGCGCGCTTATCCGTCACTTCGTGACAACAGTAACGAATTAAATACCATAGCCTTCAGCGTTAAAAAACAACCTTAAATTTTTTGCTCGCTCGCTTCGCTCGCTCGCAAATGAACAATCAGACCATCACACAAAACGCAAAAGTAGTTTTTATCTGGAACCATGTTAAGATAGAAACAGTAATGTGTCGAAAATGATCATCGATAGTGTATTAAGCATTTGTAGCGGTATACTAATGTCTCAAAGTGGTATTTTCCGCCTTGTTTTCACCTTTTTGTAGGTAGGTGCCCCTTTTTTCCCAAAAAGTGCCCTTTTTCGTTGGTGCCCCCCCCCCCACTTTGAAAGACGCTCCGCCCCCCCCCCCCCCGACTTTGTCAACATCTTGACACAACTATTTAAAACTTATCTAATTTTCGTTTATCCATACAGCTTCAGATACGACCGGACCTACCCTAAGGTGTATTAAAAGTATCACCCTAGGGCTTTCCTTACCAAATACGTTCTTCGGGGTGAGCGACACGAGCGGCGAATACACCGCCACTGATCCAGCTGGTATAAATGGCAATCCCGAATACAGCCCACCTGTGGGTGACCCTTCTGCAGGTGGCTTCATCTTTCCCCCTGGTAGCACCGAGCTAACAGTCACGCTAAGAGATGTATGTGGTAATCCGTCGGATTGTGTTATCAATATCATCAACACACGTAAGCCGCATTAAATATTTTCAATTATGCTAAAAAGAAATATATTTTACTTTTTTTAATGTTTCTCTTGGCTGATACGGACAACATTGTTTGAATTTTGGTTGTTGTCAATCGGGCTGAACCAGGGAGCTTAGATTACGGAGAGGAATTCGGGCAAGAATCAGAATGGAAACAGATGGAGTAACATATGAGACCTCAAAAGCTATTTTCTTGATTTCGTAAATCCGAAAATGAAATAGAGTTCATATGTCCGAAGGTTCGTTATTCCGAACAGTTATGCAGGGCTCTATTGCATTTTCGGAATTACGAACTTTCGGAATTGTGAACCCTTTTTTCATTTTCGGAAATACAAACTTTCGGAATAACGAACCTTCGGAAAAACTTTTTTTTTCTTTTTATTTTTACTCAAACATTCACCCCTGCGGTACGTACTACCGACGTACGGTAAAATCAGTTCTCCTCCCAAAATATGAGCTCTTTGGCTAAACACACTCCTAGCTTGCATGTTGCTTTTATGGAAGTGTCTGAATAGATGGGGTCGGGCTAACTCGGCACTAGGGCGAACTCGGCACTGCGTGGTGACTATGTTTCAAGAGTTGAAGTCCCCGCTACGCACCGTACCGTTTTTCAGCCTTAAATTTCATGTTTTGTATAATTTTACTTCTTGAAATTTTCAACATTACTTCTTTGCTAATCATTTTACACATTGCTATCAAACAATTTTGAATTTAAGTGTTTTGAAATGTGTAATTAATGCGAACTTCAACACAAGTATTTGCGATCTATTCAACTCTCTGGGCTCACGGCCGCGATTTTCTGCCAAGGCCGAGTTCGCCCTAGTGCTGAGTTAGCTCGAATCCGAATAGATGTGCTTAGCCGTGTGAGATAATGGTCAATTCATGGAGACGATTGGACGTTTCCGCATTTAGTGTGTCCAGCTCGCATGTTTTTTCAATCGTAGGATGGCAAGTGAAAATCATCATCATTCATGATCTTTTAATGAATATGCATAATTAACACGGTAAAAACTACTTTCGAAAAATCAACTGAAGGCAATTTCAGTAGCCCTGTCTATCACCTTTAGAAATGTGCGAACATTACAATTGCGTATTACGTAATCCGAACCTGATTTCTTTAGGCAGTACAATAGGCTTTTGAAATTACCCTTGAGTTTATTTTTCGAAAGTAGTTTTTATCGTGTTAATTACACATTAATGATGATTAGTAACCCATTTTCATGATTACAAATGATCATTTAGGACTAGCGTGAGGTTTGAGTTTCGGATTAGGGTAAGGGTTACTTTTTAGGTTAAGGGTCTAGGCACTGGCGTAGCCAGGATTTTTCAAGAGGGGGGGGCCAAGGCGAGGGAGCGAAGCGACCGAGCGGGGGAGGGTGTGGGAGGGGGTATCCCCCTCCCACGGTAGGAAAATTTTTTAAAACCAGGTCATGAAAATGGCATTTTCTGCACCCTAAAATTCTATTCTGGTGTAACCTACTTGAGAAGTGACAGATGAAATAGGATTTTTTTTTTCTCTACTCCGCTGGAATGAATTGTAGTGGAAGGATTACCACTCCTTGGGGCTCCAGAATTCCAAGCAATACGCAAAATTACATGTAGTTGGTGTGTATAAATAGCTGTACCAGTGTACATACGAAACGTTGAAACCCGTGTTTTCGGATAGGAAAATATACAGACTAACAACCAAAAACCCACACACAGACACACTGACTATTGACTAACATATGACTAAGAGGACGCCCTTTCTCATGGAGTGGAATTTATATCTCATCTCAAGCGGTAGTCTCATTTGAAAACACATGCAACATCTTTATTAGGTGTATGTAAAAGACTTTAGCAATTTATTTAGCTGCCTTGTTTAGCTCTTTATCTCATTTTCTCGGTTAGAGGTTGTTCATTAGTTGCCTAATTCGTATATACTATTCGAATCCAGCTACGTACTCCTTCATTTAAGTACTGAGGAATTATATAGTTTGATTAATTTTTGTAACCAAAATGAACATCAATGTGAGTATTTAGCACGGAAAAATATTAGAATTACATCGTGTAAAGAGTATAGAGATCACAATTTGTAATAAAAACATATGGAAATAATGTAACTACACATAGAGAACGGGCTAAACAAAGTCTTCATACAACCAAGTCAAGCGCACATGATTTGCCACATGTGAAGGCCGTTTTTGTCATTCAATTTAGTGATAATAGATTTGACTCAAAACTGTAAACATCAAAGCAGAAAGCATCTCGTCCGATGACTTACTAGTATATAAAATACGACTTGAACAAAGAATGAAATTGTATCTTTTTTGAATATTCCTCTATAAAATCGAACTCTACCTTGAAAAACAGTGTTTTGCTTCTCCTCGGATGAAGACCATAAAAATGATATAACGGTGACATTGTTTTCGTATAAAAGCAATGTTGGCTACCACAATGATAACTCTTAAACAAACTCAAGATTTACAAAACGAAGAAAATGGTTATTGCCTCCATCGGACATATACCCATTCACAAAGAGAGGTTTATATTCGGCAAGAATAACTGATACGCCTCTTCATCATTCTGAGTACAATTTCTTTCAACTCTCGACAAACTAAAAGAAATATAAATGTTCTGTTACCAATCTACTTAGTCAATGTTGTTAACAAAGTTTCGGGGTTATGATTTGGAAAGGAACAGTTTTTGCTGGAAATGAAAGCAGTGTTTATTTTGTTTACTTTTTTGGTAATATTTCCATTTTATTTTTCCTTATTTCGATTGTAAGGTAGGGGTAGGGTAAGTCCTAGTAAGACCAGCATGTGAAAAGGAAATTAGTTTTTTTTTTTTTTTTTTTTTTTTTTTTTTTTTTTTTTTTTGCTCTCCGATCAACAGGGGGGGGGGGGGGGCATGGCCCCCTTGTGCCCCCCCTGGCTACGCCAGTGGGTCTAGGGTTAATATGGTTAAAGATAGAGATAAGTTTTGATTTTTACAAACCATCAAAAAGTTAACATTATAAAGTAAGGGGGTTATTTATAATATAGAAACGTGAAAATTGATTTCTAGCAACAAATATACAACTTTATGATGCAAGTGTGGTGGTATTTTTTTTTTTTAATCTTTAAACTTATTCTATTACAAAATCAACATCACAGAATAATTCTGTCCATTCTCATGTTGTACAAAAACCAATTTTGAGTGGATTTTGTCACAAAATGAGGCAAGTTTGAACAGAATAAGTCGGTGAACACTTGGCGCCCCTATGGGGGCCAAGTGTTCACCAACTCGTTCTGTGCCCACACAATTTCATTCCGTACCACAGAGTTTTTATTTTGTCAAGTCATCGACGTACATATAGACACAAAAAATTTATACCAAAACGGTATAGCTATACGATGAATTTTTGTGGATTTATGTGTCTGAACGCTGACTAACGAAACGTCGTATAACGAAACGTCGTATAACGAAACGTCGTATAACGAAACTGGGGTCAGAGCATCGTTTCGAACTAGAACTCGATAACGAATCACCTTTCCGTGTGTGTCTGAACGTATGGCGACCATAGAACGGTGTAACTGGGCGGGGCTTAACGTGAGCGCGCGCGAAAGGTGTCCTTACCAGGGGGCGGGGACTGACGGCGACCATAACAACATGCGCAGTGGAAAACTGCGCATCTATACGATGTTTTTCGAATCGGTCGAGATAATGTGTCTGAACGGTCCGTAGGCTATACGATGAAAATCGAGTTTCGGTATAAACGTTTTGTGTCTGAACAGGGGGCTAGAGAGAGCCAAGGCAGAGTGGTGTTGTTTGGTTCGTGCAAGGAGTTATCACTTGGTTCGTGGTTATGTGAAGGGTAGGTGGGGGTCATGTTCTCATTTTATCTTCCGACTTGTTATTATTTGTCTTTATTCTTCTGTCAAATTTTCTTTTTACCTTTCCTCACGTTTTCTTTGTTTTGATCTTTCTTCTCTTTCTGTCTTCATTGTGTTCTTCTTATTTTCATTTTTTTGTCATATTCAATTTCTTTATTTCCTTATTTTCTTTTTCAATCTCTCTGTCATCTTCTCTTTTTATTATTCTTTGTTTTAGTCAGTATCATCAAGTATTTCGAGGTATAAACCTTCCATAATTATGTTCTATTCGTTCTTGCCTCAAACCGTAATCTTTTTACTTAAAGGGATTCGGTAACTTGAAAGTTCTGTCAAGAAATCACCAACATTGAACAGTTTCAAACATAACTTGAAAGTTCTGCTATCTGCAGAAAACGTTTAAGTGAATATCGCTTACATGTATATTGATTCAAATACATTACTCGATGAAATTTACTTGTTTATTCACAAACTTTTTGATGACATGAAACTTTTGAACTGAATGAATGAATGACACAACTTATTATAGTTATTGGTGCTTTCATTGGTATTCATGCTGTACATACTCAACTATTATGCTGTACATGTATAATGAACGTCCAACGTGTATTGTTTGAATAACAATACTATCTTTTAATATATTATGTAAATATGTATATATCATTTTTGGTATCCCAAGTGGGGATTTTTATTGATCCAAGATCATCTCTTTACTTTGTTTATGAGCTTTCATAATATTATTATATTTTCAGGGGTTGTCAAAAGTATCTGATGTCGTTTCATCTCATTTAAAAAACGAATTACCGAATGTATATATATATATATATATATATATATATATATTCACGGCTGATAAATGAGAAATCGACAAACAGTTCGAATTGAGCATTTTCGTGGCTTTCATTTAACATTTGTTACTGTCATTTCCACATGTATCATTTTACCATGGCGGTACATGAATTCACACCAATATTATAATTGTATTACACACAGATTTGAGTATCCAAACCAAATACAGAACTAGTGCTGGAATCTATGCTGAAAAAATGAGGAATCATGTGAATAAATGTAATCTGCACCCCATACATAAACCTTAAATTCAAAATTTGTGAAATCCAAGCGTAATACAGCGGAATAACTCCATGGTATAACGAGGTTCTCAGTACCATTAAAGTTACCATGCTACAGCAGGAATACCGTTATATATAATCAAGTTAACAGCAAATAACAAAACGATATGGTATAAAGAGGTGGGATTCACACCAATATTATAATTCTACATGTAGTACACACAGATTTGAGTATCCACCCAATTACAGAACTAGTGCTGGAATCTATGCTGGAAAGTGAGGAATCATGTGAATAAATGTAATCTGCATCCCATACATAAACCTTAAAATCAAAATATGTAAATTCCAAGCATCTAGCCAGAGAAGGGTTAAACCCACGGCTAGAAACCCCCTCTCGTAAACGAATGTCCCCTCTGCATTGCCACGAGCCCCCCTTGCTAGCCGTCAGGAATGCCCGATCAGACGGGGAAGTTTTTTATGTAACCCGGATGCACCACCCATTCCCAGCTCTCATCAACGATTCCAGCAAAAGTGTTGCCAACCGGGCCCCATCACTTCCCTCCAGGTATACCTCCCCGCATGTAAAATCGAGCGAGGCTCCTGAAATTACTTGTCTTACGAATGGTAATATAATTTCTTGCTAATATATGTAAGTGTGATGAAGGCCCAAATTGATAAATTCTGTCCAGGTCACCGACCAATATAGACCATGGGATGACCGCTGAAATTCTCACTTTTCGTGGTCCGCGAGTTCGCCCCACCTAATTTCACCTTGTAAATGTTACTAAAAATATAAAAACACTAATGGCATATGTTGCCATTTGCAAAATGTGCAAGTTTGTTCAAAAATGATTATTTTGTAGCAAAAACTGAGCTCCATATCTTCTTGACCACATGGATTTCAGCCACAGAGTTTAGTACAGCATTCCCACCACATGGTATGTGCTGTGTGTGTGTGTATGAGAGTTTGTGTGCTTTGTGTTTGTGTGTATTATGTGCATGGTGTATTACGAAGTGCCAGGCTCTTTCACTTACTTTAACCTGGCTGTAGAACAGCATGGCATGGCCAGTGCAAACTGCATGATAAAACCTTTGTTTTTTATCTTTTGATTTATTTAGAATGGGGAGCTTAAGTTTATTATAAAACAGAGGAGGGAAGAGAAAGGATTGAGGCTTTTATGAGGGGAAAAGTGAAAAATTGTTTGTCAACAGCTATATTTTAGTGGCCAATATCAAAGACAATGCAGATAGTGTAGTCTGCTACGGATAATGTAGTCTGCTACCTATTGTGAACACACAGAGTAACTGCAATACCAAGTAGTATTGTAAGGAATGAGGTAGTTTGCACTGTGTCGTGTTTAGTCAAGGGAAGATTCACAGCAAAGAATTCTTGTGCCTTATTGCTCATGAATAGGAAAATCTGCTACACATTAATTCAATCAGTGAAGAAAAAGTGAGAGTTGGCGCCTCTGATATTCACACGAGATGAAAGAAACAAACAGCTTCATGTTACTCAGAAGTGACAGATATGAGAAGTGAATGAGTTCAATTCTTTGGCAGTCATAAAGGCCAAGGCAAAATACGGAAAACTGTTAACAAGTTTAATGTGGACATTTGAAACACGAAACTCCTCTAAAATTCATTTTCCTAATCATGAGAGGTGAGATGTTATTTTTCTGTGATGGCACAGAATGCAAGATTGTGCCTCATGTTGAGGACATCACATGTACACTGCTCGCAGCAGACACTTTGAGATTCAGCACTCTAAATTACCTGAGATAGATTTTGGTAGGTTTGCATGGATTTACATACATAAGCACTGATATTACAATTTATACATTTTATTTCTTGGAAATATTCATATATGGGTTATGCAATTGCAAATACTTCTTTAAAGACCTACTAATTTTTCAAGTGCTATAGACTGAGTTTTATCCATTACAGAGTGGATTTTGCATGAATTTGCATAACTGGAATTTAACTATATCATGGTTTCCTACTTGGCAACAATCACAGGCCTATAAACATTGCATTTTGCACCAAAAGTTACTCTTAGCATATTGCCTTTAAGGTGATTTGATAGTTAGTGTTTGCAGTTCAGTCAAATAGACTGATTTGCATATTGATACAAAATCTACATAATTAGGCACCAATATCATAAAAGGTATACACAATTTTTGCTTAGAAATATTAAAAATTCAGATGATGCAGTCCGAAATAGAACTGAATACTAACTTTTGATTGATACGATACTGAGCTGTTCGGTGCAAGTACTACATTATCAAAAAATGGGGTTTGCATTAATATGCATAATTAAGCATCATTATAATTTATGGTGACGAACTGCTAGTTTCTAAGCTTGAAAACAATCATGTTTACAGTCAGCACCCATAGTTTCTCAAACTATAGCTTTCATATGATCTGATACAGGAATTTTCAGTTGAGTAGCCACAATAACGGATTTGCATATTGATGCAGATTTGCATAATTAAGTGTCAATTTCACATAATTGAGAATCACTGTCATAAAACAATTACAGATTTGTTATGGCTTGGAAAATTCGCATTCAGATTCTGCATTCCAAATTATCCTTAAATACCATCTTTTGATTGAGAGCATACTGATTTTTGTGAATTATGGGATAAACAATATATTTTGCATAAATTTGCATAATTAGGCAACATTACAGTGGTAAATTGCCACTTCCAAACTTCGCAACATTCATATTTAGATTAAGCACCTAAAGTTTAATCAAAATATCAGTATTCATGCAGTTTTATAAACATTTGTCAGTCTAAAAGAGCCAAAATAATGGATTTGCATACAAATGAATAATTTGTATAATTAGGCATCAATATTTCATAATTAGGAATCAGTGTCATAAAATATTAACACATTTACGGCTTGAATTATTCACATTCAGATTATACAGTCCCAATAATCCTTGGATATGTCTTTACTGAGAACACACCGGTGTTTGTGAATTATTGTATATAAGTAATGAATACTGCATAAATTTGCATAATTAGGCCACATTACAGTAATTAATTGCCATTTCCAAGATTTACAACATTCATATTTAGAGCAAGCACCCAAAGTTACCCTGAAATATCACCTTTCATGTGATTTGATATTAGCATTATTAGTTAAATAGCCCTCAAATGGATTTCCATATTGACGCCTGATTTGCATAATTAGGCATCAATGTTACAAAAAATATACATATATGGTTAAGAAATATTCACATTCAGATGATGCAGTCCAGATTAGCCTGAAATACTTTTTTTTTAAATTAATGATACCAGTGTTTTGTGTATTATAGTTAAACAATGAATTATGCATAAATTTGCATAATTAGACCTCATTAGAGTGATAATGTGCAAGTTTCAGGCTTGGCAACATTCATATTTAAATTCAGCACAAAAAAGTACCTTTGTCCCCAACTTTTCAGGTGGGGCGAACAAGTGGACCACGAAAATGAAAAACGGAGCCTCTTTTTCCATGTCATCCCATGGTCTAATAGCTTAAACAGTGATTTTCTTCATATAGCATGCACTAATTGCAATTATACAACATGTCACAACGTAAAATGTATACAGTATGCCTGTTTAGACCCCCCCCCCCCGACCCCCCGAGGCCACTCCATGGCCCCCTTTCGGATGAGGTGAGGGCAAAAACCCAATCTTCAGACCCTTGATCTGAGAAAACATGACTGGGACAAAATTCCCTCACGGCCCACGACTGCGGAGCCACCTTAAAACCGCAGATGTTTGTGCGACCAAGCATTTTGCTCCACATCCGAGTAATTTTTTAATTTGTCAGTATTACCCTGCATTCCCTTGGGAAATACAATTCTCCTGTAAATCAAAATACAATCACTGGATGCTTTTAAACCCACTGTATATACAGCGGAATAACTCCATGGTATAACGAGGTTCTCAGTACCATTAAAGTTACCATGCTACAGCAGGAATACCGTTATATATAATCAAGTTAACAGCAAATAACAAAACGATATGGTATAAAGAGGTGGGATTCACACCAATATTATAATTCTACATGTAGTACACACAGATTTGAGTATCCACCCAATTACAGAACTAGTGCTGGAATCTATGCTGGAAAGTGAGGAATCATGTGAATAAATGTAATCTGCATCCCATACATAAACCTTAAAATCAAAATATGTAAATTCCAAGCATCTAGCCAGAGAAGGGTTAAACCCACGGCTAGAAACCCCCTCTCGTAAACGAATGTCCCCTCTGCATTGCCACGAGCCCCTCTTGCTAGCCGTCAGGAATGCCCGATCAGACGGGGAAGGTTTTTATGTAACCCGGATGCACCACCCATTCCCAGCTCTCATCAACGATTCCAGCAAAAGTGTTGCCAACCGGGCCCCATCACTTCCCTCCAGGTATACCTCCCCGCATGTAAAACAAGCGAGGCTCCTTAGTTACCCTGCTACGGCAAGAATATCGTTATACATATTCAAGTTAACAACATACAACAAAACGATATGGTACATGTATAAAGAGCTGGGATTCACACCAATATTATAATTCTAGTACACACAAATTTGAGCATCCAACCCAATTACAGAACTAGTGCTGGAATCTATGCTAAAAATGAGGAATCATGTAAATAAATGTAATCTGCATCCCATACGTAAACCTTAAATTCAAAATTTGTGAAATCCAAGCGTGCAGCCAGAGAAGGGTTAAACCCACGGCTAGAAACCCCCTCTCGTAAACGAATGTCCCCTCTGCCTTGCCACGAGCCCCCCTTGCTAGCCGTCAGGAATGCCCGATCAGACGGGGAAGTTTTTTATGTAACCCGGATGCACCACCCATTCCCAGCTCTCATCAACGATTCCAGCAAAAGTGTTGCCAACCGGGCCCCATCACTTCCCACCAGGCATACCTCCCCGCATGTCAAAACGAGCGAGGCTCCTGAGTTACCATGTTTCAGCGGGAATGCCGTTTTATACATGTTTAATCAAGTTTACAACAAACAACAAAACGGTATGGTATAAAGAGCTTGGATTCACCCAATATTATAATTGTAGTACACAAAATTGAGTATCCAACCCAATTACAGAACTAGTGCTGGAATCTACATGTATGCTGAAAATGAGGAATCATGTGAATAAATGTAATCTGCATCCCATACATAAAACTTAAATTCAAATTTTGTGATATCCAAGCGTGTACCCAGAGAAGGGTTAAACCCACGGCTAGAAACCCCTTCTCGTAAACGAATGTCCCCTCTGCACTGCCACGAGCCCCCCTTGCTAGCCGTCAGGAATGCCCGATCAGACGGGGCAGTTTGTTATGTAACCCGGATGCACCACCCATTCCCAGCTCTCATCAATGATTCCAGCAAAAGTGTTGCCAACCGGGCCCCACCACTTCCCTCCAGGTATACCACCCCGCATGTAAAATCGAGCGAGGCTCAGGACTGAGTTACCATGCTACAGCAGAAATGCCGTTATGTATAATCAAGTTAACAACAAATAACAAAAACGATATGATATAAAGAGCTGGGTCCGGCGATATTATTCTGCTTTATCAAGAACATTGTTAAATCAGGGGCCTGCAACATAAAGAGACACAATCAATCCCACGGTCAATTGTAACTTCTTCAGTACATAATTTGCCTTAGACTTACGATTTGAGTCAATCGTAAGACCGATCGCATTTCCCATGTTACAGGGCACAGATCTCTTTAGCTGAGTTTCCACTCTACCCTATATATTCGATCGCTTGACCTACAAGCATTAAATCCAATCGACATGTATAATTGCCTTCGTATCTGTGAGACAACACAAGTATCGTGTCAATCATAACTTATACCTTAACCAACCAAAACCATTATTACAGAATCATTGTTTGCAAAACAACTTAATACTACACAGGCGGTGATATTGGGGATGGTGGATGGGGATTTTGGATTGTCCAAATCAACAGGTCCTGCCTCTACCAAAAGCCACGAAAGAATGACACAATTTCCATGAGTACACGCTTCCACAATCGCGTGTTATGCGCTCCGTGTGCAAAAGGAAGCGCGCATCCGGAAACGCGCCACAAAAGCGCGCCTTGTCTAGAGGCGCCAAATTCGTGACACAAATGTAAACAGTCTTATTGTTGCGTCACAATGACGAGCAAATCCAAAACAAGGAGCGAGTGGGCTACCAGCCGAGTATAAATATGTTTGAAAGCGTTTGGCAACTCTTTAAAATTTCTTATTCACGGCTGATAAATGAGAAATCGACAAACAGTTCGAATTGAGCATTTTCGTGGCTTTTATTTAACATTGGTTACTGTCATTTCCACATGTATCATTTTACCATGGCGGTACATGAATTCACACCAATATTATAATTGTATTACACACAGATATGAGTATCCAAACCAAATACAGAACTAGTGCTGGAATCTATGCTGAAAAAATGAGGAATCATGTGAATAAATGTAATCTGCACCCCATACATAAACCTTAAAATCAAAATATGTGAAATCCAAGCGTGTAGCCAGAGAAGGGTTAAACCCACGGCTAGAAACCCACTCTCGTAAACGAATGTCCCCTCTGCATTGCCACGAGCCCCCCTTGCTAGCCGTCAGGAATGCCCGATCAGACGGGGAAGTTTTTTTATGTAACCCGGATGTACCACCCATTCCCAGCTCTCATCAACGATTCCAGCAAAAGTGTTGCCAACCGGGCCCCATCACTTCCCTCCAGGTATACCTCCCCGCATGTAAAATCGAGCGAGGCTCCTGAAATTACTTGTCTTACGAATGGTAATATAATTTCTTGCTAATATATGTAAGTGTGATGAAGGCCCAAATTGATAACTTCCGCCAAAGAGCAAATTAAATAGCTCGCCGCCAAAGAACACGGTTTCACTGGAAATTCAGCTCGAGGTGAAAATTCTCACCAATGGTTGAAGCCAACTAATTAGCAAGGACGAATGTATAAACACCACGGAAACCATATATCCGGGTACCGCAGGCAGCCTTGCATTTATTTATTTTTTTTATTTTTTTTTTTTAATACGAACGCCTAGTTGCATTAAACTGGAACACTGTAAGTTACCTAACACTGTCGAAATGCAATATCTTGCCATGCGGTACCTAACCGGAATCCGGACATAACTCCCTAAACTTGCATTACTCCAATATGATAAACCTTACTTTATAACCGCCACTAATTACCACCATAAATGAGAGAGCTCTGCATAAGTATAAACATTGTGAGGAGGCTATGACGCAAACAAGCCCTCAATAACTCTCATCTCATCTCAACATATTAACAAGCCTGTTAACGGTAAAACTCATAAGGGCTCTAGGCTAAAGAGACCCCCTTTATGGACTATCTTCGACTCTGTTAATTCTTTGCTCATTCACCGAGTAAAAGACAGACAATAAAACATTCGTATTTAACGTTTGCAGGTAAGACACAATAAACATCAAAGGGATGTATACATGTACAAATAGGAAGGGCAGCTGCTCGTTAACCCTTTCGAGACCATTGACCACATTTGGCGTCTCGGCTCAACAACTCCTGATCCAGAGCCGTAAAAATACACCAAACGCAAATTTATGCATATACAGTGTCCATTTTTGTTGCAGGACCATATTGCATTAGATGCCAGGATTTTTTTTTAAAAGGAGAGTAAGCGTTAAAATCCTTAAATTGGCAAAGCATTCAGAGGTTCAAAATCACTGTTTTTTGTTTGTTTGTTTGTTTTGTTGCTTTTTTTATAGAAGTTGGCAATTTTCTCAACTTTTTGCCAAAGCTCTTAACCATGTATATTTTTCTAATATATTACATTGTAATAGTACCATGTAGCATTAAAAGAATAAAATGATTGTTGCCAATGAATTTGAAGAACAAAACGTGATCGGTTTAGCCTTTAAATAATTCCTGTCCCGAAAGGGTTCAAAACCCTACTGACCGGAACTCGTTGTCCGTGCCGATCTGCTTGGAAGTGGGCGTGACCAATACTTAGTTGTACGTCTGAACCTCTTAGCAATGTCCAAGACGAAGAAATATGTCCCAGCATCTGAAAAACGTACCCCGTCCGGACGAAAAAGCTCACGAGAGGTATGTACGTACCATCTCCGGGTGCTCTATGTAGCTACCATTCAACCTCCCAACAAGGGACCTTGCATATCTGAAAAACGTACCCCGTCCGGACGAAAGCTCGCGAGAGATATGTACCATCTCCGGGTGCTCTATGTAGCTACCATTCAACCTCCCAACTAGGGACCTTGCATACCTGTTCAATGACCGCCGCTAGCGGTCGACGAGGCCCTGCTATTGACCACTTCTAGCTTTCTTGAAAAATCCCTCTTTCTCTTCGCCTCGATATCATTTTATTTGTCCTCACGTGAAGTTATATGACGGCATCGAACCCGCGCCAAGAAAAAGTGACGATAGGAAAGCCATTGTCTCGCTTACATGGAGTCCCCTTCAGCCGTGCCAGGTAATCACCGCCCCACAGCCGAGCTCCCTGCTGCCCTTCTGCTGAACCCGCCGGGCCGTCTAATGGCGTCCCGCACGATCCATACGGTAGGGGCTGCAAAATTAAGAAAAACTTTGGGGAGTATCTTGCACTAGGGACATGTAATCACAATCACTGAAAGATAAATTCTGTTCTGACCCTGTGATTTTCATGTAAAGAAACTGTTTCAAAGCAAGTGGGAAAGTTCCATTAGTTGAACATACACAGGTGCCTATATAGTGTGAGATTTTTAGGATTGTTGAATTGACAAAACATTCTTTCACTTTTCACAAGTAGTTTCGCTGCACACAGAAACAAACCCAAATCTGGCATGAATGTTCAGCCGAACAGTCCCATTTCGGGTAATACCTGTCATATTCCCAATATGAGGGCATAAGAAGAGTAATCCTCAGCAGTGGACCATTTTATTATGATAATTCAATGTAATTGACATGAAAAGAATGAGAAAGCCCGCAAATTATTTTTCACCTTTCCCAGAACTGAACCTTCCCTTTAACAATCATAAGAGTATGTCCTGGGCCCAGTTGCATAAAACCTGTCTTCAATGACAAGCTGCAAAAACTGTTAAAAGCTACTAAAATGCTTGCATCCGATTGGCTGAGAGCAAATTTGTCTGGAAAAATTACCGACAAACGCTTGATAAAAGTACGCCCCACTGGCGTCTCTGTACAACTCTTTGGTACCTGCAAAAATTTCCAGGCATCTTGAGCCTGTAATATAATCCCAGTATCTCAAGTGTCGAGTTGATGCATTCTCACTTACGTTAATAGTGCCAATATACCATCTCGCAATTTGGAAAAACTCGTTGTACACGTATGTTATTTAGTAACTCAGTCTTAGCTCTGGTTGGCAATGTATTACTTAAAAACACTACAATAAAATGGTTGAGGAGTTAAAGTTTCTTGGTTTACTTATTGATAATAAGTTATCTTGGAAACCAGAGCCTGTGTATCTAAACAAATTGCTCTCTAGAAATGTTGGTATTATAAACACAACGAAATCCTTGTTTTCCTCACTGTTGTTGTATTCCACTGGTTATACCCGTCATAAATTACGGTGTTCTTGCTTGGGGCAACTCTGCTTTTAAAGTCTCAATTGGATAGACTCTCAGTTGTACAAAATGGGTGATGAGAATGATTTTGAAAAAGCCTCGACTATGATGGAGTGCATAGGCATTGTACACGCCAATCCTCTTTCTTTCATTTCTTCGTACTCACCTTGCCCAGAAAACATTAATTTACAATTGGCCCATTTATTGGAATCATCTTGATTCAACTCTAAAGCAAGCTTCCTCTCTTAGATCTCTTTGACAAAAAAAAAATTTTCGCCAGCCCTCCAAAAGTCGCTCAGTGGGGGGGGGGGGGGTTATGGGGTCCAGTTCCCCTCCATAATTCTCTGACAAGCAAAAAAAAAAAAAAAAAAAAAAAAGAAGGTTTTCTTCTCGAAAAGGGGGGGGGGGGCACAATCGCAAATAGGGGGGCACATTGCATTGTTTTCCCTCAAAAGGGGGGGGCACGGGCCGGGATTGCCCCCCCCCCCTGGATCCGCCACTGATCATAATAACAATCATAGTAGGCCTAATAATAATAATAACCATACTGATAGCAATAACACAGAATAACGTTTGTATGGCGGTTAATAGCCTACTGTTGTTTTAAACGCACAACGTTCCGACTACAGGTCAATAACCGGACATAAATGTAGTCTACGAAAGGAAATTTAGAAATCTATACCGGTACTTAATTATGAACCGATAAGGAAATATTTGAAGGTTAACTCGGCCGTACAATAAATCCAAAGCACTATGTCTAACTAGTCAGTAGTCTACATGTAGGCTACAAAGGCGCTGGAAATTTTTGCAATTGAAATGGATGAACTTGGGCCAACTTTGATAAGCATGTTGCAAATATACCAATTCCCTACCGTTTATACCAATAGTCGGTAGGCCTACAATGTAATGATATAAATGACTGGACGTGACAGTGATTAGGTAATATGTCATGTCATTAAGGCCTACTGCCTGGAAAGGCAGCTGTTCCTATTTTCTGCAGCAAAACAAGGCGATATAATCGCCCCGCCATGTATTTTCATTCAACCCTAAACTAAGGCTTACCAGCGGCTAAGGGAGAAAACTTCCCACATAACTCGAATCCTGCTGTGTCTCAACCCATTTCATCTAGATCCAGACAGAGATATAAATCTACTTTCACCTCCCATCTTGATGTTACTTTGTTAGGTCAAGATCCTGTGCTTAATATTCCAGGCTCTAAGTTGAGCCAAGAGTAGATCTAGGTCTAGCATTAGAATCATCGCAACAATTCTCTCTAGTAATTGTTGAGGTTAACAATATTGCAGGATCCGACCTCTGTCAACAGGCCCTACCCTAAGTTAGGAGCCCCAGGCCTAAACTCGGCCCTGACTACATGTAGATGCGACGTTTGTTAACCCCAGATCTTGATCTATCAATACCATTTACCGACTGACCGGATACTTGTTGAGGTTCCGGTCCTTGGGCTTGGACGGTCCTTGGGGTTGGACTTGGCCTTGGGCTTGGTCTTGGTCTTGGTCGTATTGGTCCGCAAGATCCGAGCCCGCTGCCGGAGGTTATGATGTTTCTCGGCCTGCAGAACCAGCTGATATAGAATTAGGCCTACTTCGCCTACGGCGCTATCGCTCACTTCGTCCGGACTCCTTCGCCTTGACAGTGATACCGTACCCGTCTTCCTTCGCTTTCGGCATGCCGGTTGCTGATTCCAATTTACAGCACGGACTAAAGTAAGGTCTAGTCTAATCTATACGTACAAACGAAGTCACTGTGCAGCACCAAAATTAATCATCTCTCCACTGGAGTTAATAACAAAATTGATGTTAGCGAATTCCAAAAGTCGAACAATGTATTCAAGGAAATTGACGGGATTTCCACTGCCGATGCAAAAACAAAGTCAACGTTAGTTCCGGTAAGGATCCAATTATATTTTGGATATTTTGATATGTGTCAACAATTTCTTGTAAATTTGGATTGTCCAAATCAACAGGTCCTGCCTCTACCAAAAGCCACGAAAGAATGACACAATTTCCATGAGTACACGCTTCCACAATCGCGTGTTATGCGCTCCGTGTGCAAAAGGAAGCGCGCATCCGGAAACGCGCCACAAAAGCGCGCCTTGTCTAGAGGCGCCAAATTCGTGACACAAATGTAAACAGTATTATTGTTGCGTCACAATGACGAGCAAAACCAAAACAAGGAGCGAGTGGGCTACCAGCCGTGTATAAATATGTTTCAAAGCGTTTGGCAACTCTTTAAAATTTCATATATATATATATATATATATATATATATATATATATATATAGATGCGAAGATACCTAACTTTAACATTTCGACGGCGTCTCGGTAAATTATAAGTGTGAGGATGAGAGAGGAGACAGAGACGTGGGACGTAGCTGTACTTCAACTTTATTCAAGCTTTCGGCCTTCCCGGCCTTCTTCAGGATCTGAAGACAATACAATGCAAACCTAGCATACACACATACGAGTGTGTATGCTAGGTTTGCATTGTATTGTCTTCAGATCCTGAAGAAGGCCGGGAAGGCCGAAAGCTTGAATAAAGTTGAAGTACAGCTACGTCCCACGTCTCTGTCTCCTCTCTCATCCTCACACTTATATATATATATATATATATATATATATATATATATATATATATATATATATATATATATATATATCAATGATTTTAGAAATATGCACCAAAATATCACTGAATACGTTTTTGAAAATTTCCGTTTATTGCGAGGATACCAGATAATATGTACATATATTTAAATGTCTTCTGTATTTTTTTTGTTTTTTGTTTTGTTGCTGTAATGAATTTATATTGTTACTTGATATCTATGTTATCAAACAGGGCCTCATGGAAGACCACCACTTTTGGTAAAAATGTGCTACCCTGTATAAATATCAGAAATAAATAAATAAATAAATAAACTTTGTGGAGGCTTGATTTAATAAATTGTTGAATTTTGATATCTGTCTTGTAAAATGATGTTCAGAAGGATAAATAAACAGCCAGGCATAAAAAGGTTTTCAAATATATAATGCTATTATTAAGTAATCTATGACTGAATACTCCCATTTACGAAAGCGTATGGCCATACGCTTTAGTCTATGGGGGAAAATGAGTCTGGCATTTCCGGTCACTTGCATATGTTTACTTTTGTGAAGCACATGATGATTTTGAAGTGCTTTTTTTTTCCTGGGCTTCATTTTACACCATATTACATACACTGATAGCATGTAAGGCCAGGCAGCTCAGATTTTATAAATCCTCTACAAAGTTACCAAATCACTTTAAGTGTATATGACATCTATATACTACAAGAAATTGGCAGACTGGAAACCAGTTTTATTTGGGAAGGAGGGTTTTTCTAGCTTTCTAGCTTGGTCAGACCTGGTGGAACTTTAGACCACATTACATTTGTATAATGACAGAAGCAATGATAGTTTCTTCACTTTTATTACAAAAAGTGCATTGTTTATCAGCTACCACACCAAATCATAATTATGAATCTTTCATATTATTATATTATTCTGTTTAGAACCATCTCATATTGTTATCTATTGTTGATTGGAAAGAAATAAGCATGACCCCCATCGTTCATCCTGAATACCATTTTTTGCCCACTTTGTAAGTCTTTTACATTATTGGACTTTGTATTTAAAAAAAAAAAAAAAAAGACTTATAGATATTGGAATAACCAGATTTTGTTTTCACTATATGGTGCAACGCTTAAGGAAGTATAGCTACGGTCCTTTGGAATATTATGTTCAATCTCTTTTTAAAACGTACCTCACCGAACCGCTAGTCTAGTAAAAAAAGGGGGGTTCCCGGTGCACCATCGAGATACATTCTTTAATTAACATTTTTATAATGCTTGGAGAGTCTAGTTAATGAATTTTTATGTTCCCATTGCCAAATCGTGTCCCATGGGATTCAAAAACGAGGGGCGTCGCTGGAACATTTTGAATGGGGAGTGTGAAACCTAGATTTGCCGACAAATTTCTAGGGTGTGACACCCAAATTTTTCGACAAAAATGCTGCACCTAATCCCCCCCCCCCTCACACACACACACACACACACACACACAAATAATAATAAAAGAAAATCACAGATGTAGAGATCTTGATCACACAGGTCCATTTTCGCAATGAGGGGGCTGACGCCTTTTGCCCGAATATCAACTTTTCACTTTCTCATTTTTTTGCGAGCGAGCGAAACGAGCGAGCAATTTTTTTTTTTTTTTAACTTTTCGTGGTAAAAATGTACAGAAGTTACATACAGAAGTTATACAATTATCTGGAACCTCGCTGCCCAAATATGGGGATATTCTGGCACCTCACTTCGCTGTCCGAATATAAAGTGGTGGTTGCCTGAATATCAGAACTTTGAAAATCCTCAAGGGGGGGGGGGGGGGCGCTGCAGCCCATTGTGGAAGGGGGACGCCTTTTGCCCGAAGATTAACTTTCCAGTTGGCAAGAGAGCGAAGCGAGCCAACAAAAAATTAGCCAGTTTTTCCTTTTTTTTCTTTCCTTCCCTTTTCCTTTCGTTCTTTTTTCTTCTGTTTTTTTCTTCCTTTCCCTTTTTTTTTTCTTTTCTCTTTTCTCATTTTCCAGTTCCTCTTCCCTCTCCCGTTTCCCCCCTCCTTTTTATTTGGCCGACAGAGGTGGCGCAATTGTCGACAGAAATTTTGAGTGGGGGTGTGACACCCCCCCCCCCCCCCCTTCTAGCGACGCCCCTGTTTACACCTGTAAGATTAAAGATTTTTGTCCCCCACTACGCTGGCAGATCCGGAGGGAGGGGAGGGTGCACAGGTCTCAAACATCGCTGACAAGGAATAAAGTTAGTTTACCACATTTCCTATCTTCTATCTTCTCTTTTGGATGAAGAAAACGAGGTTATTAGACTTTTCAATGTTATATTTCATGTCTAAATAATCTTTGAAAAAGGAACAAAATTACAATTAGCCAAATTCTCAAATTGGGCTTAATACGGAGGCACATAGTATACATGTTTGTATTTTTGTCACGCGAATAGGAATTCCATAATTACATGTATTCATTTTGCTGGCGTGGGGTCAAGGCTCGTGCCTCCTCCCCCCCCCCCCCCCCCCACCCCCCTTAAGAATCTGCCACTGAACATGCTGAATGTATCTCGTGATATACATTATGAATGTAGTCTTTGTGCTATTTCAACAGTCACTGAATTACCAGTCAACAACTGCCCAAACTTTAGCGAGACAGCAGCCACCGAAATCGACGCAGCCACGTACCTTTTCTCTCCAAACTATGGGCCAGGGGACGTGACAACAAACGGTACCTACCGCTTCCACGGACCCGTTAACCCTGCCATGCCTACTGTGGATTTTACGACGACACCCACACTTCCTGGTCCACCATTCCTTCTCCCAGTGGGAACAAACAACCTCACCACAACGATCAGCGATACAGAACTTAATTTCACGTGCTTATCTACCATCATAGTTCGAGGTGATTATATGGGGAGTGCATTATTACTTAAAATGGAAATGCTCAATATTCATTTTAATGTAGGCCTATTATTATTATTACATCGCGATCATGATCACCCTTCTCTTTTAAAAGGCAATGTATAGATCCTTGTGCTAAATCATGAGCTTGTATGATAAATCGTGATCTTACTGTGTTTGTACATGAACTTAAAAGAAACTTATTTTTGAATGCTCGCATATCTGGATCTAACTTTACTCTAGATATGACAAGTTAATGTAAGATAGTCGAGATCTACAGCTACATGTAACATAAATCTAGAATCTAGTAACACAGTGAACGCCACAACTTAGATTTCTAACACGTTACATTAAAGTAATTTTTGCTTTAGCATGAATTGCAAAGGGAAAGTAGATTTAAAGTTTAGACCTAACAGTTAGACTCAAACAAACATAGGCGTAGCCAGGGCCCAGGGGCCATCCCCCTCCCCCCCCCCCCCCCCCCATTCAGCCCCTAAAAAAAAAAAGCGAGAGCGATAAGGCGGGGGAAGTGAGAGAAAAAAGCCTAAAAAGGCGCTACAAGCCGTTATCTTTCTCTCAGAATTTGCTAAAACGTCAAATTAATCGCGAGAAGGGGGAAACTCCCCCCCCCCCCCCCTGCATCCACCCGTTACATAATAGTGAAGTATTGCTTCCAAATAATTGAAAAGCAGCGCTTCCAACTAACTTTCCGCCTGAAAAGGATGCTACGAGCCGTTCACTTTCTTTCAAATTTGCTATGAAACGTAAGAGCTTTCGCGCGGGAAGCGGGAAACTCCCCCCCCCCCCCTCCCCCCTGCACCCACCCCTAGATACAGTGCAGTATTGCGTCTAAATAATTGAAAAGCAGCCCGGGTGTCAAACTAACTTTCCGTCTTAAAAAAGTGCTACGAGCCGTTTCTCGCAAATTTGCTATAAAACGTAAGAGCTTTCGCGCTTCGGTCGGGAAGGGGGAACTCTCCCCCCCCCCCTCCCTGCATCTACCCCTGTTATATACAGTGCAGTATAGCGTCCAAATAACTGAAAAGCAATCCGGACGTCGAACTAACTTTCCGCCTTAAAAAAAGGTGCTACGAGCCGTTATCTTTCTCTCAAATTCGCTATACAACGTCAGAGCTTTCGCGCTTCGCGCGGGAGGGGGAAAATTTGCCCCTCCCTGCACCCACCCCCTGGGGAGCACGCTTCGCATGCTCATCACCAATGCTCACAACCGCCACCCCTAAAATGAAATCCTGGCTATGTATACGTGGTTGGATCCTTCACGTCTCCCCCCCCCCCCCCCCTTTGAAAAATCCTGGCTACGCCTCTGCTAACAAATTAACCGTTGAATGTTCTACCTAGCCTAGGTCCGGCTAGCATTGACATGTTAATATTAATCGTCTTTTTACATTTGTTGGACAATATCGTAATTGACAAAAGTAATATTCATGGTGGTTATTTGATGAATAATTTTCGTGAAATCCAACGGCAAAAGTGACAGCTTTATTTTTGTCTAAGTGTCTGGACACACATCCCCGTTACCTGATAACTGAATTGAATACAGCATATCTAAATCAAATCTTCTTCCTTCCGACACCAGACTAGACTTAGGTCGCCATGTTTTGATTTTGACCTATGACGTAATGACGCGCATTTAGCTAGCACGATTGCGCATGAAAAACAGTTGATCGACTGACCTACATGCTACATCTGTACATGCTGTATGGATTCATGAAAATTCTTGGGCTCGGCGTAATTGGTGCCTGCGCCGTCCCATCGCGGGAGGTAGTTAGCCGAGGGAGATTACTGGCTTCTAGCCGTACGCCTCAGAACAAAATGATTTAGGGAATAGGGCACTTATGTTTTTAAAGGGCAATCCAACCTTGGTAATAAGTTGATTTGTGTGAAAGCAGAAAGTTAAGAAAAACAGGATGGTGAAAGTTTGAAAGAAATCGGACAAGGACTTAGAAAGTTATGGATGTTTAAAAAATGAGATCACTACATCTATGCGAATCTCAAATTGGCAATTTGGTGAGTCAATTGTGACATTTTTGTGGACAACTCTCCCATTTGTCATACACAAAAATATCATTAATTTGCGGTTTTCTTCGAGGCGCTCTTACCCCCGGGGCAGTACTCAAAATATACTGGAGATAGCATATTGTTATAGGTCCTCATGAACAAAAAGATCCTACCGAGTAATGCATTTTGAAAAAAAGTGACATTTTTAGTCATTTTGTGTGTTAGAGGGAATGGGGGAGTTGTCCACAGCTACATCACAGTGACATTACCTATTCGGCCAATTTGAAAACTCCATATGCATAGTGATTACAACTTTCAAAAATTCATAACTTTCTTATTGCTTGTTCGATTTCGTTCAAACTTTCACCAATCTGCTTCTATGATTTTTCCCCTTTCTTTCAAAGCAACTTGCTATTAAGGTTGGATTTCCCTTTAACTACACAACGGGTAGACGCATGCATAATTGCTTTCAGGAATATTGTTTCAGAGCAGATGTTTCAGAAAATAGAATCATTCTAATGAATTTCAGGTAGAAGTAATTCATATGTAACCTATAGCTACCTACATTCACTCAAACTCTGGTAGCCTCTACTCCAATTCATAACAGTTTAAAGGGATTGATTAACTTTGTGAAAAATTGTGAAATCATCTCAAATGCCAGTGAATTGTGTGCAGTCCTCTAACTACAAGTCATGTATAATTAAGGATATGTGAAAGTATGAGAGAAAATGGAATCAGTTTACTATCCTAAAAAAGAGAAAAAAGCTAGTGATCGCTAGCGCAAGTCGCTCGGCTTCTTCGCTGCGCTCCAGTCACAAAAAACAAAAATTAAAGGGAAATCCAACCTTAATAGCAAGTTGCTTTGAAAGAAAGAGGAAAAATCAGAGAAGTAGATTGGTGAAAGTTTGAACGAAATCGGACAAGCAATAAGAAAGTTATGAATTTTTGAAAGTTGTAATCACTATGCTTATGGGAATTTCAAATTGGCCGAATAGGTAATGTCACTGTGATGTAGCTGTGGAAAACTCCCCCATTCCCTCTAACACACAAAATGACTAAAATGTCACTTTTTTCAAAATGCATTACAGAGTAGGATCTTTTCGTTCATGAAGACCTATAACAATATGCTATCTCCAATATATTTTGAGTACAGCCCCGAGGGTAAAAGCGCCTCGAAGAAAACCGCAAATAAATGATATTTTTGTGTACGACAAATGGGAGAGTTGTCCACAAAAATGTCACAATTGACTCACCGAATTGCCAATTTGACATTCGCATAGATGTAGTGATCTCATTTTTCAAACATCCATAACTTTCTTAGTCCTTGTCCGATTTCTTTCAAACTTTCACCATCCTGTTTTTCTTATTTTTCTGCTTTCACACAAATCATCTTATTACCAAGGTTGGATTGCCCTTTAAGCACCGGCGCTTGGCAATTTCAGAGCCGGTCTCCAGCCCGTACGGTATTCTGTGATAGAGCGAGGTATGCCAACCGTAAAGAGTTCTTTAGGGTTCGGTGGTACTCTATCCCGACATCAATGTTCTATCGTAAATATCTTGATATATAAACGACCGATCAGCTTATAAAACTCAGGCGATTCCTGTCTGACCTAAAGGTTTGCAATTATGATTTCAGCATTATCTGGAACAGTGATTTTTTTTTTCTTTTTTTTTTTTTTTGCAATCCTGGGCAAAAGTTAATCAATCCCTTTAAGCTCCATTTACAGGTTCATTTTCCAGTTTACACTCGCAAAATATTCAAAATATTCATTTAACTTCATTATAATTTTTTTTTCCTGTGAAACCATTTCTTATACCTTTCTTTCTGAAGTAGTATCTATCACATGAAACGTGTTTGGCAAGGGATATAGGATTTATATGGCTATACCGTAAAGTACAATAAACTGTTTTCACATTTCATGCACATTTCGTTGTCTCGGCATACAAGAACACCTGCTCTTCTTGCCGATTTCGACGCTAGAAGCAACACCCCCCCCCCCCCCCCCGATTTTTCACTCGCCAGTGTCATTACATAATAGGGGTCGGGGTAGTTCGGCAGTAGTGCAAACTCGGCATCGTGTAGCTTCACAACAGACCTTCAATAAAGCCTTGCTTTTCATGTTTTGTAGAGTTTCACCTCATCAAATTTTATCATTGTCTCCCCGGCAACTATTTTATACATTATAATCAACTTATCTTGAAACATGTTGTTTTAAAGATCACTCAATGCAAAAATTCTTACAAGTATTTGCGATTGTTTCAGCTATCTTGGCGAACCGATTTTGCGCTGAGTCCGAAATATCCCTAGCGTAGTGCTGAGTTACCATGGATCCTTTCAAAATGGCTTTAATTACATAATTGTATTTATATAGTCGTTTACCTGTAATTCAGAAGCAAAGTTGTACAGTTCGTATACAAAATGATTTTTTCAAGCTTGATAGCTTCCTATATAAATTCTACATCCTTTGTGACCTTGAAAATTTTGTTTAATGGTAAAGTGTAACTCGTAATTCTGTCTTGTGGCACTGTATTCATAACTTTGCTACCGCAAATTCTACTAAGAACGTGTACACAAGTGTATTAACATTAGGGGGACTGTATACTAAATTCCCACGCTATCTCCGTGCAAAGCACGTAGCTCGTTGAGAGTGCAGCCGCAGCCGTCCGGGTGGAACGGTCCTATAGCGTAGGGCACACTAGCGTACCCACGGGGGGGGGGGGGGTGCAGGGGGCATACTGCCCACCCTGACAACTTTGACGGAAAAATCCCCCCCCCCTTTAGAAATTATTCCTTTTTTTCAGAGAATTATGGAGGAAAACTGGACCCCATAAAATCTGATAACCCCCCCCCCCCCCCTTGGGCGACTTTGGAGGGCTGGCGAGAAGAAAAAAATACGAATCTCCCTCCAAGCAGTTCACCACAGTTGACAGCCCTGCATTTAGATTCCCCCCTCCCCTTTTACAAAATCCTGGATACGCCACTGGTAGAGCAATGTATAGCCTTTATCCAGCGTTCCTCCCAGATGTTTACACTAAAGTTCAACGGAAATCATAAATTGAATCCAAAAGATCCTATACATATATCTTTTTATACAAACAAAACAACACGGGACTATAATTATCGCGTTTGTTTCAACTTTCCATTTTTTCTACCAAAACTGGTGTTTCAAGTGTAGAGAGCTTTGATGTGATTCAATGTAGGCTTCTTTAATGGAAAAGACTTTCCCGTAAAGCGTATAGCCGTAAACGCCACGTAGGCCACTAAAGACCTGTAAGGCCACATGGATGCCGTAAGCCACAAAATAGCGGCACTTTCGACAAATTCAGACCCTTGTATGAAAATTGTCCTTATCCGCCACATAAAACCATTAAGTCTTAAAGTTGCTCTGAAAGAAAGAGGAAAATTCAGAGAAGCAGATTTGTGAAGGTTTGAACGTAATCGGACAAGCAGTAAGAAAGTTATGAATTTTTGTAAAGTTTTACATGTGGGAAATTAAAATTTGCCGAATAGGTAATGTTACTGTGATCATGGTGATGTAGTTGCGGACAACTCCCCCATTTGCTCCAACACACAAAATGACTAAAATGCCTTTAGTTTTCAAAATGTATTATTCAGTAGGATCTTTTTGTTTCATGAGGACCTATAACAATATACTATCCCCAATATATTTTAAATACTGCCCCAAGGGAAAAGGCGCTTCGGAGAAAAGGGAAAATTAATGATATTTTTGTGTACGACAAACGGGAGACTATGAGTTGTCCACAAGTATGTCACAAAATGTCACCAAAATTGAGATTCGCATAGATGAAGTGATCTTATTTTCGAACATCTATAACTATCTTATTCTTTGTCCGATTTCCTTCAAACTTTCACCATTCCGTTTTTCTTATTTTTTCTGCTTTCACACAAATCATCTTAATACCAAGGTTGGGTTTTTTAGGGTAATGGCCAAAAAGTGCTACGTAACGCTCCGTAAGTCCACGTATAGGTAGAGAAATCACACAGCGCTACGTAGGACCTCAGCAATGGACAGGGCTTATTTAATGTGGTACAATATTGAACATTATGAAAATTCTGCTCGACCTTGAAGAAAACGCCACGTAGACCTCATAACGGCTAATGAAGATACCTTATTTGCCACTGAATAAGCACGTCCCATCCGGCGCCGTCTGACTTTAGCATAAGCTATTAAAAATCTTTGATTCAGTGCAATTTATCAACTAATCTCAATTCATTTGAGTAGACTCAGATTACTTGTCTTACGGTATTATCCTGCCACAAAAACGCATTGCTTATTTGTTTTTGTCAGTTGCTCCATACCGCCTGCATGGTGTAGGCCTGTCTATCTAATTGTTGTGTTTCGCCAAAAAATGTCCTCACAGTTTGACAGGAAGTTAGTAGGCCTTTTCAGTGCTTTCGTGATCTGTTACATGCATTCAATTATTTTTCATTATCTAGACGCTCAGAGTCCTAGTCTCACTTGCCCTGCTGACATCAACTCCGACAACCCTGCTGTTTCCTTCACGGTTAATGCTACTGACAATGTTGACCCTTCACCAACATTGACCTACGAACCTCTTGGTCCAGACTCTGTCTTCCCTCTGGGTCTAACAATAGTCAATGTGACAGCCACAGACAGTTTTTTAAATACGCAATCATGTACGATCAGGGTTAATGTGACAGGTGAGTATCCAAATCCAGCACAGTTGGGCGATTTTACTTGCGATTTTTTTTTTTCTTCTTCTTCTTGCTATACCAGTATGAATTTCATTTCTTGATGCAACAGATTATTTCTTTAACACACAGAGCGGAAAACAATTTCACCAATTCTTTGGCCGAGAGCTTTATATGGAGTTGGGCCTGGGGAATGTTTTTTTTTTTCTTGTTTGTTGTTGTTGTTTTTTGTTGTTTTTTTTTTGTGTGTGTGTGTGTGTATTTTGTGTGTGTTGTTGTTTTTGTTGATGTTTTTCTTTTGTTGTTGTTGTTTTGTTTTTTGGCTTACATATCCTTACATCATGCATGCCCTGAAAAGGTAAACCACTTTTGTTTTATGTCATTCCCTGAATACATCCTTCATAGATAATGGATAGAAATTTTAAAATTATGGGCGTATGTCACGTATGTGTTATAATTACAGCTGAAAGTCAAATGAAACTTCTGACGTATTTAAGCGATTCCCAATATCCTCTTGAAGAAAATAAAAACATAATATCCTTCAGGATTCACCTTATTTGATTTTAGTTGTTTCATTGGATTCTAAGTCGTCCTTTTTCCATTATATACATGTAGTTCGACTAGGCCTTTGGTTCTATATATTTTATGACTTATATTTGATTGTTGTTTTCCCATCCGGCCGTTTGAATGATTTTTGTGGGGAAATGATAAACCCTGTGGCTACACCGTACGAAATATAAATAGACCTACTCTTCTGGGATGTAAGCATTAAAAATGCTTCTTCATTATCAAGTCAGTGTCTACTTACTTCATGAACCTTATCATGCTTAGAAGCACCGTCATTATCTTTCTTTAGATAGTACGGGTCCTAACATCACGTGCCCTGCTAGCTTCAACTCCGACATCCTCACTGTATTCTTCACTGTTGATGTCACGGATAACATCGACCCTTCACCAGCATTGACCTACGATCCCCTCGGTCCAGGATCTGTCTTTCCTCTGGGTCCAACAAATGTCACGGTGACAGCCACAGACAGTTCCTCTAATCAGAGTTCATGTTCGTTTACGGTTACTGTGTCGGGTGAGTATCCTATTTCGATTAAAAGTGTTGAGCATTTGTCATTACACTAAATTGAATCTAAGAAAAATCTAGCCCCGGGACCCAACCCTTTCGCAAACGGGGCAACGTTAAGTTTTGTATCTGATAACACTCACTTTCATCGCTTCTCTTTACTTTGCTCGCGAGACCTTCTTCGGTCGTTGAAGAAAGAATGTTCCGATGAGAAAAAAAGCATACTGCAAGTATTCAATTAGATTTTAATCATTTATTCTTCATTGCTTTTCCAATGTGCTTTGTAGAATTAAAATTGGACATATTTACGTTTGCATCATTTTTTATTTTTTCATCATTCTCCTGCATGTAAATGAAATCTCCTTTCGGCCTGCTATCTAGACCTATGCATTCATATTTCATCAAAATCTTCTTTTTTTTTTACATGTAAAGCCACTTTATATGATTTTAAAAGAGTACTGAAAGTGTCGGTTGTACTGCCGTGTTGTTGTGTCGGTATTTTCCATCTACAAAAATTACCCCATATCGTATAAAAAAATTTGAATTATCAAAATTTCAATAAATGGATTAAATCTGTGTTAATGATTATCAAAAAAAAGTAGTATCATAAGTTCTTAACTTTTCCTATTCATTTTTGACAATGACAGAATTTCAAGAACAATTGCTTTCATGAGATATTGGTGCTATGATATTTTTCCACAAAGGAATGAAAAGAAAGATCTAATTCCTATCTTTACTAAAACTCTTGGATTATTTTTTTTTTTGGGGGGGGGGTGTTTTGTGTGAATATTCATTCGACATCAGCTGCTAATCGTTTTTATTCTCTTTATTTTCTTCTGCTTTACAATGGTCATAGTCTACCTACCTACTAATTTGTTCCAATTATTTTTTTTATGAAGGAAATATGGGGGTTTTTTTAACTTGGCATAAAGATGAAATGATATTAAACATGACATTCTCAGTGAAGATTCTACCACGTCATCAAAACGTCATCGTATGAAATTTTCTGAAACTTTCTTAAAAGGTGGGTTTGTGTGTGATTGTGGAATGAATTAATCAGTGCACTTATTTCAGTCACCTTTCGTTTTTCGTTGTTGTAACTAAATTACTAGATGAGTTTGAAACTATTACAATCTGTCAGTATGCAAGAGGCACATATCTACATTTACCGTAGCCAGTTCAACATTTTGCCTTATGGTCCTTGTGTAATTGTGAACTAAATAAACTCGTGCACTAATTTTTTTCTTTATCGTTTTTATTGTAGTTCCTAGATGTGTTTCTCAATAATACAATCTGCTAGCATGCAAGATACGGAATGCAAGAACCTCATTACAAATCTGCAAAGGTCTTTCTTGGTGAAACATACCTCTGCTAATTATCTACGTTACCACGGTTACTACGTTTCCAAACAACCACCAGACTATCGCCGCCTTCACATGGGCAAGTGACTTCTTTAGATACCATTCTTTCTTTATAATATTCAAAGGGGTGTAGAGTTTTATTGATTTACTCTGCAATCTTTTTTGGTTTAGGAGTCTTTCAGAACTCAAGGATGGAGAAAGTTTTTGTTTCAAACTCGTGTATTTCAGATATTCAACCTGAAACATGCCTGGAATATAAAGATATCTTCAAATCTCTACTAGATTTAATTTATTATTTCATTTGAAAAGGGCTTTGCGTGAATTTCCCACTTCACGTCTAACGATCTAGAATGATTTAATCACTTTTTATTCTAATCCTTTTATTCTGTTATATGATGTTGCACCTCCTTATAACGTGCATGTTGTTTACATGTATTTATATATAAATATATATATATGTATGTATGTATATGGGTAAAAAAAAAAAAAAAAAAAAATATATATATATATATATATATATATATATATATATATATATATACACACACATATATATATTAAATATCAGTACCGTATATTACTGTAATTCAAAATTTTGTTCCTACATAATTAAGAAAAAAGTTTAATCAGTAAAAAAAAGTACAGAGAAATACTCAACTATTGTTTTTCAAGCCAGCTATAATTATGCATTACTTTGGATATTTGTTCTGCCTTTAACATATACATGTTTTTTTGTTTTTTGTTTTTTGTTTTTTTCATTTTCAAGTTTGTTCATAATTAAAGATTCAATTCACGCTCATGCTATGGTGGTACGATAGGATTTCCAAAGTTCGGCCACATTCGGGTTTTTTATTCATAATTTGTGATTTTTAACTTTTTTAACTTCTGAAATTCATGTAGATGCAGTTATAGAGAGTTACAATATAAAATATACAGATAGATTATTCCATACGAGAAATACTGAAATACAAATACAAATATTGAAATATTGAAACCATGACATTTGAAGAAAGGTCAGTACAACACGTCCACTTTCTAGACACGAGTTCCAGTTACCAAAAAAAAAAATGAAATCTATCCGAGGTAAACTGATTTTATTTGATAGCACATTCCGTAGATATCAAGAAGACAAAGTATTTGTCGCGGCGTATTTCTTCCGGATACACTCTGAATCTATGAATTGTTTTTAACATTTTGGGAATCCCATCCAGTTTATTTGAAATTGAGACACAACGTAATGAACGTAATGAAAGAATATTGTCATCTTATCAAGTCTGTAGGCATATTCTTGATAGGGGTGAACTTTTGACACGCCGCTACAAGTTTTGTATTCGCTTCTTGTATCATTTGTACCAGAACTAAATGCACGTTATATTTTTTCAAACAAAAATAAACTAAATGGGTTTTAGCTTGCAAATACAACTGCTAATCCGTTCTAATGTGCTGTTTTAGTCAAACAGAATAGAAACTTAAAGATACATTTGAGTTCTGGTCATGTGATTACATTGTGAAAGAAACTGCCTCAAAAAATTGGGAATTATAAGTCATATCTACATAAGAATTGGTGTATACTGTGAGGTTTTGGAACCATCAAACTTATAGGAAATTGACCCAATCTAGCTGACAGGCACGTGCACTGCACACAGAAATGGGTATATCGGACGGCTGCTCACACATGTGGCATGAACGTTCGGCCCGAACACTTCTATTATTTCTCTTCATATTTAAATATGAGGGCATTTAATGAGCAATCCTTTTCAGGGGACATTTCTAATATGATGTTCTTCCAAACTGATTTAAAATGACTGAGTAAGCTCACAAACTATTTTTCACCTTTCCCAGAACTCAAACCTCCTCTTTAATGTTACTAGACATCATGTATCTTGTTTTCTGTTGCATCAGGGCCTTTTTTGTGTGTGTTCCTCTCCCTCTCTTTTTATGTATCTGCCCCTTTTCTTATTCTCTTTATATATATGTCTATTTGTCTCTATATTTTCTTTCTCCTTTCCCCTTCCTCGCTATCTGCCTCGCTGTCTTTATCTGCCCTCTTTTTTTCTCTCTCTCTCTCTCCCCTTCTCTTTCTATATCCCCCGTACCTTTATTACCTTCTTTCTGCCGCATGATGGGTACTAATGATCGTGTGTCATGCACTAATTGGTCAAGCCCCTAGTTGTATCGTAGAACTGTTAAAACTCAAATTTTCACAAACATACCAACAACCTGCGCAGTTCCCAAGATACTCTACTTTTGCAAACTCCATCATATGAAACAAAAGTAAATCTAGGAGATCGACTTACCACTGGACATTAGGAAAACACTGTCGATAAATATGTTCAAATCAAAACTAAAAGCTCATCTTTTTATTTAACTGTTAATGCATGTAGTAGTAGCTTTACGCATAACAGGAGCTATATCAGTATACTTTATTTACATAGTTTCTGCGCTTTATAAATTTGTATTTGAATTTGTACTGATACTGTCTACGTCTTATTTGTAAGTTTCCGATTGCTTAACATTCCTAGTTTTTAATACCTCTCCTCTTCTCCCTAGTATTCCTACTTTCAGTTTCTTTACCCTCCCCCATTTTCTTCTGATTTTGACTGCCTATAAGAAATTGAGACTAAAAGATATTTATCGCTTTTTACCTTGTTTGATATTTGATATCATATTTAGGACAAATATTTATTCATCATTTGTGAAATAAGGAAACGTAGGCTATGTGATGTGAATTTTATATGTCTCATTCACCATAATTGTCTATACGTTTCAATTCTGGAAGGCATTGTGAAGTCATCCCTTTCCATTTTTATTAATTCATCATTAAGTATATCAACGTACTGTGTACTTTACCTGTACTCATCTTTTCTCATCCCATATCATCGATAAAGGGTTGCATTAAAGATGCTACAATTCAACTTTAAAAAAAAAAACTGTGTGAGAACCAAGATTATATGGTTCTCCTAAGTTTGTATTTGTACTTTCAGGTTTATTGGGCAAATCCCTCAGTTTTGTTTAAATTACTCCAGTAGTTATGTACATATATTATTTTTAGAGTGATTTGTACAGCGATACGTATAAATTCTTATTATCCATATGTAAAATCAACATCAATCTGTCCCTCACTAAACGATCATTCTTCTTAACTGCCAGGGATTTTTCTTCTATTTTAGAATGAATTAATAAATAGTCAACTGTTGTTAATGTTTGACGACCATGTCCATGTTTAAAGCAAATAACACCTTTATCACAAGCAGCTTGAGCAAATCTCACTAAGCAGTGATCGCTCTTCCCAGAGTTTGAGTGGCTTCTCCGCGCAGTCAAAGGTCATTCCGCGAACTTACAAGAGGTCGCGTATGATACATAACCCTATAAAGAAATTCTTGTTGTACAAACATGTCATGTCAAATGTTCCCAATTTATTTATAAAACGGCACGGTCAAATTGATAAAGCCGCGGTCAATCAACCACAGATACACCATTATCTGTATTTATCGCATTCACTGACAGCATTGAGTTCTGAGGTTAAAGGGTTGTTTGACTGGGAGTTGTGATTTCTTCATAGAGTTATGTATGAGTTCGCGGAGTGACCTAGGATCATCCATCGACGTGGATATTGCAATGGACGCACGGCTCTATGCGAGCAGTTGATGCTGCCGCCACACAACCAAAATTAGGAGCCCTACACTCTAACACAGTACGTGGGAAACCGTGTTCTCTGTACTATCCCAGTGTACTTATTCAAAAGATACGTGATTTCATTTTTAGATTTTAAAAAACCACATTATACTGATTGTCACACTAAATAGCTTCAATAATTCGTAAGGCGTATTTGATTCTAAAAATGTATAACATTGTATTAAAATAGTACACCGGCGGTGTTTTTCTGCGAGCCCCAATATGGCGACCACCCGCATCAGTCGTAAAAGGCGTTGCTTTATCCACTGCTACAGAGCCATCCATAATGCAGGCGTCACACTGTCCCGAAGTCGAGCAAAGATGGACACACGATAAAGGAAATGTTCAAATTCGGCTCTGATCGTATAACCATCGGGCCATTCGTGAGGGCATCTTAAGCCATCGTATGACCGCCGGTGGAGTTTCTTAGGCTCCGGCAGCAACTTCGTGAGCAGTGGCAAAATCTTTGTTATGCCTAAAAATTGCCAGAAGACCTTGCGAAGGTTCATTTTCGTGTTGAATTCGTGTGTCCATTTTGCACTTCGTAAGGCCACCGTGAGGGCATCATGTCAAATCGTGTCATCTTCGTCTTTACTTCGTGTGATCATCGGTGCCATCGGCATTTTTTCGCCTCACAAAGACAACATGAAGGAGACAAGAAGAGGCGAAAAATGCCCGATGGCACAGATGATCACACGAAGTAAAGACGAAGATGACACGATTTGAAGAGATGCCCTCACGATGGCCTTACGAAGGGCAAAATGGACATACGAATTCACAACGAAGATGAACCTTCGCTAGGTCTTCGGGCAATTTTTTGGCATGCCAAAGATTTTGCCACAGCTCACAAAGTTGCTGCCGGAGCCTGAGAAACTCCACCGGCGGTCATACGATGGCTTAAGATGCCCTGACGAATGGCCCGATGATTATACGATCCTCTATCATATTTCCTTTATCGTGTGTCCATCTTTGCTCGACTTCGGGACATTGTGACGCCTGCATAATATCCGATCAGCAATTGAATTTCCAACGCGTACGGTCGGCTGAAGGTTTTATACCATCGAGAGGTCACATGACGCCTTCATAACCTAGTTCGAACGCATCGTACTCTATTACGACGTCGTGTAGCCATCGTGTGGCCTTCGTGTGTCCTTCAGGTAAACTGTTAATAAAAATTCACATCTTCGTGTGTGGTTATGGTGCCATCGTGTGACCTCCTGTAGGCATCGTACTTGCTTCGGCTGTTGATTGGCTGTTGACCAAGTTCGGGGCCAACTTCCGGCGAAATTGAAAATACCATATTCGTATGGCCATCTTGTCTCAAGTTCAGGACAGTGTGACGCCAGCATAGACATATGTATGGATGGCACTGCACTGGTATAGATATCGATGCCTTGGACGGTGCGGAGAAGCCACACAGACACTGGGAAGCGTGATCACTTCTTAGTGAGGTTTGCTCAAGCTGACAAGAGTCGGTAAAATGAAAGTCACAACATTGCCAACTTTAACAATGTTTAAATTGACACTCACTGATATCCCCCATTAAATAAAAACAGTAGAAACATAGAGGTAAAGTTCGGGGTTCACAACACCTTGTCCAAATAATTCATTCTTCATTGCATAAATTGTCCAGCTCTTTACTTCCTTGTTCTTATTTTCTAAAGGGGTTTTAGAGAAAACCATGTGAACGAAATTGATAGTTGGCAATTAATGACTTTCATTATAGTATTACCTCTGTTTCGTGATTAAGACAGCCTTTTGTTGTCGTTGTTATGTGTTATGAAGGGTTTGACCGAGATCCCCTCTGTTCAGTCATTTTTAATTTCCAATGACTTGATTTTACTGAGTTTACCTTAGTTGATAAATTAATTTTGATGCTCAGCAGTAAAATAACCTCGTAAAGTCATTTGCAGTTTGTTGTTTATATCTATTAAATCAAACTGTTGTCGTTTAAAAGTCATATCTGTTTAAGATACCTGTTTTTATCATTATTCAGTCATCTACTTTAAGCATCATCTTTAGGTTAGTATTTACGGACGTTTTTATCAAATTTGAATTAATCAGTTTGAAGAAAATTATGATTAGAATTTCTGAAGAACTGGAATACATGTATAATGAAAGATAATTGTGATGTTTATATTCAATTATACATGTATAATGAAAGATAATTGTGATGTTTATATTCACCATTGTCACTCTTGTTTATTATTTGATTTTTCATTTTGAAGATTTTTATTCCAACTGTATGCGGCCTTTTTTCAACTGGCATTTTTTTTCAGCGAATGGGAACATAGAAATATATTCATTATGCTATTATTGGTTTCTTGAAATCACCTTCAGTGAACTGTTGAGAATCGGGTTATATTTCAAATTCAAAAAGGGTTGGAGATACATGGTCTTATCCTAATTATTATCATGAAATATTATGTAAATTACCAAGGCATAAATAAATATCAATAGGGTTATTTCTATTATGAGAGTAATTTATAAAGGATGAATCAAATATTTTGGTTAAGTCTTTATTGTATGTAATTTTCGATAATAAATATACAAATTATATATTTCTTTATTGTCAGGCCATAAGAGCAATGAAATAATTCCTGGATGTTATCATGTATGTTATTAGGATGAATAAAATGAGCTGAAATATTTTAAGTGTATGGATCTAATTCAGCTGTTCTGTTTTTTGTCAGTTTGCAATTTTGCCCCTTCTGTTGTAAATAAATACAGTGTATACAGTTCGCATAAAAAGGTTTTGGTAGCTCTGTATAAATTTTGTATACCCCCTGTGACCTTGAAATTGGTTCCACAGTAAAGAGTAACGTGTATTCTTTCTAATTATACCTTATTCATAACTTTGCTACCACGGATGGCTGAGCATCATGAATTTCAAAAAGTGTTGTCAAAATCTTCTGGTACTACAATTGGGCTGATGCATCGAATCTGAGTCAAAGCCATATTCCTGTGTTATTTTTAGTCTCAAATCCTTTTTAAAGTTAAATTCCTGCTCGTGCTTCATAGATTCAATGTTTAAAGCGATTAATTAATGAATCAAAGGTCTTACGGGGCACTGAACCAATTCACAGGTTAATCTTAATCGATTTTGTAAACTTCAAGTATCACCATATCATCTACATACACGCTGCTCATGTATTGTACTGTCTCGATTGCATAAGGTATTTATTTCGAATAGCACAAGAAAACAGTGGTTAACAAACCTCAAGGACCAAGGAAATACAAGGGAGTGTACATGACTTGTGTTGATAACTAATAAAATAGACATGAAAACGATAGCATCCCAAACAAAGTGTGCCCACTGGGAGTTACTCAGTGATGAAGAGCTTACATTATAAACAAGGGATTCGAAGGAAGCCAAGATTGCCAACAAGGATAAATATGATAAATATTGTTTGTAATAAGCCATTTCTTGAGTTCGAGTGGACATTAACGCTTTTGGAATTTAAATGCACAATATCAGTTTTAAAAACTTAACAATTGATACAAGACTAAAATCACAAATGCATTATGACAGTGGCTAGTGACACACATGCACGCTATGCTTCAGCGCAAACATGGTGGAAGGGAACTTTGACATTTTTTGTTGTTGAAAACCCGGGTGCTCAGTAATTCACGGATGAACAATTATTGTTGGAATAAGGTATCATTACTTCGAATACGAGTTGTTCTTAACCATGTAATAA
Source organism: Heliocidaris tuberculata (assembly GCA_025618425.1). Lineage (NCBI taxonomy): Eukaryota > Metazoa > Echinodermata > Echinoidea > Camarodonta > Echinometridae > Heliocidaris > Heliocidaris tuberculata. Next base: position 32,100,757 of record CM046835.1, on the reverse strand, counting down.
ATTTCGAGGTCTCATAGGTCATAATTTTTTCATGAGAAGCTACAAAATTTAAATATACGTTTTTGATACGTGCTGTATAGCTCTTCTCCTTTACTGCATTTATGCTGCATACCGCCTTATTATTTCAAAGTTGGGACAGTAGAGAAAAAAAAAACACGTTTTCCGAATTCTTAAGGTATTCCGACCGCATGATATCACAATTAGTATTTGTCGTGTTTTTGGTATATCGTTTAGGGGTTTAACTGGATTGACTATTATAAAAACAAACGACGTAATGTGAAATATATTTCCTACATAGTTTACTCAGTCTGTATATTTCCTGCACAGTTCTGATTATTGAAAAGCATTGTGGTTTGCATCAGGGGCGGATCCAACATTTTGTAAAAGGGGAGGCACAAATCTCAGAAAAAAAGCACCAAAAAAAAAGAAAAAAAAGTCAACTCTAAAGGAGACACAATGTACACTTTACTTTCAATGGATGGCGGAAGTATTTTAGCCAAGTTCCTCAAAGCCTATATAGCAATGTCTTCCACCGACACCCGTAATCATGGTAATGTTGTCGTGGTCTTGAGGAAGTCATAGGAATATGGTATGATGGTGGAATCCCTACCTTGGCACTACGTTCTTGGGCGAGATATTAAGTTTACATTTGCCACCTTCGAACAAGGTGAAGTAAACGGTTATCTGGCAGGAAAAATTGCATTCTCATGGGAGAAAAGGCTTCTTTACAACTCACACTAGATTTTATCGAACCCAACTAATTATGACATTGTTATTGAAATAATGTGCGATCGGTTTTAAAGATTATGCAAATGAGCATGAGCTTGAAATCGATCCTTTCGCTGTCATTCGACATAGAAATTCTGTATGATGAAGCAATCTTTACATGTTTTATGGGATTGCTTTGAAGAAAACAAAATTCAATACAAATACAGTCAACAAAGAAAGGGATGAATCATCCTTTTTGCAGCGTAATCATTCACACCCGGATACCGTTAAATCATATCTTCTTATTCGTATAATTATGAGGAAGTAAATAATGCTACTATTCCGAATGACAAATGTCTGAAATCCATAACAAGTAGGCCTACTGAAGGGTGAATTAAAATGCTAAACATAAAATTTGAATTGCGGGTGTTTTAAATCTCTCTCTCTCTCTCTCTCTCTCTCTCCCTCTCTCTCCCATATAATTCATGAAAAAATATTAAAGACCATGCACTATATACCATGATAAATATTCTGAATATTGATGTCTATCCAAAATAGCGTTTTTCAGAAAATTTTCATCAGGATTTTTAAAATAATGATGAAGGTGAATGATCTGGTGGAACCAGTGTCATAGCGTTGCTATATTAGTTGATCCAGTCTTACCTATTGTCCTAAATCACATTTATTATACACCCAAATGACTTATGGTCCTACGTCCTATTTGCCCAACGTCCAACACTCCCAGTGGTCCTACGCGTCATTGGTCCAAAATGTTAGTGGTCTGCTCAATTTTGCTCTAAAGCCCAGGAACCTATATACATCCCTCCCATTTATCATACAATCCATTTTTTTTAACGGTCGTTTTGTTTTGTTGCTTCTCTTCTTCCTTTTTTTTTTTTTTTTTTGAGGGGGGGGGGTAGTTGTGCTGTTGCTGTTCATGTTTACCTTACTAATTTACCATGTAAATGGAAACTCTATCAAGATCCTGTCATTCGGATTTTCGTAGCCACACTGATGCACTTTTTTATAAATATAATATCCTGAAGATAGGCGATTTATATAATTACAATCTTTGAACGTTTATGTACAATTTAGATACAAATGATCTGCCAAAGGTTTTTTATACAATGTTTACAAAGAGTGTCAATATACATCATTATCCTACAAGGTCTGCCGGACTTTTTCACCTACCAAGAACAAGAAAACTCCTTACGAACAAAACATTTATTTTTACGGGCTCAAAACTTTGGAACTCTCTTCCAGATTCAATTCGAAATAAACCCACGCATTTTAGTTTTAGTAGAGGGTTCAAAAAAATTCTTATTCAAAAATATAAACCTCCAACTGCCAGGATCTAGGATGATCTCCAACATCTTCTCTGTCCACACCTTTTCTCTCTCTCCCTCTCTCTCTCTTTCTTCTCCTCTCTATCCCCTTCTCTTCATCTCTCTCTCCTTCCATGGTCTACCTTAATTGTGCAGTTTTGTCTTGTCTTGTTTTGTTGGTTTTTGTCTTTGTCTTGTCCTGTCCAGCTTTGTCTTGTCTCGTCCAGCTTTGTCTTGTCCTGTCCAGCTTTCTCAGTTTTGCTATTTTATGTATCATAGAGTTTAATGTATTACATAGTTCAATTACAGTTTAAATTCCATTTATGAAAATTATTATAAAAAATTATTGATTTTATATTATATTTATTCCAGGAACCCACAAAAACAAGCTGTGCTTTCCAGTGGGTTCCCTTTTTCATTTCTGATTTTGTATTTTGCTTTACAATGTAAATTGCGTTGATATGGAATGAAAATAAACTCGAATCAAATCAATCAAATCAAATATAAAAGGTCAAAAGTATTACTTTGAATAAAGCAAAATCAAACCGTCACTACCATGACTACCATGCCTTTTCTATAATGCGGGGACATTAGTGAGAATGACAGGTTTCGTCATGTACAGGAGAATATCTGTATAGACAAGTGTCAATTTGAAATGCCCAACCGTGTGATTAGATTAATTCAGGGTTTGGCTGATATTCATATTATTAGGTTAAGGTCTTGAACGCTATTCATTGTTTTATTTTTTTTTTTAATTTTTGGCAACAAATCCAATTTTATTAGACAAGAGATAGCATGTGTTTTTGTGTCAGCACAATTAATTCACCGCTACCGTATAAATATTCCGAAACATCTTCTATCCAGGATGCTGCAGTGTGTGGTGAATAAATAGTTTTATCGACATAACCAAGCATGCAAGTAATGTGATTGATTTAATAAGAAAAGGATGAGAGCTAAATTAGTAGTTCAATATAAAAGCGCTTCACACATAATTGGGACAGTAATCTTTTGTGAGTAGGGAGTCTCAAATCAGTTTGGAAAGTACGCATTTCCTGCGCTCGAACGAAATCAAATTTCTTTCTGTTTTAAGCAAGGAAATTTACTGAGCTGTCGGCAAGAAGAACGAGCAAAACATGAATACAATCTTATGGTTCATTCATTAAACAAGTCACTGTTCAATAGGGAGAAAATGCATCGCAATAGCCTGTCAACTCCTTATGTCGGTCACAAAGCAGGTATGCATTTCGGACAAGACCCTTACACTGTTTTGTTCTGTTTTTAATTCTTCTCTATTTGTTTGTGTGTTTGTAATAGAATTGGTTAAAAAAAAAATTTTCTAAGTCTATTGTCTTACATGTCGCAATTTTGTTTTATTATAATGATTCGAATGTTTATATGACAAGTCATGGAATAGTGCATGTATCGATCTTTTGTGAAAATGATTGTTTATAAATGATAAAGGAACTTTGTTGAAGGGTAGATAGAAAAAATATATTTATGATTATACTCTATAAGATGTATAGCATTCAGGTATTATACATGAACTAGCGACATACATTCTATTATGTAAACTTAATAAATCCCTAATTACAACAGTATTCCATTCATTTGCTGCCATAAAATTTATTAGACATTATAACAAGGGGGAGGGGTTAACATAATAGAATGACAGTAGGAGTGTTTACTATAGATAAAGCAGTTGTGTGTGGTTTATGTATTTCAAAAAAAATAACACAAACTCATAGTAATATATTAACAATAATGATAATAATAGTAATGATAATATGTCTTGTTTATCAAGGGTAGCCTCATCATTAATTAATACTATTCTCCCTGAGGGCCCTGAAATCACATTATTGTATATTTAGAGGTCATGATTTACCGGCCAACATTCAAATATAGAATGACTGTACATGCTGTAGGCACCATGCCACATGTAGACTAGTGCCAGTGTCCTTTGCAGTTTGATGTCTGCCATTGTCACCTGCGGGGTTTGGGGGCACGGGCCGGTTGTGCCCCCCCCCCCCCCACAACCCCTGTAAACCTAAATTATCTGAAAAATAAAAATTGAAAATGTTTATGTAAATACACTCTAAAAACTAAAGTGTTAAATCACCATTTAAAGGGCGGAGGAGTGACAACTTTTTCAAAATTGTAGATTAACACTTTTAACATGCTGGATACAACACTATAAAGGCTGAATCCAGCAGTTTAAAAGAGTTGATGTACCATTTTGAAAAAGTTGTCACTCCTCAGCCCTTTTAAATGGTGATTTAACACTTTAGTTTTTAGAGTGTAGTTCAAAAAGTTCTGCGACGGAGATTTTAAAAAGTAGCTCTGAGGGAGACACAAAATAAAGTATCATTTCCTGAGGAAGCCGAACAGGCGAAATATTGAACTTTTTGAGTCTAACGGAGTTATTTATTCTGTGTCTCTCTCTCTTTGAAAAAAAAAATTATATATATATATACATATATATATATATATATATATATATATATATATATATATATATATATATAATTGTAAGGAAATAACATATACAACACCTTTGGCAACTCTCGTGGAAATAATTATAATTGTGAGAAATGAAAATGAGAGAATAATTGTTGTATATGTTATTTCCTTATAATCGTTTATAGTGATATTTTCTAATGTATACATGTATCTCAAAGCATTCGCTTGGATCCAGCTGAGGCATGCGGCTTGTCTTTGTTCAAAACTCACCTACCCCGACAAAGGAATGAATTAATAAGATTGAAGATTTGTCAGTCTGTCGGTCAATTGAATATGGTGTCGCCGAAATCACTGGCTCGTCTCCGTGGTCTAGTGGTTAAGGCATTGGCGTTCTAAGCCAACGACCCGGGTTCGATTCCCGGCGGAAACATTTTTGCAACCTTTGCAAAAATTTCAAAAAGGGAGGACAGCTCTGGGGAACTTTGATTTAAGCTACGCAACAATTATTCTGTCATTTTCATTTCTCACAGAATTTGATATAACAATATCTGACATGATATATTTGACATAAATCATTTGATGTTATTTGATGTTTAGGCAGACACAAGCTGTAGTAGGGCTATCAACCTATATTTTATCTGTTTCAAGTAATTTACTAGAAATATCATGTCCATTACTGGTACTGCTATAAAAAAAAATAGAAATTTAAAAAATTAAAAAAAAGCTTTTTGTGCATATATTGGTTTGCTTTTTAGTGTTGTAATTTGTTCAATTCGACCTTCAGACCACGGATGTTGTATATCAAAGAGAAAAAATCCGTACGTCATGTACTAACCACATATGAAAATGTATCATATTTGTATATCCCACGATAGATTTCCACAGATTACTCGACATGATTTATTTTACCCAGAATTTCCTGCCACTAAAGATTTTAGCCCGAGACAGAATCTATTATGGAAGTTTAATCGATTTTCGACAATAGGGAGAAAATGCATCGCAACAGCCTGTCACCTGCTTATGTTGGTCACAAAGCAGGCTTACACTTCGGACAAGACCCTTACACTGTTTTTTGTTGTTGTTGTTGTTGTTGTTGTTGTTGTTGTTTTGTTTTGTTTTTTAATTATTTGCTTATTCTTCTCAATTTGTTTGTACTATAATTGGTATACAAAATTTATTTTGCTATAAGTCTATTGTCTTATATGTCGCAATTTTGTTTTATTCTAATGATTTGAATATAATTATATATGACAAGTCATGGAATAGTGCATTATCGATCATTTGTGGAAATGATTGTTTATAAATGATAAAGGAACCTTGTTGAAGGGTAGCTAGAAAAAAATACATTCATGATTATACTCTAAGATGTATAGCATTCAGATATTATACATGATTTAGTGACATACATTCTATATGTAAACTCAATAAATGCCTAATTGTAGCAGTATTCCATTCATTTACTCCCACAAAGTTCATTAGACATTAAAACGAGGGTTTTGGGGGTGTTTACTTTAACCAAAAACACTCAAATAGAATATTTGCATATATTATGGTCGTAACAAATGTTAAGCAGAAAAGTGATGCAGGATGTTTTTGTCACAATTTCTTATTAGTGTCAATAACAAACTTCCCTCGGTTTGAACAGATATTTGCATAGTCAGGGTAGCAGCACGTCGATCAAACATTGCGGCCGAATTGAGGTCACCAAAACACCGATAGATTTGCATGAGCGGATGTTATATATTAATATTTTAGATCATGGTATTTTTATGACACCAATTACTATGCAGGAGCTAGTCTGTAATCTTAAACTTTGTTTTTATTTGGTTCCGATTATTTTATCAGTCATTCACATAATTATCTCCTTTCTCCTTCTAGAAATTAATAACCATAAATTCTTATATACCAACCACCAAAGGTTCAGAGAAAAATAGCTTTTAGAAATATTCTACATATCATCATCTGAAGAATGCAAGCGGTGCAACCATGCAACTTACTCTTCTGATAATTTTGAATTTTAATTTTACGTTGTTAAAAGTTTTAAACACAAAAAAATAAGGATTTTTTTTTTTTATAGAAATCCCCGTTTTGCCTGGGTAGTGTGAACGCTAATAAAGTATCATTTCCTGTGGAAGCCTTATAGGCGAAATAATGAACTTTATGTGTCTAACGGAGTGATTCATTCTGTGTGTGTCTCTATCTATAAATATATATACATATACAGACTGTATATGTATAATACAGTGCTAGTTAAAAGTTTCGGTACACACTTGATTTTGGGACAAGTTTTTACGTCAGTTGTTATTTTCCATGTAATGGCCTTCTGTAGACTATCAAAAGCATTTTTACAGGTTTGGATACTATATAAAGATAATCTACATAATTATCATGTCTTGATACTTACATGTGTATTTTTCTTTCTCAGTTTGACTTAACAATTTAAACTGGCAAAGAGCAGGCTAATGATACTTGCTTTTTAACACATTTTTTTTTTTTTGGTACAAAAATGAAAGAAAACTGTCACATCAGTCTCATACATTAGAGATCCCCAAACTTTACCACAGTTTTGTTTTGGTTATAGCTTTTTAAATCAAATGCATTTACCATTTACCATGATTACTTTCAGTAGTGTAAATAACTTTAAATGTCAATCTAGTATTATTGCGGCAACAGTCAAAAATGTCTCTTTGCGACCTATTTTCAGCTTGTCCCACCTATGCCATGTTCAGGTACAGAAACTAAGCTCACTAAGGCTGTTATTCCATGTTGTATATAATCATTTTGTTATCCACTGATCATGTATATTATTTAGCTTGAATAAACCTTTGTTTGCTGGGTTGTTACTGTGATGTTGTGTGAAATTTTCACTGCTTAAAGACAGACTGTGTCGCACTGCCTGTTTTGCAAATATGTTGCAAGGGCTTTCATGGTGGTCAGGAATATTTGTTTGTTTGTTTGCTTTTATTTCTGAATGCTAATAACAAAATACAATAAAATTAATTTTTACATAAGTATTACATAGAAAATAGTAGAAAATCATGTACAATAATAATATGCAATAACCAATAAACATAATACAAAGCATACAAACAAGAATAAGGAATATAACAGACCTATGTAAATATTTTTTTCTTCAATAAATTAGAGAGGTGATTTAGAACGCAGTAGACCGCCATCGTGAGCGGTTAGGCTGGAAATTGATGGCGGCCTCGTCATCAGTTTTGTATAAAACACCAATATAATCATCATGAAAACAGCTCTAGACTATTTAATCTCCACATTACCCCCTTATCCATGCTTGACACTGGGGACAATGAAGGTAGGAGACACTTGTTCACCGTCACAATGGCACTAACCGGAAAATGACCCGAAGACACATGTTAACTGCGTTTTATTGAAAGGAATATAGGTAGAAGGTTAAAGGGCCCGTGCCATCCAAATACAAGTTGATACCCGTTGGTGTGCAGTCCTACATACATCTCATATTACTTTTAAATATGTTTCATAGCTTTCTAAATATTTTTTTGAAATAATTTTCTAAAACCCGCTAAGCCCCACCCTAAAAAAATCCTCCAGATCACTTTCCATCCGTCCGTCAATCATAAGTAAGCTAATTGCGATTTTGCAGTGAAAGTGGTATTTAACTTTGTCAAAACTGACACCTGTTACAATATAACATACAATACAAACATAGGCAGATAGGAATTGCTACGTCAGACATGCTGTAGCATCAGTAGGAAAACAAAGGCAATGAGGAGGTATTGTATGAAAGCATGCAATTCTACTATGAGTGTGTGCCAAGCTGGGGGGCACTGTCTATTGTATTGTAGAATAGATAGTGGTATGTAATTTACTCCAGCTCAGCACACGCTCATAAAAGAAGTCAGCCATATGGAAGGATGCTACTATAAGAAGATTTCTTGTGAAATCTACTCTACAGCCTGCACAGGAACAAGTTGATACGGATACGCGATCACCCCTTAGTACAGTTCCCTGTCGTCGACCTGTTGGGCCCTGTTTTATAAAACTTGCCATCATTGACAAGTTGCAATAACTGTTAAAAGTTACTGAAATCCTTGCATCTGATTGGTTGAGAGCAAATTTGTCGGTAAAAATCCCCGACCAGACACTTGATAAAACGCTCCCTGTTCTCATGTCATTGGTGCCACCATCATCACTGGACCTAAGCGATCATGGACCATTTGTGGACTGTGACCAAAATGTATATCTGTACTTCTACGAACATTATTTAGTGCATAATTCCTAAATTATACAAATACCATGAAGTATAATTAGAATTCTATTAATAATAATGAAGTACAAGTCGAGGAGGGTTAGCATATTCCCAGGTGCTAGGCAGTGAGAACACACAAAAGAAATTCAAAGCAATTTGAAATTCAAATGAGGTATGTGCCCTTATAAATAGGGCCCGTGTGCTGTAGAAGTCATCTTTTCAAAGGGTGAAGAACAGGTGTTAAAATAAACAATGAATCCCCTTTCTTCTTAGGAAATTATCATCAAATTCCATAAATGATTAAGTTCTTGGTTGTGAAGCGTACCTTCATGGACACTATGCACAGACTGAAATTCTTCCAAGGATATTTCCATGAACATTCAGTTACACTGGTAAGCATCATCTACTGCGCATATTACTTTAATGGGTTAAAGAATACAGGTGTTAAAGATCAGGCAATATTGCTTCACTTCAGTATTACTTTTCACTCTATAATTTTTTAGTATTTGAAAGAGAAATGGAAAGCATATTCCATTTACCAAGCATGGCTTTCTTTAAGCCTGAATTATACTAATTAAGATGTGCAACCTTGACATAACAAGCCACGAGACGGGTTTCGTGATTACAAGTCATTTTTACACGAACAGTAGTATAGGGAGGGGATCTTCAGAGAAGATTCTTGAAGGGAGGGAACCCTCCTCGACTTGTACTTCATTATTATTAATAGAATTCTAATTATACTTCATGGTATTTGTATAATTTAGGAATTCTATCACATAACATTCGTACAAGTCTTCAGAGGGTTAGCATATCGTTCAAAGCCAAATCACGGAAACTGTCGCGTAAAAGTTTTATGAAAGACCAAGAAATGTAACTTTCAATCATAATTATGACTGTTTTAACAAACACATATACTCAAAGCCATAGAGCTTCCCCAACAAGCAAGGAGATAAAGATTTTCTCACTGAAATGCAATAACATACCTTTATGAACAATATATTGTACCATAAAGGAAACATAATGGAGCTTAATATAAAAGCATACATAAAATAAATTATTTTGCTACAAGGCCCACATGGATTTCTTAGATATCATATCGATCACGAAAGTGCCACTTAATTTTTGTGGCACAATGATGTTGAAGCTATGAGCATGCTAAATAACTGAGGAGCTTTCCGTCTAGCATGAATTCATGAAGATGGACTTCTTTGAATGGTGGAAAACAAAAATTGTCATTCTTTAGATTGTTATCGACGTGGGCCTCATGAGACATAAATTTGCGTGGTCGATATTCTTCATGATTAATACAGAATAAGGTTCACTGTTGGCTAGGTAGAAAAATACCTCACACCTCGTTCTCAATATATAGGAAGGGCTTGGAGCATTTGATAGAGATGAAGGTAACATTAAACTCGACCATTGATATTACAAACATTGAGTGTAAAAACAGAAGTTGAAACGTGATACAATACACCTGAAGTTTAAGTTGTTATTTTCATAATAAATATCTCATAACCTAGAAATACTGCTTGACTGATTGAATGAATTGGCTTATAATGTAAACTATTACTGAGTCATGTGACACAAATATTACATGCACACCAAATGCACGTTTTGACTAAAATGAGCTTAATCTGATGTTCAAAACAGACAACTGGCGTGGCAAGTTATTGTGAAACCGTTCACGTATCCACACTGATACCTTATCTTATGTGATGGTTAATATCCCTTTCATTTATCTCATTTCAAAAAAGAGTTTTTTCCCAACAGATAAATGAGAGTGGTCGGCTATATACAGTCATGATTAAAGGACTGACTTTACCCAAATTCTGATTGAAATGTTTGAGAATTTTTCTTATACGAAAGGACTAAGGTGTGTGTGTATATATACACCCAGCATGGTTATTACGTGCTGTCTCGTCACGAGATAACAATTAAGGAAAGATAACAATGAAGACTTCTTTTTTTTTTTTTTTTTTTAACAACACCAGCTATCGTTCATTGATAGTGCCAATAAAAAAGCTTTGACATGTGCTTATGGATCTGTCTAGTCTGTATTTATATTGAACTGCACATTGTACCAAGATTGAGAACTGCTTTAGGCTTGACTCGAAACAAACTGTAAAAGGATTGTGAGATTACATTGTGATCCTGAAAACTAATTTAGGAATGTCAATTACAAAATAAATGATAGGTCATGAATTAAACACTTCGTATAGCCAATGCTGTGCTTGCCACAACGCAAGCCTTATTAAGTGAGACTAACTGTCTTCAGACTGTACTGCGCAGGACTCTAACTAGTATGAGGACAAAACTGAAGGAAAAACATACACTTTCAATTAACTTCATTCAAAACATGAAAATTCATTTTAATGCGGGAAAACGCCATTTCAAACGCTTTGTGTAATAGCAGACTAGTAGATGATTCATTCATGAATGGCAGGTTATATCATGCTTAAATCACAAGCACATTTCCCGACATATGATGTAGTGTCTGGAATCACACCTATCTTGATTGGACAGATAGCCCAATACAGCACTAAAAGCAGTGTGACTGTAGAAAAAACAAAGTTCCAAAGATGAAAAAGGGAAATTCCATCATCAGTGGAAAATAATGTGGGCATCTGCTCAACTTCATGACTTGTCAGAATTCTTATGAATAATATGAATTATCAACAAGCACTGAATTCCAATGCTTTGATATTCGAATTAACACCAACACATCTCAAGAAATGAATTGTAAAAGAATTCCTGCAAAGTGCATCCATTATTTTGTTCTTTGCATTACATGCAGGTTAATTGAATGTTTCTCAACAGCGGCTTGAATAAAAACAGTGATTAATAAGCATTGCTAGCCGACATTTCGTTGATATAAATCACCAGTATGTTTAACACTGAAGTGCTTTACTTTTGGTTAATTCGAAAAGATAATGAGATATCTTGCAAAAATGTTGAACGATGTGATGCTAAGTCCGAGGGACTTGCAAGCGCACCAATTTGAAGACGAAATTATTTAGGATTGTCACTTATCTTGCAATAAAGAAAGCTTATCTGATTCACGTTCTTGAATGCCCTAAAAAGGCATGCATTCTAACGGGAATTAACAAGATATACTTCTAATCAAACGAACATCACAAAATCATATCCTAGATTCTTTAATCACCTTTATTACGAATAGAGGTATAATTGATACATGTAGTTCCATAACTAAAGCTCTCGGCTGCATTAAGGCAAATTGCCAAAGGGCAAATAAATTGAAGACAAGGTTTCTTCGAAACTGGCGGTAATTCTTTGAAGCATCTTGCTTCTCTGACATATTTCAGGTCCTGCTTCTGCTTGGTACTGCAGTCAAACTCAACTTATAGACATTGTTGTTGTATATAGGGGCAATCATGGTTAGCGGAAGATTTATCATGTTCCTCCTGAGCTTTTGACTCTGTACATATATGTAGGAAAGCAGCAAGATTTTCCTACTCAGAGATCCTGATCTCCTGAAATATTTATGATTTATAAACATAGAAAGGTGGAGAAGAATAAATGCAAGAAACAATTTCTAAGTTCAGTAACTGACTCATTATTATTATAATTATAATAATGGAGGGGGAACTGACTTCCCTATATCGATCGCCTTTCCCTTTTTCCAGGAGAAAAATAATGAAGAAAAAACTGCTCAAAGAGCTAGGTTGATAAGAATGTACAAAATGACATTCATGGTGTCTAATCAGACATCAGAAGACGAAATAATTCCTCTCTACAGGTTCGAGTGTTACTTTGATGTTATTGTTGTGCTAAAATAAGAGTGAAAATGGGAGGCGAATGAAAATTCAGCTGCCGGAGGATGGTAATGTACTAGGCTCATCCCACTAAAGCGGGTGATGCTATAATAGCTGCCATAAAAAACAGTAATATTGGCAACAAGTATCGTGGCCATTTCGGCGTACTTGACAACGTGATTTCCGAACATAAAAAGGCTTGAATCTAAGCTATACAGGACCATTACCAACTGAATTCAGACGACACTGAAGTGTACGTAAAAATACCGTAAAAACACTCGTACGTGTAAAAAGGATAATTGCATTAATTTTCTATAGTATGTTATGCCAAAGGGTTTGACTCAAAATTACATTCTTGAGACTCCTATGTTTTGCAACAATTACATCCTCCTTGAACAAAGATAGAAAGAGTAATTTTCTCCTGTTGCCAAAAAGACTCAGACTCTCATAGTATATAACTATGAGGTATGGGGGAGCTGCCTTTCTTGGTAAAAGCTCCTCCCAGATCGCAGGGAATCTGGAAAAAGCACCGCTACTACGTTTGCCAGTGTAACTTTGTTGATGCTCTCAATCCTCCTGAACTTAGAAGTGGAGGGAAAGTTATACATAAGTCCAGGTCAACAACAGCCTAGCTTCTATACTGTGCTCTCACATGAGTCACATAATTTTATTCCAAAAGGAAAAACACTAACTAAAGACTATGTCCACTCAGGGATCATAAATGTATAGATGTTCGAGCTTGAGATTATTGCAGCAACCAGGCCATATCCTAAGCATCAGTAAAATTTTCAGGAAGAAATTCACCTTCCTCCTGGTTAAATATACAACTCAGCAAAGCTGATCAGGCGCCGCATGCTTCGCATGTCGGCTATATAAACGCAATATGTAGAAAACAAGTCCACAAAACTACCACTCAGGGAAATAGGCCGCATACTTCGTATGTCGGCTATACACAATTTGTGGAAAAACACGTCCACAAAATGGAAAACTTGCTTGACGACTACTCAGAGAAGCAGGCCGCATACTTCGTATGTCGGCTATACACAATTTGTGGAAACACGTCCAGAAAATGGAAAACTTGCTCGAAGACTTCTCAGGGAAGCAGGCCGCATACTACGTATGTCGGCTATACACAATTTGTGGAACACGTCCTACAAATTGGAATACTGAACCAAAGCTGGTTCAGCAAGGCTGCTACACCAGACTTCAAGAACCTCAGCTCTCCGGGCTGCTGGTGGTTGCTGCAACTGTCTGTAAGCCGGTATAGTATATAGGTAGACGGGTACTCTGCTGTCCTGAAGTTAATGCTGGACTACTGCTCACTGCCGTGACACACAGGAAAAGATGACTACTACAGCACACGGGCCCTATTTTTAAGGGCACATACCTCATTTGAATTTCAAATTCCTTTGAATTTCTTTTGTGTGTTCTCACTGCCTAGCACCTGGGAATATGCTAACCCTCTGAAGACTTGTACGAATGTTATGTGATAGAACTTGCATTTCTTGCAGAAAGCTGTACGTAGGAGAAGCGAAACGGAGACAGGTGGATCGAGTGACTGAGCATCTTTGTTCAATTCGCCTCAACACTAGTGGTCCCCCTGTTGTCCAGCACTTCAGTCTTGCTAATCACACGATCAACGATCTGAAAGTTTGTGTTCTTAATTAAGCAGTGCTGGGTAACAGATGAGGAAAAGATGATCCAGAAAGAAAGGATCATCTTTCAGCTTAGTACGCTCCAGCCTCTTTGTATCTAAAGCTACGTTCATACGGGACTTGTGGTTTCGAAACTTTAAGTAAGCGAAACTTTAAGTTAACGAAACCACGACTCCCTAACCGCAACGAGGGTTCACACGAGCCTGAAACAACGAGACGAAACTACAAGCCGAGCGATCTTTGTGGTTAACCCCGGAAGTAAATACTACCGATTGTGTGTACAGTACACATACAGATCCGGTGATCATAATTCGCACGAAGGGTATGACCCGGAAATTTAACATGAACAGCGAGGTCATCCTTAACCACAAACTTGCGAAACATTTAGTTTATTCCGTTCAAATGGGCGGTAACTCCCCCCCCCCCCCCCTCCTGCCCGTCGTTTCGGCCTTAACCACGAGCTCGCTTGTGGTTCTAGAACTACGAGTTAACTACAAGCGAAACTTAAAGTTTAGCTCCCATCGTGTGAACGTAACTAATGCCAGTTTCCGTTCCTTTCCTTCTTCGTAACCTTTTCCTGCTTCCTTCTTTTTCCTTCTTTCTTGTTCCTTGCTTTTGCTTTCTTTCCTTATTTCTTTCTTTCTCTCTCCCTCTCGTTTCTTCTTTCGTTTCTTTCCTTCTATCCCCTCTTATTTTTTTTTTCATTTTTCCTTTTTTGTCTCTCTTTTTTCCTTTCTCTCTTTGCTTCCTTTTTGTTTTCTATCCTCTTCCTCTTTTCTTCCCACTGTTTCTGCCTGCCTCCCTCTTCTTTTCTCTTTCTCCTTTTCTTTACCTCTTGTCTTCTTCCATTTTCTTCATTTACTGGTCTCTCTCTCTCTCTCTCTCTCTCTCTCTCTTTCTCTTCTTCTTCTTCTTCTTCTCTTTCCCCTCTTTGTCTCCTTTCACCACTTTTCTTCTCTCTTGTCTCTCTCCTTACTTTTTTTTTCTCTCTCTCTCCAATATTTTTTTTTCTCTCTCTTCCTATCCTTTGCTTTCTCTATTTTTCTTCTACACTCTTTTTCACTGCCGTATCTCTCTCTCTCTCTCTCTCTCTCTCTCTCTATCTATCTATCTATCTCTTTCTCCTGCCTTGACTCTGTTGCTTATTTACGCTTGTTGTCTTGACGACAATTACGCGCTATGCACTACATCTTAAGTGCATTTTTTATACTGAAGTATCATTTCCTGAAGAAGACTTTTGGGCGAAATATTGAACATTTTGTGTCTAACGGAGTGATTTATTCTGTTTGTGTGTCTCTCTATATATGTATATATATATATATATATATATATATATATATATATATATATATATATATATATATATATATATATATATATATATATATATCGTAAATAGTGTATGTATAATACGCGCTATGATTGGTTAGATTCGCATCACGCGACGTGCAAAAATTTTGTTATAGTGCACGATCGTGCGCTATAACTTTGATTTTTGCACCCGGAATCCCGTGTTAAATGAATAGATCTAGGGGTCTATTTACTATAACAATTAGTGCATGTTCTATTTATGCACTATTACTGGACTATATGAACTCTAAATACTAAATTATCCCTCGTGCAGGTCTATTTCGCATCGGCCTGCGGCCTCGATGAATCAAAACTGCACTCTGGATAATTTAGTATTTTTCGTGCACATAATCCAGTATAGTGCATGATAGACCCTGCACTATTTATATTATATATATATATATATATATATATATATGTTTGTGTGTGTGTGTGTGTGTGTGTGTGTATACCTGCCCTCGACAAAGAAATTAATTAATGAGGTTAAAGATTAGTCAATCTGTCGGTCAACTGAATCTGGTGTCGCCGAAACCAATGGCCCTTCTCCGTGGTCTAGTGGTTAAGGCTTTGGCGTTCTAAGCCAGTGACAGGCCAGGAGCCTGTCCCGAAATAGTCACCCCATTTTACATAATGAGATTTGACCCCTTAAAGTCACTTAGACCATCCATGTCATTCACAAAAAGCTTGTCAGCTCAGACGAAGCCGCCGGGTTTGGCCCCCAGAGCCCCCCCCCCCCCCTCCCCCACCCCCCGAAAGGGCCCTAAAGTCGGGTCGGTTTCAACCCATCTAACACATGGGCCAAATTTTGTCAGAAGAAAGGTATATGACTATACATTAACAAAGCACAAAAACTGACAAAATTTTCTGTCGAGATGGGTTGTCAGACCGTCCCTAGAAATAGAAACCCCCTTTTTGCAGTATGATATCAATAACTCCAGTGTGTGTAATTCAATTCAAATCAAATTTACAGAGTACAACCTTGAGTATTGTAACTTTCTTGCGGTGTAATTTGGTGTCAAATGATCATTTCAATAATAAGTTATTAAAATGAATTACACACACTGGAGTTATTAAGATTATACTGCAAAAAGGGGGTTTTCTCTACATCCAGAGCATTTTTAACAGCTAAGCTTGGTTTAAGGGTACTTTGGTGTTTTTTCAGGGGCGTGTTACACCCCCTTCCCGATGGAAATTTTTGTCAGTTTTTATAATTTTGTAATATACATCCATACCTCTTCCTTCTGACAGAATTTGGTCCACTGGCCTTAAGGGGAAAAAAATTTCCCCAATTTTTAGGGGCGGTCTGACAACCCATCCCGACAAAAAAAAATTGTCAGTTTTTGTGTTTTGTTAATGGATAATCATACACCTTCCTTCTGACAAAGTTTGGCGCATATGTTAGATGGGTTGAAATCGACCCTACTTCGGGGCCTGTTTGTGGGGCTCTGGGGGCCAAACCCGGCGGCTTCGTCCGAGCTGACAAGATTTTTGTAAATGACATGGATGGTCTAAGTGACTTTAAGGGGTCAAATCTCATACGTAAAATGGGGTGACTATTTCGGGACAGGCTCCCAGACTATGACACGTGTTCGATTTTTTTTTTTTTTCAAATTTTGCAAAAATTTCAAAAGGGAGGCAGCTCTGGGGAATTTTGATTTAAGCTACATGTAAATGTATTTTTGTTTGTTTGTTTGTTTGTTTGTTTGCTTATCAGAAATTTTTCTGAATTTGCCCTACCCCCTTCCTCATTTTTTTTTTAATATCCTGGATCCGCCCCTGGTCACGGTTCCAACTTTACTTACATGCAGATCATGAAATATGTACGATTTGCTTATCAATGCTTTATTTTCAACGCCGAAGGGGGGGGGGGTGTCATTCAAGGTTAGGTGATTAAGGTCATTTGTCATTTTTCAGGAGTGACGAATCAATGGGCCCGTGACCTTAACATACACGCTTATTTCCCCAACCTATTGTTTAAATCATCATGCAAAAACTCACATCGAGGCCGACAAAGGTTTACTCATGATTATCTACAACTGAACCGTGACCTAATTGAAATCATGAAGGTTGTAGGTGATTTATACAAAGAGCAAATTTATTCATCAGGATAGTATTAACCCTTTCAGGACAGGAACTATTGAAGGGCTAAATTGATCACATTTTGTTCTTCAAATTGGCAACAATAATATTTCTCTTTTAGTGTTACATGGTTCTAATAAGGTGTAATGTTTTTGAAAACAATACACATGGTTAAAGATTTTTTCCAAAAGTTGAAAAAATTGCCAATTTTTTATGAAATACAATGATTTTGAAGCGCTCGATGTGCAGATGTGTTGCCAATTTAAGGATTTTAAAGCTTATTCTCGTTTTTTTAATTTCCTGCCATAAAACGTAATATGGTCATGCAACAAAAATGGACATAGTTTGTGCCGAAATTTTTGTTCTTTCTACTCATTCATCTCGTACATTTTTAGAGCTCTGAATCAAAAGTTATTGATCCAAACCACAAAATGTGGTCAATTGTCTCGAAAGGGTTAACCTGTCACTGGGTAAAAAGAATAAAATTTATACGGATTTTATACATATATGAAGCATGTTGCTGGTACTAATGTCGATGTCAGTTTTTCCAACTATTATCGTTTTTTTTTTGTTTTTTTTTTTTATTACCATGCTATAATCAAATTTTCTGTTTTATAGATATGCATTGAATATGTGCCTATTTTTACTTAAGTCTGTCCTATATTTTCAGTTTAATTTTCTAAATAGATGCATTAGCCGTCGGACGCAATATGCGCTATCATCACTCTAACAATGTCTAATCGTATTTCAAACAAATAATCCAGTTCAGTTTTCAAGTTGAAAGTACCGTTGTCCAGGTTTTAGGCCGAAGCATAATTTGATTTTATCCTGGTAATTAAAAGTAGTCATGTTATGTTAAGTAGGTAATAAATCCCCCTTTACTCAAAATAGGTGTTACGGACTCAACGTCAAGAATTCAAAACCTCAATTTGATATATTCGACAATTTGACAGAATAGCAAACTCCCTGATATTTTGGCTCGATCTTCATCATCTGCCTTCGTCTGGCTCATTTCCAAGGCATGGCAGTTTTAACTTAAGGGCAAAACATCAACTCCCCGGCCCTTAATTTGATAAGAAAAATACAGACTTCTAAAAAGTGCAAACGTAATTGTGTAGCAGTTCTTAATTATAGTCAAAACATCAACTCCCCAGATGTAAATTGATGAGAAAAATACAATTCAAAACCTCAGTTTGATATATTCGACAGTTTGACAGAATAGCATACTCCCTGTTGTTTTGACTCGATTTTCATCATATGCCTTCGTCTGACTTATTTCCAAGGCAGTAGGTTGTGCTAATTGTGTGGCAGTTTTATCTTATGGTGCCTTGAGCACTCCACAGAGTGGATTTGGCGCTGTATTAGTTACATTTATTTTTTTTTTAATTATTATTAAAAATATGAACTCCCCAGCTGTTAATTTGATGAAGAAAAATATACAGACTTCTAAAAAGTACAAACGTAATGTTATAGTATCACACAATCATTAACTTTATGCCTTAAGAAATGTCGTTGTTTTACTTAGGGTATATACCAAAGTACTGATCAGGTGTTTTGATAGATTTTGATAATACCTGTGCAATGAACGGGAGTTGCAATAGTGGGATGCAAGTCCAAGATATTTGTTCAATTTAGTCTCATACGTGAAAGAATATAATACAATATAATAATATCTGACAAGATAGATTTGACAGAAATCATAATAATGATGTTATTTTATGTTTAGGCAGACACAAGCTGTAGTAGGGCTATCAACCTAAATTTGTATCTGTTTCAAGTCATTTACTAGAAATACCATGTCCATTACTGGCACTTCTATTAAAAAAAAAAAAAAAAAAAGCTTTTGTGCATTTATTGGTTTGCTTTTTATTGTGGTAATTTGTTTAATTCTACCTTCAGCTCACAGATATACGTATAGTATATCAAAGAGAAAATATCCGTACGTCACGTTTAACCACAAATGTATCATATTTGTATATCCCACGATCTATTTCCTTATCTGATCTTTAATCAGGTCAGGATGCTTATCTGACTTTCAGAATATATTATTTAATTAATTTCTCACATACAGATGCAATGATGTATTGAAGCCGTTTAGTGCTTATGTTATCGAGCGTAAACTTTATATAGTCATATTGAGAATTGAGGAGAAGGTGACAGCTATAAAGGACTTGATTATTGATTATTTTTGTCAGTCTTCAATTAGTTTTGCGTGTTGTTACGCTACCCATGTTATTGTTAATATTGTTGTAGTTGATTTTGTTGTTGCATGATAGCTTTGATGTTTGACAATCAAACTTGATTATCGTGGCCATATATTATCAAAAGCGTCATCTATCATGGCGATAGAGTAATGATCAATAATTATATATACCCTAGCAGAAAGTACTGAAGACAGCCTTTGGGAGTTGCTATTTGAAATGCGTCACAGATCGCTCACAAAGGACTTGGTGGAATTCCCTATTAATGCCTGTACAAATCTCATCTCATAAAATCTTCATGATTATCACCGTCAACAGTCAATGAGTATGACTGTACGTTATCAGGAAGTGGCATTCACTCCCGGAAATAAGCATAATGCCTTAACACTGTAAACAAAGGTGAAATAAGTGTAAACAAAGTCTGAACGCATTGGCCCGAATATACAAAGGTGGTTTGAACCGTGCACATCTTTAACCACCGACCTTCTCTAATGCGTAGCCACGAAGGCTGAAAAAGGCACACTATTTAAATACGATGTGTTTGGTTATGAAAATGTATAGGCAATATAAAAATCCTCGTTATTTTTGCCTTAATTTGTTTTTTTGTAAAATCCCCCTCGTCTACCTGCATAGTTTAGAATATAGGTTTAAATGATACCTTCTTGAAATCTTGAACACACTGTCATGACTGTTGGTCCGTTTGCGGCAATGGTGTGCATCACTGTGAAAAACAGTTGAGAAATAGTGTAAATCGGCCACAGGACAGTTCTAACCTCCATGGTGTGTTTGCAATTTCAACATAATACACTATGGAACCATTCAACTTCAACTTTATGCTCTACCTTAATGCATAACTTGATTATGGACATGATGGAATGTCTAGTATTCATTTCCGATGAGATTCGATTTTTTCTGTTAATGCGTTGACAGGTAATAAGGCTATTTTGAACGTACATGTAGTTGTCCTTTTAATAGTTGCCCTGGCATCAGTTGCATCATGTTTGTTTAATAGGTCAGTTTCTTACCTGTGACACAATCGCATTAGATTTAGTCAGGGGCGGCGCTACAGGGGGGGGGCAAAGGGGGCGACCGCCCCCCCCCCCATGATTTTTTAAGTAGTGAAAAAAGAAAAAAAAAAGAAAAAAGAAGAAAAGGAGGAAGAAAAGGGAAGAAAGAAGAAAGAGGAGTGTTAAAAAGAGAGGTCTTAAACATATAACTCTATATTACCCCTGTTATTTAATGGAGAAAAAATATGACGTCGTCTTTAGGTCGTCTTGCCCCTCCTATCAAAATACCCTGGCGCTGCCCCTGGATTTAATAGAATTTCAAGAAATCAGCTTAAGGACAATGGCAATTCCCTATATAACCTATAATTATAGAAGTCAATTATGTAAAGTTCGCACATTTCAAAAGGTGATGGACTAGGCAACTGAAACTGCCCAAGGTTGGAGGGACTATTTTTTACGAAAGTTTTTGCGAAATGCCCACTACAACTACTACTTTTCTGTATTAATTTGCCCACAGATTACTTCATATGATTTATTTTACCCAGCATTTTATGCAACTGAAGATTTTAATAGCCGAGACAGGATCTATTGAAGCAGTGGAAGTTTAATCGTGCGAAAAATTACTTTTTTTGCCACAGAGAAGCGATTTCCGTTTCATGTTGCCGAAAGTTAGTGTTCTTATTTTAGGTTCGGGTGCTTAAAGACATGCACAATTTGATGTGCAAATAAAGTTCAAGGGATTCGGTAGATACATATACAGGCAAATGACCATTAGAGCATACATGAATGCACAATACAAAAATATTAAAGCCGTGCAAAATAAAATTTGCAAAATAAAATCGGTTACAATCACTGCGAACTTCGTGCGCAAATGTCAATAAGTTGATCAGATAACCTCTTTTTATATCATGAGTATATTATTGTATTTATTGATCAGTAATTTTACATATGAATATTATATTTTCAGGTAAAGAAATATATATACTTTAGATTTCCTAACATAAACGATACTTTCTAATATATGATTAAAAATTTATATTCAAAGAAGGCAATAAGCTTAATGTATATAGTTTAGGTAAATATATATTTGTCTGTGTTATAACACATGTACACATGTATATACATTGACATGCATTATGCATTACATCATATCATTTAATGCTTCGTTCTCTTTGTTTTGTTTCATCTAAAAGTTACTTCCTAAAATGTTTCAACTTTAGTATTTTGGGTTTCTTTGAAATCTTTTTTCTCTATAAAGGGTGCACCCTATAGTAATTTGGTAATTTTTCATACATTCAAAAATTTTGACATGAAATAGTTAAGGAATCGTTCATAATCCCCGAAGTAACATCCAATGAAAGACGCAAAGTTACAGAATTGTATTAACAAAGACATGTAAATATTGTCAATATTGCAGCCTCCTTTTATAGAAAATTCATACATCCTACATTCTGTTCACTTCAGTTCATTTTCAAAACTACTTTTGCACACAATCAAAGATTATTGCGGTACAAGGAATTAAAAGACGCTAACAAGTGGCGTATCTGGACCTTGTTGTCATGGGGGCAGAACATCTTACCCAATGGTGATCCATACATTTCAGCGGGGGAAAAAAAATCACTTTTAAAGTTCTAATTTGGATTAGCCGGAGTGAGGTAAGAGGGTGGACGTTCCCATCTCCTCCTAATTTGTAAATCTTATTATTTTGACTTCAATATAACATTAGTTGTTCAGTATTGTATAATGGCGTTTGTTATAGCGGTATTCAATTAATCCGAGAGAGCAAAATTTCGAGTCACGTTCCTTTTGAATGACGACTAAATGCATGTAAAATTTATTGATATGTATGTATTAGCAGATTTCAGATTTAATTAAATGTGTGACATCGGAACCTCGTCCAATTTTGGCTATTGGGGTTAAGCTATTAGAAGATACTTGAATCTCGTTTCCCCTTCACGTAATTTTTTATGTTTGACTTCATAAGCTTTACTTTAACATCATTGTTTTGCGAGGTAGCTTGGAGCCGAGCAGAAGATTTTTTAGGAAACTGCTATAACTTAAGTTTCAACATCAATTTTATTATTATCTACCTTGCCATAGCTTCCTGGCTTAACCGAAATGTCGCGTTGATTTTTTTTTCTTGGTTGGAAATTTTTTTTAGGGGGCAAACTTGCGCCCCCTTCAAATACGCAAGCGACACAAAGTAAAACAAAAATGGTTATACTGTGTTCATTTATATATCGCATGGACTGAGTAAAATAATAACAAAAGGTAGAACAGGAAAGAGCGTATAGTGCTAGTACAACTTATTGTATACCAATGCCCCACTGAATATGCTGAAACACAAGACGAAATAGAAAGTGATTCATCCAGTCTGTATGCTTCGAAAATAGGTCCCTGACTGGCATGCATCATCACCCTGGCATGTGCATATACATGTATATCATTCTGTAGAGACATGCGTATGAAAAGACAGGCAGGCAGGGGAAGCGAAAAACGGAAAAGAGAATAAAAAGGAGGAGAAAGGTATATATAAAGATTATCACAGTCATTTCATGAGTTTTAACAACAAAATCCTTCATATTTTCTCGTAATTCCGTTTATCACCGTCTCGCGTACACGTATTAGTTGATGCCCAGGGTTGTTCAACACCGGATGCAAAGATGAGGTAGAAAAGGGCGCCAAACGTGGTTACACCGAAAGAAATGTAGAATACATTCTGCCATCCCAGCAGGTTCCTCTGCCATGAAAATAGAGAAAGTTAATTGGGGAAGGAGATGAAAAGGGAAATGAAGCAAACACAGAAGAACGAGAGGTATGTTAATGTACATTATATTTATGATGGAAAAAAGACATAATACATCTGTGACCCAAGTAAATGAGAATGTTGGTTTATATTCACCTCCTCTGTGCCCTTTATTCAGTCTTGGAATTGTGATGCGAATATTTGTTTTCCATGCCTTCGTACGGTTCCGATGCAATATCACCTAATTATTATTATTATTTGTGTAGCATTCTACCTTCCACTTTCCTCTTAATCCTTAGTTCTCTCTCTCTCTCTCTCTCTCTCTCTCTCTCTCTCGTTTTCTCCCTCTTCCTCTCTTCTTCTGCTGTCTCTCCCGTACTTTATTTTTGAACATATTCATCGTATTCTTGATTAATTCAGGCGTACCCATTAAAATCATCTGATTAAAAGGTCTTTGGGCCTTCTTGCTGGTATTACAAAAACTCCGCTCTAAAACTACATATTTTGTACATATTATTTGAATACTCTATTAAATCTGGAAAAAAAACGACTAGAAGAAAAATAAATGTTTATGTATTTGAGGACGAAAGGTTATTTTTTTCAGGATTCTGTTCATAATGACATCATTCTGTCCTACCTGGTCTTCTGTGAAAACCCCAACGAGGTATGGGCCGAGGATTCCCGAGATTGGTCCCGAACTCTGCACGAGACCCCCGATGCTTCCCGAATAAGCGGGGGCCAGGTCGAGTGTATTTGGCAAGTAACCGGAGAACGCCACGCCCACTATTCCGAGCCCGAGTGAAATGAATGTGACGGAGAGGGCGCCATTGCAACCAACAACAGCGACCAGAGCCTGTGTAACACCATATCCGAAGAGTCCTGTTAAAACAAAATGGGAAGATCGATTGGGTGAACTTAGGTGAGTTTCACTTAACCAAACATAATAGTCATTTATTATTGATGAATCCAGATATGTTAAGAACACTGTTATTTCCCTTTGATCATGAAATGCCCCTATAAAATATACTATTATCATTGTTCTCACTAATATTATCGTTACAAGTATTATTATTACCATCATTATCATTATCATTATCATTATCATTATCATTATCATTATCATTAGTAGTAATAGTAGTAGTAGTAGTAGTAGTAGTAGCAGTAGTAGTAGTAGTAACAGGACTAGTAGTAGCAGAATTAGTATTAGTAGGAGTAGCAGCAGCAACGACAGCAGTAGCAGTAGAGGTAGTAGCAGTAGTAGTAGCAGCAGCAGCAGCAGTAGTAGTAGTAGTAGTAGTATCAGTATTATTATTTTCATCATTAACAAAATTAGTGCTTAGGAAAGCCTAACATAAATTTAAATGAAAGCGATTTGTGCTGCAAACTTCACCTGTTGTCACAAAGAGTTTTCTAATTGCTGTCCGAGATAGGAATCCAGTGTTAATAAGGTAATCAGCGACTTGTCCTGATACTACCATGAAGACCCACTGAACGGCATAAGGTATAGCCGACAGCACACCAGCCTGATGGAAAAGGTGAAGAATAGAACAAAAATAATAAGAAGTGTCATGGTGGGGGGTTTATGTGTGTGTGTGAGGGGGGTTGTCGGAATTCACCTCTTGTAAAATATGTGTAGTACCTATTATATATATATATATATTTACATTTTCAATATGCACGTGTATGCTAACACACACACACACGCACACACCCTTAAACCTAGCCCATAGTCCCATCTGTTCTGCTGCCTTTTTTTAATTGCAATTTGAAGAAAAATAATTCAATCTACGCCAGCACCAAAAATGATCATTAAAACATTTTTTTAAAAACTATATTTTTTAATCACTTTATTTGTAGTGGAATTCATGAGAACGAAGTAAGTTCGAAAAAGGTTGATTTGAATTCTGTGGCTCGTATTCATAAAGGTAGACTAAGGTAAACCTTATTTTTCTGCGAGCCCAAACATGGCGACCGGTCGCATCAAAGGTAGAGGCGTTGCTTTATCCGCTGGTAGAGATCGATGGGTAAACCTTATTTATTCAGTGTTTTTATTTTGTACAAAGGACATGAGTAAACAAAGTAAATTTAGTCAAGAAATGAAGATGAGAATTTTATTTCATAATACAAAGATTTTTTTTTCTTCATTTATCATGGTTATTGACATAATTATGGAAATGTTTACTGGATGAAGAGGTAAACACCGGGTGGTCCATAGATCAATTACCTAACTGCCCTTTTAAAGCAGGACTTAAGATAGTGAATACCTGCCAATAGAAGACAAGATGCATTTTAGTTTCGCATACCATTGTTAAGTTATATCTCAGCACATCATTCATGTAGATGGGTAGGTTGGTAAGGAGAGTGAAGTAACCCCAGCAAGCGGTCATGTGAGCCATCACCTGAGCCCAAACTGGCATGGAGGTCAGAATTTTACCCCATGGTACTTTCACTTTGGATATCTGCAGTCAAGCGCATAATTATGAAATCATATTAAATAATCCTATTTTCGTAGACGGTTCTTCATATCATCTAACAGACGATAACTTCGGGTAGACGGTTTTATCGAAAAGTTGAATTTAGAAAACAGATATAGTACATTCATTCTAATATCATTTGAAGAACACCAATAAGCTTTTTGGAATTAGGGGGAACTTTCGAGAACCATTGTCTTCCATACAGTATCGGCAAACTAAAGGAAATCGTTGATGTTTCTATCATGTTATCATATAGAGTGATTATGCAGCACTATGTTAAATTAATTACAAATTCTTGACAAATTTAAATTATATCGTTTTTAAGCATACTGTACATGGTATAGACATCAAGTGCCTGCATTTTGTTATTTATTAGAAAAGTTGACGTTGAAATATATGGTTTTCTCTGTCAAATTTCGCAAAACTAGCTTTCAAATTCATTTTCAAACGCTCGCATTCAAGCGATTTGCTCGTCCGTTTACTCCTTTTATTCATATATTAGTTTTCAGCCGTTCAAATTCATTTTCCAGCCTCGAAAAATGTGCTTCGAACATTCAAATTAATTTATCGTCGTTAAATTTAAAGAGACCAAAGCGTCATTCATATTCATTTATGACGACTCGGGTGTAGTCAAGTCATTTATTTTCAAACAGGTAAAGGAAGTACAGGAAATAGCCGGGCTTTGCCTTTTTTATGAATCTAATTTCTCCAATCATTTTGCTGTTGCAAAATGATGTAGTCATCTAATTATAATGGGTGTAAAAAAAAAAAAATTATTGGACTACCCTTAACTTTCCATAATTGTTCCAAATGTGTACAGCGTATTCAAAGCAGCCTTTCACATCATAATGTCTGTCTTTCTTATTTTGTCAAATCTTTTATTTTCAGTTGACCATTCGCTTATTTATTTCTTCTTCAGAAATCGTCCCGAGGCGATTGTGTTTGTTTATCAACTTTGTTTTGTTCCATGATTTTACTTTTTTGTACAATATAGAATCATTTTTCATCATTATCATTTATTCTTGATCTATGACATTGCAGAAATACGACTTTACACATTGTTTCTGAACCTTATCATGTCAAAACAATTAGAAACTTCTAAAGAGAAGGAGTGCATTGTTAAAATCATTGCTTAATTCACGAACATGCTTGTCTATTCATGAATTCGAATTCCCAAAATTAATGTTCGCGATCCAAAGCTCCCGTGAATTTGAATGCTCATTGAAAATTCTAATTTGAAAGCTCATTCTATCAAAATGCACGATGAAAGAATGCGATCGCTTGCCAAAAACATGAAAAAGTAAAACTGAATGCTCAATTTAGGCAAATGAATAATGATCTTGATGAGCATTCAAATTCACATGAAATCGAGCGACTATATATGCATCAATTTGGCTGCTGTTTTGATGACTTTGACCGGGAAAAACTATAACAGTAGTAGTAGTAGTAGTAGCAGCAGCAGCAGCAGCAGCAGCAGTAGTAGTAGTAGTAGTGTGCTCCACGCTTTATTCCGTCAAAGATATAGGCTTAGGGTTAGGGTTGCAATATGGTTTGAGGATAGATTTAGGGTTAGGGTTTGGTTTAGGTAAAGTGTTTGTCCAGAGTTTAAGTTAGGAATTCTGCTAGTATGGGATATCGATCGCGGAGGGATTGTCGCCAGGGGTATGTGTCGAAGAATCAGTAGAAGATGTAGACTTTATTGGACAACTTGTGAAGGACAAGGCAAATTTGCCACGAGGTCCAAACTCCTCCTTTAACATGTTAAAGGGAAGGTTGAGTTCTGGGAAAGGTAAAAAATAATTTGTGAGCTTTCTCATTCTTTTTATGTTAGTTTGGAAGATTATCATTGTAGAAATGTCCCCTGCTCTTCAAATGCCCTCACATTCAAAATATTACAAGAAACAGCTGAAATGTTCGGGCCGAACATTTTTGTGAAATCCCATATACACATTTCTGTGCGCAGTGCATGTGACTCTCAGCAGGAATTATTCAATTTCTTATCATTTTCATGCTTCCAAAACCTTACAGCATACACCCAATTCTTAACTGCTATATAATCAACCTTTCCCAATTGTTTTGAGACAGTTTCTTTTCACAATTCGATCTCATGACCAGAACTCAACTTTATCTTTAAGGCTGACAGAACGAAGGAAGTTATCATAGCCGAATAAGTTGAATTCCTAAATAAAGGAACTCCATTAAACAGGGAGACAAATGACAATTCAGATATCAAACCTTTTTCTTAGTTACTCCTGACTCGATATACTTTCTTTCAGCCACTGATATTCGAGGATGTTCGGCGGGTGTATTATATGCGAGACATAACCACGCTACAAACCAAATTAATCCTACGCTTCCTGGAAAAAAATAGGGGAAATTATGTTATGCATATTTATGAAGGTCAGAGGCAGCATTTGGGAGTACAAACTAGAGGTTCAAAACAGGGATCGGATAGAGAAGAGTTTTTGATTTACTAATATGAGCAATGAAAATAACGCACCGCAATACAGAATATTATGATGGGTTTCAAAATATGCTGTATTGCGG
>CM046835.1:31932201-32067201 GCA_025618425.1 Heliocidaris tuberculata | reverse complement strand
CGACCGATCGCAGCACATCTTACAACGTTGTACTACCGTTGCACGACTGTATGAGACTGTATGCGACTATTCCTCGGGGGTATATATAAAGCCCCTTTCACAATTGATCTGCGACCGTTTGCGACCATTTGGTCGCACGACAGGCTGCAACAGGCTTCAATCGCCATCGATCTCATCAGGTCGCAGAAAGGCATTCACAAATGCAACAGCGGTCGTAAAACAAAAACGACTAGAAGAGACCGTTGCACGAGTAAGTCGCATTTGCTCGCATATGCTCGTGCGAGTGGTCTTGCGTTCACATGCGAGTGTTGCACGAGTGATTGCGAGTGGCTTGACGCCAATCACAATAGTCGCACGATCGATTGCATGGTCGTGCGAGTGGATGTGAGACCATGCGATCGCTCGTGCGATTGAATGAGACCGGTGCAAGTGGTCGTGAGAGTATTCGTGCGAGTGGCGTGGGGTATAAAAACCCCCTCGACAATTGACCGGTAGTCACTTTCAAGTTGGCCTTCTTAATATTCAAGATGCCAAAGAAGAAAGTTACAAAGAAAGGAAAATGGTTAGAGGAGGGTCCTGTTGCAGAGGATCATCTCCATAGTCCCCCTATATATACCCCCTAGGAATAGTCGCATACAGTCTCATACAGTCGTGCAACGGTAGTACAACGTTGTAAGATGTGCTGCGATCGGTCGTGCAACAGTCCCATGGTCTTAGCACAATCGCACCCATTCGCAAGACTGGTCGCTATAGGTCGCTAGCGCACGTGCGAGTGTTGCACGACCTGCAGCCCACCCACTGCGACTATTGAGTCGTGCGAACTCTCGCATCTAATAGTGCAACGTTGTGCAACACTCATACGAGAATCGCACGACTGGTCGTACGACCTAATGCGAGTGAATCGATCGCATCTGGTCGTGTCTGGATTTTGAGCATGTTCAAAGTTCAGATGCGACCAGTCACGACCGCCTCAGGTTCGTGCGACCGCCTGCAACGACTGCGAGTGGTCGCAAGACACCAAGCGATCGGTCGTGCAACACCCCGAAAAATCTGTTGCAGGCGGTCGCAAACTGGTCGCAGACCAATTGTGAAAGGGGCTTAAGGGGACTATGGAGATGATCCTCTGCAACAGGGCCCTCCTCTAACAACTTTCTCTTCTTTATAACTTTCTTCTTTGGCATCTTGACTATTAAGAAGGCCAACTTGAAACTGACTACCGGTCAATTGTCGAGGGGGTTTTTATACCCCACACCACTCGCACGAATACTCTCACGACCACTTGCACCGGTCTCATTCAATCGCACGAGCGATCGCATGGTCTCACATCCACTCGCACGACCATGCAATCGATCGTGCGACTATTGTGATTGGCGTCAAGCCACTCGCAATCACTCGTGCAACACTCGCATGTGAACGCAAGACCACTCGCACGAGCATATGCGAGCAAATGCGACTTACTCGTGCAACGGTCTCTTCTAGTCGCTTTTGTTTTACGACCGCTGTTGCATTTGTGAATGCCTTTCTACGACCTGATGAGATCGATGGCGATTGAAGCCTGTTGCAGCCTGTCGTGCGACCAAATGGTCGCAAACGGTCGCAGACCAATTGTGAAAGGGGCTTTATACATATCGCCACGTACAAAAGGACATGACTTGTGAACATGATGTTATTTGTAAGTACGATGTAACGAACGTGTTCCCTTCTAAACTGTACGTATTTATCGTTTAGTAGGCTTTTCTCGTTTATTCATTTTCTATATAATGGGCGGGATGTAAACATGACCACTGATGACATTGACAAAGGTCTAGCTATTGCCTTTAAAACGACTTTTGCTTCCATCATCACATTGTTACATAAGGTATGTGAAACTGCAGACAAGGTCCATTATTTTTCTTCCAACAGGCCCCCCTGGGAGAACAGTGCATGTCACTGATGTGGCTACCCTGTATAAATAAGACTTAATGATAATGATAATAATAATAATCATAATCATAATCATAATCATAATCATAATCATAATAATAATGATAACAATCATGTTTTTGCCAGAAATAATGTATCCGATGTTTAGCTATTTATTTATTCATTTAAATTGTGACTCACACACACGGGGCTTTTTATTATTTCATTACATTAAAACTGCCAAGAGCGAGAGAGAGAACCCTTCAAAGACAAACAGTTATAGAGTTAAAGGACAGGCTATTGCAATACAAGACAAATCAAAATTATTATTTTATTAAAACCCAATGTACAAATTTAAACTTAAAAAGAATGTTTCAGCGTTCCTGGGTCCCATGAAAGGGCCTGGGCCCCGTTTCATAAAACTTGTTATCAATAACAAGTTGCAATAATTGTTATAAGTTACTGAAATCCTTGCATCTGACTTACTGAGAGCGAATTAGTCATAGAAATGAGGCAGTTGTTACTGATAACAAGTTTTATGAAACGGGGTCCAGATCATCTTTGATCAATGAACCAATCCCTTAATTTCAGTAAAGATATAAACATAAACCTTTAAATTTAATTCATGAAAGCTTTATTGTCATGTAAAAAGGTAACCGATTTATAAAACAACCCTACCACACACTAAAAGCAGACTCGGAGTTCAGTGACATATTGCACGAGTAGCGAAATTCTACAAAATCATAAAAACGTTTGGTGAAGATAGGATTAATAAACAAAAGTTTTTTGAAAAGTTTACTTGAATTTCACTTGAATGGAGGCGGAACTTTTTCTTTTTTTTCAAAGAGGAGGCATTTTGGCAATAAGAGGGAAGCTACAAACTTACTTCGCCAAGACCACTTATAACTCTCGTGGCAAAGACGATCCCAACTCCGGCATACGAAGCAACGGGAAACACCAATGAGCAGAGGCTGGTGCTTAGAACACCGAGAGCGAAAATATATTTCCCGCCAAACTTGTCGGCAAGCCACCCACCGGGTAGCTGAGTGAAGATGTAGCCATAAAAGAAGCCTGCAAGGATCAACTCCTGTGTTTCACTATCCCAGTCGAACTCTCCATTTCCCTTGGGTGTGGGGGGGGGGGGGGGGGGGTTCAAAGCAGAAAATTAATGGTGTGATATTTTGATACAATATTTCATGAAAAGAATAGTGTGTTATAATATAAAGTTGGTGAAGGTAACTGGGAAAGATAAAGAATTTTTTTTTCACTTATTAAGTTAAGCAATGAGCATGATAAACGCATCATTCCATAGACATCCGCAATGCCATGCCCAGCATCGCACCACATTTTTCACAATTTAATAACTTATTAAAGTGACAATTATTGACACCCAAGTGTACCTCAAGAAGATTGTTATACTCAAAACTATGTTATCATAGTTATGAAAGTTTGAATTGAATTGAATAAAACACTTTTGAGTTATCATAGTCAGAATGTAAGAAAGTTGTTTTTCTTTACATACAGAGCATGGGGGGGGGGTGCAAAGCGTTGTCAAAGGGCACTTTGGGGTTGTCATTTAAGGGGGTCTGACACCTCCTTCCCGATGGACAATTTTGTCAGTTTATATATTTTTGGAATGTACATCCATAGTTCTTCATTCTGACAAAATTTGGTCACTGGGCTTCAAGGAGAAATATTTACCTCCAATTTTTAGGTGCCGTCTGACATCCCATCCCGACGGAAATTTTTGTCATTTGTGTGTGTGTGTGTGCGTGTGTGTGTGTGTGTTGTAAGGTCCAGTCATACTACTTCCTACTAATAAAATTTGAAGCATGGGGGAGATGGGGTGAAATCAACCAGACTTTGGGATTTCTTTTGGGGGCTCTGGAGGCTTAACCCAACGGCTACGGTCAGGATGACAATCTTTCTGTCAGTGACTTAGATGGTCTAAGTAACTTTAAGGGGTTAAATTGGGTGACTATTTCGGGACAGGCTCCTGGGCCGGTATTCAATTAAAAACGCGCATTAAGTAAGTAAATTACTAAGTATTTAACTCGGCTAAGTAAAATGGCTTAACTCGTATTCAGATCACTTTAAGGACGTTCCACAGTTAAAGTCAAATCCATGTCATTTTCACCAAACTTTGTATACAGTTACTCTGGTCCATGAGAAGCCCAAATACGCATAGAAAATTATAGGTCCATGTGCTTACTTTTTTTCTATGGGATACTGAACTGTGCCATGATTGGGTGTCGGGTAGAATGACGTCATCGCAGGTTTTTGGCCATTGATAGGCCTCAGAATTCCCAATGTCATATACAAATCCCCATTATTCTGTCAAAATCCATGTCATATTCGTCAAACTTTCCAGATTTGTAGAGAAAAGTTTACTGAAGGAGGAGAAAGTTTTAAAAATGGGGGTCAATGCACTCGTTTTTATGCTAGCAGCGCCCTCAGTTGGCGGAAAAGGTCAAAAACTCGCAAAACTCGTAAGAACTGGCTGAGAACCTGTCTAGGAATGGGATGGGTTCGAAAAAACTCTACTGTACATTCAAAATCCATGTCAGATCCGTAAATTTTTCCAGATTTGTAGAGAATTATATACTGCAGAAGGAGAAAGTTTAAAAAATGGGGGTCCATGCACTCGTTTTTGTGCTAGCAGGGCCCTCAGGTGGCGGAAAAAGTCAAAAACTCGCAAAACTCGTAAAAACTGCGCATGGCTGGCTGGGAACCTGTCTGGGAATGGGATAGGTGCAAAAAAAACTCTACTGTACATTCAAAATCCATGCCAGATTCGTAATTTTTTCCAGATTTGTAGAGAATTATATACTGCAGAAGGTGAAAGTTTAAAAAATGGGGGTCCATGCACTCGTTTTTGTGCTAGCAGGGCCCTCAGGTGGCGGGAAAAGTCAAAAACTCGCAAAACTCGCAAAAACTGCGCATGGCTGGCTGGGAACCTGTCTGGGAATGGGATAGGTGCAAAAAAACTCTACTGTACATTCAAAATCCATGCCAGATTCGTAATTTTTTCCAGATTTGTAGAGAATTATATACTGCAGAAGGTGAAAGTTTAAAAAATGGGGGTCCATGCACTCGTTTTTGTGCTAGCAGGGCCCTCAGGTGGCGGGAAAAGTCAAAAACTCGCAAAACTCGCAAAAACTGCGCATGGCTGGCTGGGAACCTGTCTGGGAATGGGATAGGTGCAAAAAAACTCTACTGTACATTCAAAATCCATGCCAGATTCGTAATTTTTTCCAGATTTGTAGAGAATTATATACTGCAGAAGGTGAAAGTTTAAAAAATGGGGGTCCATGCACTCGTTTTTGTGCTAGCAGGGCCCTCAGGTGGCGGGAAAAGTCAAAAACTCGCAAAACTCGCAAAAACTGCGCATGGCTGGCTGGGAACCTGTCTGGGAATGGGATAGGTGCAAAAAAACTCTACTGTACATTCAAAATCCATGCCAGATTCGTAATTTTTTCCAGATTTGTAGAGAATTATATACTGCAGAAGGAGAAAGTTTAAAAAATGGGGGTCCATGCACTCGTTTTTGTGCTAGCAGGGCCCTCAGGTGGCGGAAAAAGTCAAAAACTCGCAAAACTCGCAAAAACTGCGCATGGCTGGCTGGGAACCTGTCTGGGAATGGGATAGGTGCAAAAAAACTCTACTGTACATTCAAAATCCATGCCAGATTCGTAACTTTTTCCAGATTTGTAGAGAATTATATACTGCAGAAGGAGAAAGTTTAAACAATGGGGGTCCATGCACTCGTTTTTGTGCTTGCAGGGCCCTCAGGTGGCGGAAGAAGTCAAAACTCGCAAAACTCGCAAAAACTGCGCATGGATGGCTGGGAACCTGTCTGGGAATGGGATAGGTGCCAAAAAACTCTACTGTACATTCAAAATCCATGCCAGATTCGTAAATTTTTCCAGATTTGTAGAGAATTATATACTGCAGAAGGAGAAAGTTTAAACAATGGGGGTCCATGCACTCGTTTTTGTGCTTGCAGGGCCCTCAGGTAGCGAAAAAAGTCAAAAACTCGCAAAACTCGCAAAAACTGCGCATGGCTGGCTGGGAACCTGTCTATGGGATGGGTGCAAATAACTCTCCTGTACATTCAAAATCCATGTCATTTTCATCAAAGTTTCCAGATTTGTAGAGAAAATTATACCGAAGGAGGAGAGAGTTTGAAAAAAGGGGGGTCCATGTACTGGTTTTTGTGCTAGCAGCGCCCCCCTCCCCGCATTTTTATAATAAATAATTTTGCAAGGTTCCCGAAAATCCTCATATTTTGGTAGCGAGTCGCCTGAATATCCTCATATTCGGGCAGCGAGGTGTCGGTATACCAAAAGTGTTTAAAATTTTGTACACAAAATATAGAAACAAAATAACCCTATTTCAGGTGTAAGGAGGAATATTGAAAAACAATGGATAATTACAGTGCTTCAGTTATTCCATTCTTTTAAATGAAAAATTCTAAACCTCGCACTTTGAAAATATATCGGAATATGGAAGAAAAGGCGGTGGGGGATGTGCTTGCATGGTCGGGGGGGGAGGGGGGTAGGGCTGTAAGCAGGTAGCAAGCGTGCGAAGTGGACCCATATTCTTGTGAGGTGGGGCACCTCAGAGTGTTTGCCCCCTTCCCCCTCCCCAGGAAAAAAAAAGTAAGGCACCCTTACTTTTGCGCACCTGTTCACGACTACTAGTTTTTCAAACATAATAATCACGGTATCGACATAAGCTATAGTTGTCTATATTTTACACAATCTTTCGAACCAGTGTATAAAAAAGAAGGAAATTGTAAGTCGTTTTGAGTGACATTTCATTCATTATTCTATTTGCTCATGTCTTTGACTGTAAGGATAATGATCATTAGACAATCATATGGCATAGACAAATGATTTTTGGGCATAATATTTGACTTTCTTTCTCCAGCTCTCTTTTTGTGCTAAGGAATTGTACTAAAATGGGAGGTAGATGACCATGACTATGAATTCCAAATTACATCTACCTTTAATTTTTCCTATACGACTAACTTTGCCTATAGAAAGTTCATGAGGGGGCATCGAATGTTATCTTTCAGCTCAAGCTAGTTAATATTTGGTATATATATTTCACAGGTACAGAATTATTGATTTCATCTATTTTCACCGGGTTCTTGTTACTGCGCACACTTGCGAACCCATTATTAAGCATTGTGTTTAATGTGCGTATCCATTGTCTTAACTGCGCGCAATACTCTCCCGGTGTCGTGATGACGTAACACAACCAGCCAGGATGCGCAGCTGAGGTGCGCACAAACATAACTGATGAACGTCCTTAAGGTATTTTTCTTTAGTAACCCGACTTTGAGGCAAAATACTTACTGATATCCATTGTGACGTCACATGTCCTGTCCAAAATCATGCGCAATAAATGCGTCACAGTAGATGCGCGCTTACATGGTTTGCTTGTGCGCAGCTTATACTACTGCGCGTATGTATGAAAGCCACATACCTGCCAATCAAGTAATTGGTTTAAGTCTGCTAGGGAGCTGTCTTAGACGACCTAGGGTAAAATACTTAGCCAAAAGATTCAACTGAATACCAAAATTGCTTAAGTATTTTATCTCAGCCGAAAACTAAGTAAACTACTCATATTTCACTCTTAAGTATTGAATTGAATACGGGCCCTGGCCTATTTATTGAATGAACTTTCTGGGAAGCCTCGTGGACGTTAGGAGCGGAATGAACCAACCAACCAACCTCTTCTCCCCCACTGCCATTGGCGCCTCGCTCCTCGCAGTATTCTCCGCTGGCATTTATGTCACGTGACTCTGCATGCGATGAATTCACCATGGCGGCCACACCAATGCTGACAGTGACACGCAGACAGTAGACAAGAACAAAACCGAAGTAACCCATGACGCAGAGTATGTAACGAGCAGGAAAACGGTCTGTGATTTCTATAAGTCGTAACAGAAGCAGAGCAGGATAGATACAAAAAATGAATTTGATAAAGGAATGCATTGCTTGTAAACGTTAGAACTAATGATTTGTGAGCTTTTTTGTTTCATTCCATTGTAGAAGAATATTATCATGATTATAGGAGCAGTGTAAAGTGGGAATAAATGAAATGCTTTCATATTCCAAGGGGACCTCACATTACTCTCGTTCTCCAAAAATAACCAGAAATAACCTTTTCAGACATATATATATATATATATATATATATATATATAAACATTTGTCACACATACTTGTAGTCCCATCTTAGTCCGGCAGATTAGTGAAATAATTGTGCACTTTTTCATAAAAGCATGAAATTTGGCATGTATGTAGATTTTTTGATGCCGAACAATTCTGGATATTGGGCCAACAAAAATGCGGGCTCTGGGGCCCGTTGTGCCCATTTTACCAAAAAAATGGCGCTCTCAGGGTCTTTTCCCTTTAAAGTGATTTGGTAACTTTGTAGAGGCTTGATAAAATCTGAGCTGCCTGGCCTTACATGCTATCACTGTATGTAATATGGTGTAAAATGAAGCCCAGGAAAAAAAAGCACTTCAAAATCATTCTGTGCTTCACAAAAGTAAACATATGCAAGTGATCGGAAATGCCAGACTCATTTTCCCCCATAGACTCAGTGTTAGACTAAAGCGCATGGCCATACGCTTTCGTAAATGGGAGTATTCAGTCATAGATATCTTAATAATAGCATTATATATTTGAAAATCTTTCTATGCATGACTATTTATTTATCCTTCTGAACATCATTATACAAGACAGATATCAAAATTCAACAATTTATTAAATCAAGCCTCCACAAAGTAACCGAATCCCTTTAAAGTTGATGTAATCAAATCTAGTATGATATAATGACATATTATGTAATATTTCACGGCCTTTAAAATCACACAAATGCTTTAGGTGCCCATTTTTCTAATAAAGGGCCATCCTATATCAAAATATTATAAAGTCACTGATTTGTTGAATATAAGTAAAATGCTTCTTATTATGATCACTTGACATTACGTCTTTGAAATCAATAAGATATGTGGCTCAGGTTCCCATTATGACCAAAAAAAGGCCACAAAAATCCCTGAATAATCTATCTCCAACATAATTTTTTTTAATGTGTTTCTAATTTCTAAGGGTATAGACAACAATTTTGGTTATATAACAAGCCCACTTTAGCAGGCCACATAGGCCCATAGATGGTCCATACGAGACAACTAAATTTGATAAATTCCCTCACGGAGGTTGGCCAAATTCAACAAATTCAAAATAGCTGCCAAAGTGCTAAAATCAGGGTCGGCGCCAGGGTATTTAAATAGGGGGGGGCAAAATGACGCGTATAGCAACGTCGCACGTCGAGGGTCTTGAAATAACAAATAGGACTATAACAGTTATGTCATAATTGCATGGCCTAGCCTTCTCTTCTCCATTTCCCCTTCCCTTTCTCCTTTTTTCCCCCTTCTTCCTCTTTTTTGGGGGTTTTTTTTTTTGGCTCGCTTGAAAAATGATAGGGGGCGGCCGCCCCCCCCCCCCCCCCCCCCCCCCCTGTAGCGCCGCCCCTGGCTAAAATGCCTATTTGCATTTAACTTGAGTTTGGGCTTTAAAACAAAGCTATTTGCAAGCTGGTTATTATAGGCAGAATCGTTGGATTCACTTTATTTCATCAAGATGGCCATCACATTCAAAATGGCCTCCGTTGTGGTTAAGATGTGACTATTGGCATTTAAAAGTGTACGTTGTATCTGGAAGCTTATAACTTGGCATAAAAGTGTGGAATTTAGTACTAATATGCTGGAAATTTATATAAACAGAAAATATCAGTTAAACATTTAAAACATGTTTCTCTTTTTATCTAAGAGTTATTCATGAAAAATATACATTAATATCCTAATGAAGCAAAAAAATATTCTTCTTTTGCAAATAAATGTTATTATGCCGAAAACAAACTATAATCAGAAGCAAAACAAGTAAGTGATAAAACTGTACTTTCCTCTTCGTGGCTTCTTTCATCTTCGTGGCCATGTTGAAAAAAGACAAAACTGACATGTCCTTAAGAAAAAACCTATACATCGTAAAATCTTTAAAGATGGCAATCAATATCTGTATTCTTTATAAACATCTGCAATACCTATCAAAGGGCAATCCAAACTTTGTAAATAAGTTAATTTTAGTAAAATCAGAAAAAAATAGAAACATAACGATTAAATTTTGAAAGAAAGAAAGTTATCAATGTTTGAGAAATAGGATTAATATTTGAATCGCAAATTGGCAGGGGTGTCAGGTTTTATGATGCAATGAAGTGACCCTTCACTAAAAGTATTCTGCTTATAAAACATACTGGTTTGCCAATTATATTTTAAATCCCAAGCTCAAATTTATATGCAAGTATGCATATTCAAACATTTTTGGGAGGGGGCGTGTTGAATTAGGCAACCCTTCTGCATATCTTGTGAGGGAAAGAATTGTGATTCCTAAAGTGGAATGTTTCTTGATTTTTAAAAAAAGGATGTTTTAATTCCTCAGCCGTTTGGTTTTCGGAAACACTTCTCTACTAGCATGGGTGTCTTTAATCTGTTAAATTCAATTATAAAATCCTTTGATGATGGTAAATATTGCTTAAGAATATTCCTTAACTGTCAAAGGCATTTGACACCACTGACCACTCTATCCTACTAAGTAAGCGTGAGCATTATGGTGTTCGTGGAATAGCATTAACTTGGTTTAGAAATTACCTATGTCATCGAACTCAATATGTTGTGGTCAATGGTGTCAAATCCCAGACTACTGTCATTCAGTATGGTGTACCGCAAGGATCAGTGCTTGGTCCTCTGCTATTTTTCATTTATATCAATGATGTTATCAATTCGTCAAATTTATTTGCATACTCACTATTTATTTATGATAGTACACTCTAAAACTAAAGTGTTAAATCACCATTTAAAAGGGCCGAGGAGTGACAACTTTTTCAAAATTGTAGATTAACACTTTTAACATGCTGGATACAACACTATAAAGGATGAATCCAGCAGTTTAAAAGAGTTGATTTACCATTTTGAAAAAGTTGTCACTCCTCGGCCCTTTTAAATTGTGATTTAACACTTAAGTTTTTAGAGTGTACTTTGTTGTTATCTCATAAAAATATTGTTACTTAATGGCAATTGCAAATGATGAAATCAAAAAATTGTTTGCATGGTTTTGCTGTAATGAAATTTATCACCACGAACCTTTCATACCGTAGGCCTACCACTCAGAAATATGAAATTATCAATGGTCTTACCAGCCTTTAAATCTACTTCGATCAAAGGTTTGGTCTCCCTATCATCGTCACAATCGTAGAGCGGCTCTGCTTTTGGGAGTCGTGAACCACTCGATTGGTTCTGATTTCCTCTGTAGTCCGACCCATATGTTTTAGGGTTGGCAACGTCTTTGATACTTCCTTGAGAGCTGGCGAACGATATCTCGACCGATTTCGTCATCGCAAGGTCCGCCTCATCTTCGGGAAATTTATTTGAAGGCATGACTACCGCCGGTTGTGGAATCACCCCGAATAGTTGAAGTCGATGTAGCTTCAAGAACTAAATCAGAGGAGAAGATTCCGCGAAGTCCTGTGCCTGGAATGATTTGATTCTTATTGAGTTAGACTATTTATGGGAACAAAAATCTGTCTCATGTCTCCAGATCCATGTGACTGTGTTTATTGATTGTTTATTGAATATATGACCTGAACCTCTCCGTTACGAGCACAGGCGTAGCCAGGATTTTTCAATAGGTGGGGGGGGGGGCATAAGTGAAGGATCCAACCGCATAGCCAGGATTTCATTTTAGGGGGGCGGTTGTGAGCACGCGAAGAGTGCGAAATTGGTGATGAGCACGCAAAGCGTGCTCCCCAGGGGATGGGTGCAGGAAGGGGGAAGTTTTCCCCCTCCCGCGCGAAGCGTGAAAGCTCTGACAGTTTATAGCAAATTTGTGAGAAAGATAACGGCTCGTAGCACCTTTTTTAGGTGGAAAGTTATTTCGACGTCCGGACTGCTTTTCAGTTATTTGGACGTAATACTGCACTGTAACAGGGATGGGTGCAGGGATGGGGGGGGGTTTCCCCCTTCCGCGCGAAGCGCGAAAGCTCTGACGTTTATAGCAAATTTGTGAGAAAGATAACGGCTCGTAGCACCTTTTTTAGGTGGAAAGTTATTTCGACGTCCGGACTGCTTTTCAGTTATTTGGACGTAATACTGCACTGTAACAGGGATGGGTGCAGGGATGGGGGGGGTTCCCCCTTCCTGCGCGAAGCGCGAAAGCTCTGACGTTTTAGCACCTTTTTTAGGCGGAATGTTAGTTCGACGCCCTGGCTGCTTTTCAGTTATTCTGGACGCAATACTGCACTGTATGTAACATGAGTGGGTGCATGGAGGGGGGGGGGTTCCCCTTCCCTCGCGAAGCGCGGAAGCTCTGACGTTTTAGCAAATTTAAGAGAAAGATAAACGGCTCGTAGCAAACAGTTTTTTTTGGCGGAAAGTTATAGTTAGACGTCCTGACTGCTTTTCAGTTATTTGGACTGTATGTCACAGGGGTTGGTGCAGGGAGAGGAGAGTTATTCCCCCCTTCCCGCCCGAAGCGCGAAAACTTTGACGTTTTAGCAAATTTTGAGAGAAAGATAACAATAGCGCCTTTTTAGGCCTTTTTCTCTCACTTCCCCCGTTTTTTCGCTTTCCTTTTTTTTTTTTTTTTTTTTTTTTTAGTGGCTGAATAGGGGGGCCATGGCCCCCTGTGCCCCCCCCTGTCTACGCCAGTGGATACGAGCTGACCGCATCGATAATGAAATAAAATCCGAACAGTAAATATGATCTTTATCCTAAGAACCTTTGAACTAATGATCGTAGAACTTTGTAACATAGAGGTCCAGGGCCACGGAGCATTTATCAAAGTAGGGGGTGAACTAATGAAATGAACGAGCATATTTCTAAGAGTTAGTGTACTACATAGGAATTATGAAAGGTGTCTAATTTTAAAAAAGGTGATGCTGCAGCCCCACCCCCTTTCTCCAGCTTAGATATATTGTTCTTGGAACTATTACCATAGCCCCGCCCCCCCCCCTCCCCCCCCCCCCCTCAATCTAAGTAGAATAATATTATAGCAAATAAGCTATGATTGAAATTATTTCAGAAAATCACGGCAGAAGAGAATTAGATATTTGATGCATTAGAAGGTTTTTGTCTATAGTTGATTAGTTGAACTTCAGCATATCCATGTCACTAAACAGTCCTTTACATACCTCTCTTAGTTTATGTAAATATCAAAGATTATATGTAGCTAACGTAAATACAAAGGTATCAGATTCAACTTGGCATGTTTAGCAAGTATCGATTAAAAAATGACCCGTCTTATTTTTTTTTTCTTTTCTTTTTTTTTTTCTTGCTTTTTTTACTTGCCAGAAGTTTGACCGAATCGCCCCCCCCCCCCTTCTACAAAATAAAAATCCTGGATCCGCCCCTGTCATATAAAATTATACAGCATAACTCCGGTGGAATACAAACATAGGTTTCGCATTTAATACGTAGTATTTGTTTCTTTTGTTTTATAGAGGGTACATACGCCCATTGGTAGAATATGCCGTACCTGTCTGGCATTCGGGCCTCACCCTAAGACAAAGAACCTTGATAGAAAGGATCCAGAAGCGGGCTCTTAGACTGATTTTAGGGCCTCAGTACCAAACATATATACAACAATGCCCTGGATATCACAGAATCCAAAACTCCTGAAGATATGAGTTGATATCTGTATCAGATTTGGTAAAGGTCTAATGTTGTCTTCTGAGTTTCAAACCTGGCTGCCTCGAGCCCTGCCAAATCAAACTAGGCAACTCAGAAACCAGTGCAAATTCTACCCAATTAGATGCAGGACGGAAAGATACAGACGCAGCCCAGTTCTACTAATAGTAAGGGTCTTGAATGATATGTAATTTAACAGTGTTAACCTTAAATTTTGATCTTCCCTTTTTATGTGATAGTTGCTTGTTTCTGAACCATGATTCCTGCAGCCTACTATCATAGTATAGTGTTGTGTACATTCAGTTTTTTCGCAAACATGCTTGTTTCAGTTTATGTCATCATCCTTTAGACTCATATCATCATTTTTTTTTTAAATCACTTGACTGTATGCCATTGGTTGTTTCATGATGTTGTTCAAAGGTCACACTTTGAATACATGTAAATTTTGATTCGATACCTGCTCATTACTATATTGTCAACTGATTGTATTTGAATTTGGTCTGTAACATGTTAGTGTCATAAAAGAATTTTTAACAGTCAGGAATTCACTGGCAGGAAATGTTCTTCTCAATTTGTGCATAAATTTACATTTAACATACAGAGTCAATCTGATGCATAAATTTACATTTAATACACATAGGCAATCTAAATCAAACCTATAGAAATGTTATGTAATGAAATGTATGGTTTGGGTTGCCAACTGGATGTTACTTTTTGTTAATAGATTCCGGCAACCTATTTATAGGCAGAAAAGGGAATAGATATATAGGGCTTGATGTGAGTAGTTCAGGGAGAACTCTTCAAGATAGAGCTAGGATGCAGATGCTCTGCACTAGCTAGGTTTAGTTTAGCAGCAGAAAGTTTTTTTCTGGGGGTTTTTCCACGTCGAGGCGAGATGCGAGCCCAAACTGCAACTTTTTGTTATAATTAATGGATCCTCGTCGAATAAGGTGCTCGATCTCGGCCTACCCGCACGTTATCCGTGGTCAAGGAGGTAGCCCAGCAGAGAGAGAAGCTAGCACGTCATCCATGGTCGAGAAGAGAGTC
Organism: Heliocidaris tuberculata; assembly: GCA_025618425.1. Taxonomy (NCBI): domain Eukaryota; kingdom Metazoa; phylum Echinodermata; class Echinoidea; order Camarodonta; family Echinometridae; genus Heliocidaris; species Heliocidaris tuberculata. Next base: position 32,052,497 of record CM046835.1, on the reverse strand, counting down.
TGGTAGAAAGAGGCTACATGACTGAGCTACCAAGTTCTACTGAGAGACTGGCCAAGCGACCAGGGGCTGAGGCGGACCCTCCAGATAGAAGCTACCCACCCATTTCAGTTATGTACATGTAATATTTGTATATTTATTTTGTTACATAAATGTTGAACCAGAAATTGAAGACTTAAAGATTAAACATCGTTTGAACTTACATAACCGTTTAGATCTCATTTTGTTTGAGTCATAGTAGCAGTTAGTTTGGGTTTTTTTTAAGTCACTCACGTGACAGTTAGGTCTAAATTATCTTGATAATGGAATAACCAACCATATAGTTGTAAATTCTGGAGGCAAAATAAGTCTTACACATCACAACCTAAGTTAGTTACGTTGATATCTTGCTCTAAGAAATTTATTTTGATGCACCTCCTCATTATCTAATATATTTCTGTTTCATTTTTATTTAATCGTTGTCTCCGGATGAACACCTGCTCCTTTTCTGGATTCTTTGTCTATATATCTCTCTTTCCTTCTCCCTATTCCTCTATGATCTCAGTATCTCTCTCTCTCTCTCTCTCTCTCTCTCTCTCTCTCTCTCCTTCTTTTTCTCTTCCACTCTATCTCATCATTCTTGCACTCTTGGTCCTACCTGTACAATCTGCCTCTTACCTTCTCTCCTTCTCATGTGGACCATGCGTTTCCCTTACCGTACTTCCTTTCCCGTCATCCATTTCATTATTTTGAACCTTTATCCGTACCCCTATATGTACAGCTCACCCTTAACATAAGTTAAGAAATATTACAATACTCAAATACCCAACTGCATGTATGAATTTGTATGTTTATGAGAAACCACAATTGCACACTGTTATAAAATGAATGTTTCCTTGTAGTATTATTGTACTATTTAATGTATTATTTTTTTATTTTATGTAAATAATTTTGTAAAAATATTGTACAATTCAGCCCCCGGGCTGCGATGCATATTTTGAATAAATAAACCATTATTATTACTTAATCGATTGATTGATTGATAACCAATTATTGACTAATGATAATAAGCCCTAATAATAATGCTAATAATAATAATAATAATAATAACATGGGTTTTCCCGCCAAATTTCATATTTTTGTCTCTCAAATCAATTAAGATGCATTCAGATTCATGCATTATCGTCTTAGGATCGATATTAGCCTCTAATAAAGGCGATTGTGCTGCTCCGTCGATCCTTGAAACGCGCGAAATCATCCTCTGATTATTGCGCGGGAAGTCTTGCTCTCCTGGTCGATCCTCGAAACGCCCGGAATCATCCTCTGATTATTGCGCGGGAAGTTTTGCTCAGTTTTATTTTGTCTATGCTCAGCACATACCCTTTACGCACCCGTCAACGCTGCTCGTTGTTTTCTTATATTTAAACTTTTAAATCTTTCGTCAATTTTCTACGAAAATTTTTCATGAACAATTCAGTTCCTCGTAGAGAAAATTAATCAATCAAAAGCTTCTGTGACATGCCGTGAAGAGACCGCTCAGCTGATTCCAAACATGGGGAAGTAAAAATTTGTTATTGCAAATAGGATATGATAATTTCCAATTTTTCCATGGCGTGTTATTGCAAATAGGATATGATAATTTCCAGTTTTTCCATGGCGTGAAGAGACCGCTCAGCTGATTCCAAACATGGGGAAGTAAAAATTTGTTATTGCTAATAGGATATGATAATTTCCAGTTTTTCCACATATAAGAAAAGTATGACTGTTGACCATTTCCTTTTTGAGAAATGAGCAAACATCTATTTCTGAATGTATTTTTTTGTCAAGTGAAAAGAAAAGTATGAATAATTTCAGTTTTATCCCGCTATCTACCCTTTTCGGTCTCGCACTGAATAATGAAAGAGTTCAATCTTTTCTGTTACGGTACCTTTTATTTCATTGGTTAAACGTACTGAACAACAGAGTTCAGTGTTTACGTTTAAATAACGAGCTTACAATTTCAGGACGGGAGCCTTTGAAGACGGAGAGCCGAGCGAAAAAATCGATCTGCCCATGCGCGACTCGGAGTATCTCTCCGTCCTGTTTGATTTCAAGACGGTTCTCGGGGGAAATAGCGTCCGGTCTAAAGTGGGGACGGGAAGCCGATCACTGCAGTGCGTCGCCGTCCACTTTTTCGTAACTTGGTTGAAAAACAAGACGGGGAGAGTGCGAGGACCGTCACAGTCGGTTAACTCTCCCCCGTCCGGTTGCTCGTTTCTGTTGGTCAATAGAGGGTTTTCGAATGTGTCAACGTGAACGCCGTCCTAGATCCTCCCAGCTACAATGGACTGCATTTGTGTTCACTGCATACAAAGTAGATGCAGCGAGGTTCACGTTTTAGAGAAGACGGCAATACCATGTTGGACGCTTTCTCGATCTGACTAGTGGACGAGGGAGAAGCCAGTGGACGGGTGAGCCGTTCTTGCACAAAGCGCGGTATGCAGTTAATTAAAGTGATTTGGTAACTTTGTAGAGGCTTGATAAAATCTGAGCTGCCTGGCCTTACATGCTATCAGTGTATGTAATATGGTGTAAAAAATGAAGCCTAGGGGGGAAAAAAAGCACTTCAAAATCATCATGTGCTTCACAGAAGTAAATATATGCAAGTGACCGGAAATGCCAAACTCATTTTTCCCCCATAGACTCAATGTTAGACTAAAGCGTATGGCCATACGCTTTCGTAAATGGAAGTATTCAGTCATAGATATCTTAATAATAGCATTATTATATTTGAAAACCTTCCAATGCCTGGCTATTTATTTATCCCTCTGAACATCATTATACAAGACATATATCAAAATTCAAGTTTATTAAATCAAGCCTCCACAAAGTTACCAAATCCCTTTAAAGTTGATGTAATCAATGATGTAAATAAAGGAGGCGTGCAGCAAGCTGCACGCGTGTGTCGACTTCCCGCGCAATCAGAGGCCTATTCCGCGCGTTTCGAGGATCGACCAGGAGATAGACAGAGCAGCACAGCCGCCTTGTTTGATGGCTAGGTCGATATCGGTCTTTCAGATTTAAAATCCGGGCAATGGAATTCATTTGAAGACAAGCAAATCAATTCTTGATCAATTTTTATAGGCGTTCGATTTATTTTTAGGGCAAAAGCAATCGTTAACGTGCATACAAAGTCGTGAAAGTACGTACGATTTCAAATTTTGAGCATCGAATTTCGAGGTTCGGGCATTCAAACAGTAGGCCTGAGGGGCCTGTTTACAGGCGTTAAATTTAATTCAGTTTAATTGATTCGTTCATTTAGTTTTATGGATACAAAATATTCGTTTTTTCTGGTCCAAACTCTGGAACAACTTAAATGACTATTAAAACATGCCCTTCACTCCATACATTTACCATGTTTACTCGTACTGTAAAAAAATATATACTTCGTACAATATAGTCAGTAGCACATATTGCAGATATCTTTTTCTCTTCTTTTCTTTTTATCTTTTAGATTTGTTGTGTATGTTATAATTTTGTATAATATCATATATGTAAATAATGTATTGTAAAGGCGACCCAACCCAAGCCATGTGGTTCCTGGGACCGTCGCCTCCTGGCATGTTTTTTATTTTTATTTTTTTTTTAATGTACATTTCATTTTGAATTTATTTGATTATGAGAAGGAAATAAATGTATTTTGAATCTGAAATCTGGATTCCGTATGTTTGTATGTGTTGTTTTTGCGTGTTTGTGTTTTGTTTTTTGGTCTCAGTCTCTATATTCGTGTATGTCATTGCATGTTTGTAAGATACATACTTGCATAGGCTTGATGTGCCATATATGCTCTTTTTGTTTACGGGATTTCTTGTTGCCTCATATACAAAGTCGTCATATTTAAAAAATTTTGACATTTGTTATGTTTACAATGACAGTATGAATGTTAATTTCTTTATTTGTTGTCATCAGTGCTCTTTTTTATGCATTCTGGAAAGTCTGTTTTAAACCACTGCATGGCATGTTTGCATGTTTTCTTAATCATGTTTGACATGGTAGGCCTACTTGATTGTATTCTCATTATAGCTGGTCTTGTACGATGCATCTAATGCACTCATTTAAAACATGTTTGCTCTTTCATGAATTGAATGAATACTGAAGAAAAGCCGAGGCCATCAACATCTGATTTTGAATGCCAATTTCTTAAATTTTATGCTCCTAGTTTAAATGTCAATGTCTCGTTTCAAAAACTTGTTGCAAGGATAATGAACTCGAACGAGAGAAATTATTTCGAATGCCCATCCCTGAAATTGCATGCTCTCTATCTACATTTCTTGCACGGATAACACGGATAACAAATTCGAACGAGAGAAAATCTAATTGAAAGACCATTTTTTTAATCGTATGCGTCTTATTTAAAGTGACATGACTGATTTGAAGAGCTTGTTGCATGAATAACGAATTTAAACAAACGAAAATGAATTCGAATGACAATTTGCCGTGGCGATCACAAGTATCGTGAATTTTGAATGCCCTTAACATTAAATTGAATGACTAAATTGCTAAATTGAGCGAGAAACCCTATAAGAATAAAAAATTAAAAAATTAAAATTAAATGAGAAGAATAATAATGGCAATAATGAAAAAAAACAATAATAATAATAATAACAATGATAACAGTCAATAACTGATTGATTGAAAGAGCGATTAATCAATTACCAACTAATGAATGATTAATTGATTAATTGATATATCGAGCGATGGATTTTATGGTGACACAGGGTCCTTTTTCAACAATGATCAAGGGACGGATTCTCAATGGAGTATCAAGAAATTGTTCGGTAAAAAATGAGTATACAATTAATTAACCTCGGCTACCCAAGGAAATATGCAGGCCAGAGCTAGGATTCTGGAGAAATGTCATCCATCCCGGAAATATCTTACCTTTACTGCGGGACATCCACTGCTATTTTTTTTTTTAATATGAATTTACTGATTTCATGGGCTTCCAAACAAAATTGGCTTACTGGGCTTCGCATTATTTTGGCTTACCATAAACTAATCATTAAACTGCTAGCTATAAGCTCATGACGGGGCATTCCAGCACACCGACAGCCTACGAGATCAACAGTATTTGTCTCGTGAACTCACTCTCTCTCAAAACAAAGAGTTATATCAGAAGAGCAGCGAGACAGACATTGTCGGTCTCTTGGACAGTCGGCCTCGTATGCTCTTAATATGATACCTTGTGATTTTGTCAAAAGATTGTAAGCTGAGTACGACACACAAAGGTAATATCTTGAAATGATATAGTACTATTTATATTCAAAACATACACTGCAAATATAGTAGTATTTGCTCCATTATAACATTCTAAAATAGATTCCGAGTCATTAAGTATCAGTCATATGAAAAGAGCAGCAAACAATCAATGCAGCAATATTTTGCAGACATACATTCACATACGTGTTCTTTGACATTATTTACAGTGAAAATGACTTTTTAAAGAGAAGGTTGAGTTCTGGTGAAAAATAAGTTGTTAGCTTTCTCATTCCTTTTATCATGTTTATGTCAGATTGCAAGAAACTCAAGGTCGAAATGTCCCCTGAAAAGGATTGCTCCTCAAAAGATCTCATATTTGAAGTATGGCGAGAAATAGCTGAAGCGTACGGGCCAAACTGCTTTGAGAGACAGTTTCTTTCGCAATGAAATCGCATGACCAGAACTCAACTTTATCTTTAATTGTGACAATGCTCAATCTATCAAAAATTTTATACACGAATTTAAATACAATAATTTAAGAATTGAAAATATACACACAACATATCAAATAGGATCATATGATCTTTCGTAAAGAAGATATACAGTAAAAAAAAAAAAAAAAAAAAAGGTAGGACTTCATAGCAGCACGGATAATTATTGACATCATTTGCTTCTAAATCGGAATAGTATTTGTGACCATCTTCCCCATTCAGTGGAATCGTTGTGTGAAAACGGGACCTATTTTTAGTTGAAAAAATGTTAACTATCGTTGCCTTTTTCGTTCAAATATTGAATGGTTCAGCTGTATAATACATTACACCTCAATAACAATATACATTGTACCGATAAAAATACAAATCAAACTGATGTTATTGCATGTATATAAAAATTATGAATTGATATCGGATCAGGTTAACTCTTGCGGGTAGGTCTGAAAAGGGGACATTTTACATTTGAAAGAAACCTGAATGTTCTTCATATAGCGACATTTTGGAAGTTAGCTATTTCACAATAATTGTGTTTGAATTGTAAACAACAGCACAATAGAAACAGAGACATCTGACTGCTAAGTTGGCCATTACCATAGACAGCTCGTCCTTATATTATTTAATATCCGAATGTCATCAAAACATTTTAAATATTGTCCTTTTTCGATGTCCAACCGCTTTTGGATGTCCAAACCAGGCATTTTGTACGCTACCTTTTGATAGAACGAATCTAATGGCTCGCCGGGATTGTCAAATAAAGATTATGCAAAGCAAATTCATTTTATTCTTTGAAAAGAATTCTTTGAAAATGTTCTTGTTAATGAGGGAAATGATTCCAGCAGAATCAAACGAAACTTACACTGAATGTTCAAATTAGATTAAAGATATCTTTCATATGGTTTCAGGTATTTTTGACGTATATTTGTTGAGTAATGAGCAATGAAAGATAAGACGAGCTAGTCGTTTCCACAAATGAGGCAAGTGAGCTGTGCTTTTCATTGCATACATGTGATATCCAGCAAGATTTCATTAGTTTGTTTTGTTTTTGTTTTTTTTTTGTTTTTTTTTTTTGCTAATCTAAAGAACCCAACTATTGCATTAAGAATGAATTCATGTCAGTTCCTCTCGGATAGGAATTGCACTACCATAACTAAGAATTATTTCTAGGTATAACAAAAACATGCTATATTTCAGACATTACTAAATTAAATTCATCTCACTCTATCTTACTTTCCAAAGTAAACACATCAATGGTTATTGAGTACTAGACAAATTTAACACATTTAGCAATCCCCTTCCTCTGAGATAAACTCGTGATTTTACTGACTTGGCGGACTGACAGTAAATCATGTAAATACAGTCACGGAAAATGACAGATATGGATTATTAATCCTTTATGCAGTAGTACATGTAAATGGTACTGGGAAACGCCCCCCCCCCCCCCCCCACCGCTCAAATGGCAGGGAAAAGGGAGAAGAGAAAACGCAAAAGGAGAGGAGAAAGGCAACGTGAAAAGCATATGACATGACCATCTCTCACACACTCCCCGACCCCCATTAGTCTGGGAGCCTGTCCCGAAATAGTCACCCCATTTTACCCATAAGATCTGACCCCTTAAAGTTGCTTAGACCATCTGAGTCATTGACAAAAAGGTTGTCAGCCTGAATGTAGCCGCCGGGTTTAGCCCCCAGAGCCCCCCAAAGAGACCCCAAAGTCGGGTCGATTTCACCCCATCTCCCCCATGCACCAAACTTTGTCAGTAGGAAGAAATATGACTGGACATTACAAAACACAAAAAACTGACAAAAATTTCCGTCGGGATGGGGTGTCAGACGGCCCCTAAAAATTGGGGTAAATGTTTCCCCTTGAAGCCCAGGGACCAAATTTTGTCAGAAGGAAGAGCTATGGATGTACATTCCAAAAATATAAAAACTTACAAAATTGTCCATCGGGAAGGGTGTGTCAGACCCCCTGAAATGAAAACCCCAAAGTGCCCTTTGACAACGTTTTGCCCCCCAAAATGCTCTGTATGTAAAGAAAAACCATTTTCTTACCTTCTGACTATGATAACTGAAAAATGTTTTATTCAATTCAGTTCAAACTTTCATATCATAATTTTGAGTATAATAATCTTCTTGCCATGCAATTTGGTGTTAATTGGTCTTTTGATTTATAAATTATTAAATTGTGAAAAATGTATTGCTTTATCACGAGTCACGAGCACAATATCAAGCACTTGTTAAATAGTGTAGAGTAAGAAAACGTTCAAGTTAAACCAGTAATGCCTCGTCGCTAACCAACCTGCACTCATTCTAGTATCGTGGAATCGTTACAATTAATGAGATCACAACAACACTATTCTTCACTCTAGGGGCGCACACCTGTAATTATATCCCCATAGGTTCATGTGTTAAAAATGAGAAATCAAAAATCATGAAAATAAGTGCTAGCAATAGGACCATTCAAACTTGTGTCTTGACTAGTTCATACAATTTCCTTGACTTCCTGAAATTATGAAGGGTATTTTTCAGCATTTTTTCTCTCTACAGTGGGTGCAACTTAGACTACCCACCAGCCTGGTCTAAGATACAGTGGTTATGATGTTTCTTGGGCTACTAATAAAGTCCCCATAAAATCCCATTGGGACCAACTCCTGCTCTCTTTAATGGGACTGATCTGAACCAGTAATTATCCCTTTCTATGCACATATGGAAAAAAAGTGTTGAAATATGTATCATTGATTTTATATGAATTTTTTCAACAATTACATCATCTTTGGTGCGGGTCGACTGGGAATTACCCTAAATGACTGGATCTAATTACAGGTGTGCGTCCTCCAGTCACTTTTCACTGCACATGGCAGGAGAATCACTCAATCTTTGTACCGGCTTGCTCAATCGTCTTCTGCCCTCTACGTCCCATAAAGTTCTTCATCGCTTTCTCGTTTTCTAAGAAATCTTCCAAGAGAAGAATTGCTTTCAGAGGTAGAATTCTGCAAGTTAAAGAGGAAAAAAAGAAAAACAGAAAACTAGCATTTTAAGCTAGTGTCACTGAGTTGAAAACTAGCATAAACTAAAATAGGAAATCTGGCAATTTTAAGCTAGTGTCACTGAGTTGAAAACTAGCATAAACAAAAATAAGAAATATCATGGTCAGTTGTGTTCATAGTTTCAGACTTCTGACAATAAAATCCTCGATTATTCCTCAAAGGGAAAATTGTTCTCTCCTCCGTAGACTGAAGAGAGTGGACAACTTTGTTTTACATAATACATGAAGGCCTGCATATCACTGGTGGATTTAGGGAGTACAACGGGCCCGTGCTTCCCCCCCCCCCCTTTTAAACCCAAGTGGATTACCATAAGTACTCAAAAATACGTCCCCCCCCCCCTTCAAATTTTCGACACAAAAAGCACCTGAAAATGTGGTAAATTCTTTTTTTCTTTTGCTTGTCAGAAATTTTCCAGAATCCGCCCCTGCACATAATGTTCATAATTTGTCTAAATTTAAACCATGATAATGTAATCCACAGCCAATTACCAAAGTTCTATTGATATCCCCAAAATGTGAAATATTAGGAAGTTTTGTCTGCATAATTGTTAGAATACTTACTTTCCGAGGATGACGACAAGGTTGAAAATGAAGGGTGTCCTGACCACATCTTTGTTAGTTTGTACTGCTTCTACAACCTTGTCGGCTACGAACTCTGGTTTTAGAGTTGGGAACAGCAACTCCGCTCTGAAACGATAGAATTGAATTGAGTACTGCTTCATATGCAATAAATACTGTCTTTGATAATTGCGTTTTATGTCATATCATGTATAACTGATACGCAAAATAAGAAAGTGACGCAAAATAAGAAAGTAATGCAACATATTCCAATTACTTGACACGACAAATATTCATTGTAATTTTGCCTCTATTTAAAATTTCAAGAAATTTCCTGGTAAGTAATAGCTGGTACTTACTTTCTTCCCCTGATAATGAATTAATGAAAGGTAAAAACAGTATCTATACTACGATGGAAGGTGTCAGTGGCATAGTTGCAGGGGGCACGAATATGCCGTCACGTCTCCCCCCCCCCCCCTCCCCTCCCATCCCCACCCAATCTAAAATGGGGAACATACCAAAAGACAAATAAAGGGAGAGGGGAGAGGGAAAACGTAAAAATGAGCGGACAATAAGACCCCCTCCTACCTACATCCCCCCCCCCCCCCACTAATCGATGGGCTTGTTAGTTTTCTATGATTTCAGTGGCTGGACTAACGCTACGCCATTGACAATATTTATGATACATTTGACTATTTGATGAGAAAAAAAAATAGAAAAAGAAGAGTCTTTGTATCGATGAGCCTACGACCTGAAGTACACGCATGTTCAATATTCATGTGAGTAAAGATACTATAGAAAAATGTGTTCCCACTCACGATTTTTTGATTGCTGTTCCGTCAAACATGCCCGTGTCGATCTTGTACGGATTGATCAGTGTGAAGTGGACCCCGTCTTTTCCCTGAGCCCGGACCTCGCGCAGTAAACTATCGTGGAGACCGACAGTAGCGAATTTGCTCATGCAGTAGTCGCTCAGACCGGGTATGACGAGCTCTCCCATGATGCTGGCGATGGTGACGATATGGCCATGGTTCTTCTCCAGCATATGGGGGAGGAATGCCTTCAGGGTCTGTAGTCAGCATGGGAGAGGGGGTGGGGGGAGAGAGAGAGAGAGAGAGAGAAATGGAAAGACAATGAGAGATAATGAGTGACGAAAAAGAGATGGGGGAGAGAGAAAGAAAGAAGTTTGGATATTACACCAACAAAAATATGAATCAAAAGAGAGGGCAAAATGGGGAGTGATGGGGTAAAGAGAGATTGGAAAATACGAACAAAAGACGAAAGTACGGAAATCAAATTCCACTGGACACGGATGCATATACATTTTCACAGGAATTCAAGCAGCACTTCAAAGATGACATAAAATCTGAGTGCTAAGACTTTTAATTTCTTTCTTTTTTCTTTTTTTTTTTCGTTATGTCGGCGTCTATATGTTGTAGTTTGTTAAGTTCTTCTGACGGCTGATCACCTTGATCATAAGAACCTGTTCTTTCCAATTTCTTTTTATCACTGTATCACTAATGTGTTATTATTCTAACCTAAAACACTTGCTCCCCATAACGATAATACATCATTGTATGTGTAGCTTTTGTGTAAATTTGAAAAAGAAAAGGCTTACATGGTGAATAATGCCCGCAGTGCAACTGAGGTGTTAATGTTTTATTGCGTTATTAACAGCACTAATGAAGCCTGTGAAGGCATACGCCTGTAGTTCAAAGCAATGTATGTCTATTCAGTTTGAATTCTCTTTCTGTACATTTATGCTCGTACATCGCGCGTCAAAGACCTCATCAGTCTCTGACGCAGTGCTACTTCAGGAAAATGACCGGGGGCGTTTCATCAAGTGTCTTGCCAGTGATTTTTTTCGACAAATTTGCTCTCAGCCAATCAGATGCAAGGATTTCAGTAGCTTATAACAGTTATTGCAACTTGTCATTGATGACAAGTTTTATGAAACAGGGACCGGGTCTTACCCAAACATGAGCAAGTGAATTCACACCCAGCGTCCTCTGAAAGTCCTCTTCCTTGAGATCTTGGAAGTACTTTCCAGTCACGATCCCGGCATTGTTGACCAATATGGTGACGTCACCGACCTCCTCTCTCACTCTCTGAGCAGTTTCATTCACCTTTGCCACCTTGGTTACGTCACAAACATACCACCACGCCTTCCCACCGTTGACGCGTACGATTTTCGCTGTTTCCTCCACAGCAGCGGCGTTGATATCCCATAATACGACCCTTACTCCTATAAACAAAACGGAGAAACGGATAATTTCCTTAAAAAGCACACCATTTCATCACATAGGCAGGCAGTCACGTGCCCCCGGCGGCACAAAAGGGGCGCAAAAAACGCAAAAAGAGAGAAAGAAAATGAAAATTTATGATCATTGAGGATTATGCGCCCAAATCCGCAGGGTAAGTGCATACGAAATACACTTTTAGAGGGTTTAAAATGCATTTTTTTTTTTTTTTTGCATCTCGTAATTTTGCGTCCCATTATAAGTTCTGGTCTATAAATAGCATCTTTAGAAGGTTAATACTGCGCCCCATTTAAGAAGAAAGTGAACAAGAAACCGTTTATTAATATATAAAGTTTGAATCTCTACCCCTAGATTGCAGTGCTCAATCGCAAAATTTCTTGAGTAAAATGGGGCGTTAAAAATGCAAAAAAAAGTCGTTTTGCTCCCTTACTGGTATAAATTTGCGCAAGGGGTGGGGCGCAAGGGGGTGCAAATTAAGGGGATCGGGAGTTGGTCTAGCGGTAACGTCTACAGGCAGCTCTTTGTATTCGCCTACAAACTGACTCTGATCGGACCAAGGTTCGAATCTCAGTCACGTCTTTCGGATGGTGATTTAAAGGTCCATCCCAGACGTAAATAATCATATTTGATTGATACACGCCTGTCAAAACCCAATTACACACACACACACGCGCGCACACACACACACACACACACACACACACACACACACAACTTCATTGTTTGCCACAGGCGCCATATGATACCTAGATACGTTACTTAAGGCGACACCCTAAAATAAATGCAATCCCAATTATTCAAAATCGGGTTAATTTCTTTGTATTTTTAAGTTGTGTTTAAATTATGTTTTTGCAAGAAACCTCGGGACCAGCACCACTCCCAAAATTTGCATGGAAGAATGACTGACAGACATCATTTCTATCACCATCATCAACATCATCATCGCCATTAATTAATTTCAATATTACAAGCCAAAAATTTGGCGTCAAAAACTGGTAATCAGATCTTACTCTAATTGCCTTTTGCCAAAAAGGTGCAATTTTTCTATTTAAAATAAATTGAACTGGGTAGAGTCAAACCATAGGCAATGATAGGGTCACATCTATACCGCCAAGGCTCTGTATCTTCAAAATTTTATGAGACCGGAGACTAAAGGTCCACGACACCTAGTGTCATTATCGCTGGTCTTCTGACAGCTATATGCGATAGTCCACAAAACCGAAGGTCCAGCCTCCAGACCAAAAGTACAAGAGATGCGGCCGCGTGGACATTCTCCGTCAGGACCGAGCCTCTTTTACATGGTTTTAATTGTTCCTTACCTAACGCAGAGAACTTCCGCGCGAAGAGTCTGCCCATGCCGCTGCCGGCCCCTGTGATGAGCATGGTCTCTCCCTCCAGAGACTTGGACCTCAAACTGCTGGGGATCAGCCATTTTACGAAGGCCTCTAGGGTGACGAGAAGGACTTGCAGTTGAAGGATCAACAGCTCACCAACGAACTCCAGGAGGCCCATGGCTGTGGTGTGATTGCGATCTGAGGCGTCAGACATCTTCCTTGCGAATGATTTCGTGTCTGGTTTATAGGATGAGAAGCAACAGGAGCATCTATGAAAGGCATTTTGTCACAATAACCATGGGCTTTTTATTTTCTATATGGCTCACCCATGAATATTAATTAGGTTGTAAAACATTTTTCACTATGTTTTTAAAATTTTAATCAACTTTAATTTCTTACAATTTATAAAGCGATCGTAAGATCATGTACAGTTGAGGACGGGATATAATATTTAGCATTGCATGGCTCATGTCGATAGTAGCATCCCATTCTATGCAAATAGGTCTAAAATATTAGAGGTACGTTACATAGCAACTGGTGATTATGATTTCCCGCAATAACAAAAAAGTCCTACCAAAAGTCTTTTTTTCTTTCTTTTTTCTTTTTTTTTTCATTACTTTATACTCATTAAATGCTATATGTATAAATCTCCAGATAGTGAGTACTGACCCAATGAAGCGATTTGGAAACATCGTCATAAAAATGTGCTTGACAGCAATCTATAGACTATTAGAGTGTTTTTCCCTGTTCGACGTTATTTGGTTTGTGTTTTTTTTTTATACTACCAGCACTGTAAGATCGAGATTTATTCAAGCTTACCTCATGACAAGAAGTGCCTGTACTCTCTCCCTCGCAATCAGTTCTTGTGAATCCGTAGAAATCTGTCGGTATTGTAATAGTGTGATGTCGTAATATAATCGGTTAGGCAGGCTACGCCCCAATCTTAGTCAATCTTTAAGTTCGGCAGTATGTTGTATTGTTCGCGAAAAAGCTGTTCTCCCTTACTGCACTCCATCAACTTCGAAGTCGTCTGATAGGCTCTGTAGAAGGGGAATTAATTAAAAGAAGGGGAAAAAGGAGATGGTCAAGTGAAACTGTAAACGATTTTACGAGATCGTAAGAATAGTTAAGATGAATATCACTGATCAGTGACGCCCAAGTCACTGGCAAAAAACATTATTACTATTAAAATGTTATGGTGGTACTAGAATAATATCGAATGTGTACCACCTCCACTTCCTGCATGGGATCACTTTGTTGCTCAATTTTGTTGAGAGCGTTGATTTGAATCAAAAAGATATTCTTCACGTCCATGCAATATCTATAAGATCTCTGTTTATGTCCTTGATCCTGAAATGCAGTGTACTAGTATGTAATGTCCTACCAATGGTATCATCAAACGGATCACTTGATCTTTAGACTGCTTGTGTATGTAATATCTGACTAAAGGATCTGGGGTTCTGTAAAAGCGGGGGCACACCTGACTGAAACTTCCTGACCTTCATCAGACTTCTCAGGGGCTTTTGGGGTCGAAATTTGAATAGGGGGCACAAAAACTAAACTATGGTACATTTTTCTTTTTTGCACATAGGGTAGGCCACACTGGGTTTTAAAAGGGGGCACGTGCCGGTTGTCACCCCCCCCCCCCCCCCCCCCCCCCCCCCCCCACAACAAAATACTGCCACTGTGACTATAGACAACGGTACAATTCTCCTTATGTTATATCGATGGAGGTTGATAATCAGTTGAAGTGTCGGGAGGTTAATGATTAAAGATAAAATGTAGATGTAAACTAAACTCTAGACTGGTTGATCTATGAACATCAGAGGAAATATAACATTAGAGGATGAGGGAGACTAAGCTTATTGGCAATATATCATGCGCAAATACGGTAAACTAAATTTCATCCAACATACCCTCTGAATCTAACTATAGTGATTGAAAATGAATATCATTTTGTCATTCCTGAATGGTTCGAGTATTTTATGCCATCCTTTGCTCATTCTTTCTCTTTGTTGTTGTTTTGTAGCAAGTATTACATACCCTGAACAAAAAGGATGCAAAATGTCAACAAGACCAGCCGAACATCGTTGCCCAGAGGCGTTTTTTGCCCAGTGAAGAAGAACCGCGTCGGTGACTGGCGCGGTCTTTGTGAGTCACATCGTACAAGAAGTGATTGCAAAATGAACAGTAAAAACGATGCGCTGACCAACTCGATTAGTGCATGTAATAACGCAATGTAAATGACGCCTCGCGTGCATGCAACGGGCATCAATGCGAAAATTCTGCGTACGAGGCACGACACATCAATCCCCGGGATTAATCCCCGTTGAACACGATGCGTCTCTTGCTACTATGCTAGAGTGATACCGTAAAAAAAAAAAAAATGAATGCAAAATCAACCGTGCAAACACTGCTTCGAATTATTGGCGCATTTGAAATGAGCCTCAATAATTATTTGCAACGGGTACGATTGGAGCTCCATAAACATGATAAATGACGAAACTGAGGAATGCAACATGAAATTAAGGACTTCTATCAAAAACAAAGTCAGCTTGAAAATGTGCTCATATGGAGATCTGTAAGAATCTATATTTTTTATTCAGCTGATCATGCATAAACAAAACACAATATTACAATACAGTAATGGTCACTTAAAAGCATAGGCGTACAGGAGCAATTTTGCAAGCGTTTGCTGACGTCTCTTGCCCGAATTGCCTTTAAAAAATTTCTATCGAGCAATTGCGACACTTTTTTGAAGAGAAAATGTAATTTAGCTTGAAATCTCAAGCAATCAAAGACTTTTAGAACTAACATGGGTCCGGTCTGGTGGGTTTGAAGAAACAAATAAGTCTATTTGATCTCTTATAGAGGGATTTGAGATAGAGGTTATAGACCAAGCGTGAGGGAAATTAAAAAGCATTTCTTCGTTTCAGTGATCAATCTAAAAAAAGTGGAAATAACCTACTTCTATACGAAAAAGATCAGGATTAGTGGAGAAGTGACCGGGTTGAGATCGAGTCAAATAAGGAAATATCAAAGGTAGCAGAAGAGAGAAAAGAGAAATTGGGGCTAAAAGGATAAAGCAGTACAAGTATATAAAGCATAAATTTACAATTATAATTCAGAAAAATATCCCAAATGGGCCGATGATCTGGTGGTTACATCTCTCAGAACATGCACTGTAAAAAAAAAATCACGGAATTTCCTGGCAGTCAGGATGCCGGGAATGCCCGTTTTTCCACATTTTTTTTTTCTTTTTTTTTTTTTTTTTACCGGAAATCAGCATTATATTTACAATAAAATTATGTAAATTTACAATAAAATTATGTAGATATATGCTGATTTCCTGTAAACCAACAAACTTTTTGTTGTTTTACAGGAAAAGACTCTAAAATTGAAATAACGGCAATAACTTGTAATTTCAAGGGCTAAAGAACCTGTAGTTTTACAGTTTTATTTTTTACAGTGTGGGCTTGTATGTCCTTATATATAGTTTTTGACATTTAATCCAGACCTATTTCCGGTTTGCGTATATAAAACGAACAAAAATGCATATAAATTCGTACCGTGGTTTTAAGGTTGACTGAGGAGCAAGGATAAAACTAAAATTCGAATAATGACGATTCCAATATTTACTCCCACAATGTGAACTCGCATCAGATTAAGGTGATGCCGTATCAGTTTAAGACAGCTAGAACTAATCTGCATGAAGGTTTTGTTTATGAGAACGTTGAGATGAAAGGATGGACCTACAATCGAAATAAGAAAAGTAACATTATTTACTCCCACAGTGAGAGATCGGATCAAGGTAAATTCCTAGAAATTGAAGACAGCTGGAACTAATCTACATACAGGTTTTGGGGTGTGTTTTGTTGTTTATACGAGGTTACAGTCTAGCGAGTATGAGAAGCATTTCCCATTCGTTGAAATAATTAATCTCTATTAAAATCAACAGTTACATAAGATAACGATTATCACTGAAATAAAAAGAGCGATGGGATAGAGAAAGGGGGCAAATAATTTGAAATTCAAAGGATATTGCTCCAAGTAATGACTAATTACAAATAAATACCCTAAATAAGCGGATAATCTGACGATTGTTAGTTCCAGGACTTCGGATTCTTATGGTTCACGTAAGGCGAAATAAAAATATAATCATACAGATGTACCATAGTACTCCCATTATCACCTCCTTAATTACCATCACAACAATCACAATTATCTATAAGTTTTACTTTCTTCAATATATGACATGTTCCATACCTGGCGTTTATTTATTATTTATTATTTATTTATTTTGTATTTTTTATTTCATACTGCAGGGTTGGCCTGTTCAGTTATGCAAAACTGCTTTCCAAAAGCAAAATAAAATTGATTCGTAGTTTCTCGTCCGAATTTTCTTTTGAAAATGAAAAGGAGGGGTATCATAATTATTCAATATTTGATATATTTTCTGTACATACCAAATTAACGTTATCAGGTCGATTTCAACACAAATTTTCATCATTTCATCTCACTGGTATATGCATTCCTCAGGCTCAAAATATGGTGAAATGGCACCATATTCATGATTTTTGTTACCTCATTGCCAAGATGTCATCAGATTATTATCTATTTCATTTATTAAGAAAATAATCAAATAACTTAAAACATAACATAAGGACGAGAGGACGACGACTAACATGACTAACTAGGAATTTTTTAGATTTTCAGATTCAGAATTCAGATTCAAAATACATTTATTTCCTTCTCATAATCAAATAAATACAAAATAAAATGTACATTCACAGGAAGCACATTCCCAGGAAGCACATGGCTGGTGGTGGGGCTGCCTTTACACTTATATTATACAACAATCATAATATACACAAAAAATTTAAAAGATTTTGAAAAAAAAATAATATCTAATATGTGCTACTGATTATATAATGTGTGTGTGTGTGTATATATATAGAGAGAGAGAGAGAGAGAGAGAGAGAGTTTGGGATTAATTTGTTTGGCCTAATATATTGTCGCTGGTGAAGATACAGACCATCGACAACATACCAGTATACAGAGGAGGATATCTTTCAGAACTTGCAGAGATTGAAGAAGATTATCTATGGTATGGAACTTTGTAAATATATAAACTCACGCGCCATTAAGTTAGTAAAATTTCAAAGGACGGTTTTTATCTCTAACAATCGTTGGAGTTCCTCAATGGATTTTGACCAGTACGGTAGCTTCTTATGGGATCAAAAGAAGACACGTTACGGTCGCAAATAATGATTATCTTGAGGAGATGATCTATGCATCGAGCGCTGGTGCAACACACAAAAGGTAGAAAACCGATTGCACGCATTCTTCTTTATAATAAAATGCATGCACATTGTACGTTGAATTTTTCGTTCAGCAAGAGTGTAAGAACCCTAATAACACAGTCACACCGCCAAATCGATCCCACACTGACTCCAACCTGACCGATAATTGGCCATTGATGACAATGTCATTTTTTGTTCGGTCTGGCGTCGGTCTTGTTGGTGTGACTGTGGTATTACGTTAGCCATACAACTTTCCGTCTTAAGAGTGGAGACCGATGAATCTCTTGCCTCTTTATTTAGAAAAAAAGAGTTCCTTTGTGCTCCTTTTAAGAATTCTACAGCGTGGGTAAGAAATAGTAACCACTTTTTAAAATTGCTTATTGTTTTGCAATATCATACCAAAGATTGTTACGAACTTAACTCCATATCGCTAATACCCGGATACAGCCTCTTATGTAGTCATATATGATAAAATGCTCATTTCAAGATTATCAAGATACCCAACATCAAACGCCAAAAAGAGGGGGTTTTCTAGGTTGTTTGAAACAAAACATTTTCAAGGCTTCAAAGTATGAATACTTCTTCACGTTTTGTGTACTTGCATTGGAATTGATGGTTATCTAATCTTACAACATCACGTCTACGATGATTATGTTTATGTAATCACCTTCGAAACCAGAAAAAAACACTTGGACTTGTCGCAAACGGATACCCTGTGCAGTCAAACGTGAAGATGTTGCCCCAAGAAAATGGTACCGAAATAACGGGGATGAGTTACTGATATATGCCATGTTATTTCATATCTATACAATCTCATCTTAAAACAGTAGGCATTTTTTAAAATGTGTCCTTTTTGCTGACTCGAACTGTACTGCTTTTGTAGTTTGTTTTTCTTCTTCATTATTATTTTTCCGGCTTCATTACAAAAATATGTACACCGCGGATACTGTCAAGTACGTTGGCTAGCTTACCTGAAATCACTTTTTTGTGAGAAGTTGGTCCCTTCTATATCCACTCAAAAATGCAAAAGATGTTCTGTTTGATTTCGAACCTCATCGCATCCCATGCTAAGCCTATAGTGCTGATGTAAGCAATCATTCTTTCTAATACCTAACTTTATATAAGCAAGTCGTATATCCTTGAAAAGTTAAACACATTGTCGATCTTACAGGCGTATGAAGGAATCATTCATCCTATCTAACTTCATAAACAAAACTGTAGATCCCCGGGAAAATAAACACGATTCCCTCGTGGTATTTCGTCGATCTTACATGCTCAGGACTGACGATTACAGTGAGCAAGAACCTGTCCCCAGATGGAAAAGGTTGATCGTGTACTGTACACACTAAGAAATAAAGGTACAAATTTGCACCTTTTAGGGTGCAAATAAATGCAACACTGGGAGCACCTTTTTGGGTGCAATATTGTACCTTTCAGAAAGGTGCAATTTTGCACCATTATTAGGGTGCAATGTTGCACCATTTAGGGTTCAATATTGAACCCTTTTTCCTATAAAAAGGGTGCAATTTTGCACCCAAAAGGGTGCAAATAAATGCAACACTGGGAGCACCTTTTTGGGTGCAATATTGTACCTTTCAGAAAGGTGCAATTTTGCACCATTTAGGGTTCAATATTGAACCTTTTTTCCTATAAACAGGGTGCAATTTTGCACCCAAAAGGGTGCAAATAAATGCAACACTGGGAGCACCTTTTTGGGTGCAATATTGTACCTTTCCAGAAGGTGCAGTTTTGCACCTTCTGGAAAGGTACAACGTTGAGCCCTTTACCCCCATAAAAGGGTGCGATTTTGCGCCTTACAGGGACGCTTTTGGGGTGGAAAATTGAACCCTTCTAAACCTTCCCTTTTGTTTGCATACACAGATATTGAAGAAAAAAACAAAAAAACAGAGAGCTATACTTTTCCATGTTAAGTTAAAACAAAACTGAATGAGTTGTATTTAATAAGGCATATAAGCATACATTGGAGCATCTGATCTTTGAATACATGATATTCCGTATACATGTTCAAGCACAGTACTGTAATTGTAATGAGAATACATGAGGTTAAGATGCACTTTGAATGACTTTCTAACAACCCCAACTTAGCAAGACATTTTTACAATAATTAAAAAAAAATGAACAGTTCTATATAAGCTGGCTTTAAAATAGTTCACGAACAGTGACAAGCAATAGGCTTTTGTTCCATCACTACATTATCAGGGAATAATATTCTCAAATTTGATTAGCATTTTTGGTCGATGGGAAAAATACTTTAAACAAAGTTCTGTACAGTCCTATGTAAAAAATTTGCTACACAAAATAAATTTTGTGTAGCAGTCATATAGAAAATGCATAGCAAATTGCTATGCGACACCAAGAATTGATTAAGATTATCATTCTCAGTGGCCTATGTATATATATATATATATATATATATATATACTGTAATGGCCAGTGAGTACAACATAAGCAAGCAGGATTACATACCCTCATCTCAGTTAAAATTTTAACAATAAAAGGTACATGAATTGTACCGAGTACAACAAATCATTAATCATTACTCACACACATTATGATGATACATTCGCAAATGAGTGATGCACTAAAAAAAAAAAAAAAAAAAACAGTCATAACAGAAACAGTGTATATAAAATTCAGGAATGCGTTCAAAGCTTTCCATTTCTAAAAACATATTTCTGTACTATATCTGCAAGTATGATATATTACATATGGTGTATACCTATGTGCGATATACTTTTCACTATACATGTATATTTCTTTTACAAGATATATTTTGTGTGTGTTTAGCTGTACATTGCTTCAGAAAAGAAGACAAATTGAGTAAATACTGACTCTATGAAACACAATTCTAACTAATGAATGCTTAGTCATTAAGGTAATCTAAAACAGATTGTTCCATGTATACTTTTTCAATTAACAATTATGAAATGCATTATGCTTTTTAATTGATACACATCTTAAAATTCAAACCTAGAAAGTTTTAAAAAACCAAAAATTTATGGGCATTCAAAAGGCAAGTGATGTGCATAATGGTGAAGCACTTTATTTTACAGTCTCTTTTTCTATTTTGGGGCATTCAAATAACAACAAATGCGCATGTTCAGTTGTTGCAGTAATCTAAATTACTGTAAAGAGACAACATGTATGTGGTACATAACTTATATAACATTTTCAGTAGGTACGAAACTACTAAAATCATACTACATGTACTGTGTACATTTGGCCTGTTACGAAGCCACACATACATTGTACAAGAGGAGCGGATCCAGGAGGGGGGAGAGGGAGAGCAGCCCCTCCCCCTAAAAAAAAAAAAAAAAAAAAACTTTCAGAGACCAGAAGCAATGAGGTTTCAAATGGCCAGGGGGATTAAAGAGGGCTTTAAATGCCCCATTCAGGTCACTATATGAAATAAAATTCGGCCCACACTTCACACTTGTGACAGTTCTTTCACTCGCACAATTGAATACAATAGGTGGGTTATAATTACTTCCAGGATTTAAAAAAATTAAGGCTTTAAATAAATTGCACTTCACTTTTTTTTTTTTTTGGGGGGGGGGTTAAAATAACCAACTATCATGTAATAAAAAAGGGCTTCAAATGCCTTGTTCACGGTTCACTATACTGACAAAAACTTGGGCTCCCGTTTTGTGCTCGCTTCGCTCAACTTATTTTTTTTTTTATCTTTGTCAATTTGCCCACCCCCCCCCCCCTTCCTAGAAATCCTAAATCCGCCACTGTTGTAAAATATATATGTGTCCTTTATGCCAAACAAGGAAGGAGCCAAGAAACAAGTAGCATAAATTATCTGCAGAAGAATACTCTGTCCCATACTCTGTCCCAGCAGACACCCATTGTACCACATAAATGTCATTGCAGGCATCATGTACCTTGACATACATAGAATACACCATTTAGATTGTGACCGAAAGAAGCGAGTGGTGCTGCAGAGTGAACTCTCCAAAATGTATTAGACCTCGGCCATCACATGAGGAAGATGATAATGACAAAGAGCATTCTTATTGAATCTTGTTTAGAAAATGCTACACCTTGAGGGGTGCAGGTTTGCCAATACCAAGTCTGACCAAATATTGTTGTATAAAGATTAAAGGGAGCCACCGCTCGATATCCATGTACGTTCAATTTCATTCGCTTGCCCCTATTACAAGGCCGTGCATAACAACAATCTTGGAGCAGCGAACAAAATTGCCGTAGAGGGTGGGGTAGTTTGTCAGTTGGGTTTTTCAGTTCGTCTTTCTCTGGTCAAATGCGTGCTGCATACACACAATTCATGCGTTTACCGAAGATGTACGGAGATTCCTGAATATTACCCGAGCCGGGCCAAGCTCCAAAACACCACGATTGGCGACTTTTCGGTCCCTTTAAGGTGTTTTTTTCCCAGCTTTAGGTACTCAAGCCCATAGACGTAAAAGAGGAAAAACATAGTGGCAAACCCTGTGAGTGCTCCAGAGCAGTGGCACACCTCACCCCCTTCAATCCAGACTGCAGTTACAAAGTCTTCTTGTAGCAGCTTTCCTCTAAACACTGCAGTTGTTGTTGGTGTCACAGGTTCCTAAGAATGTGGAAGGAAAGAAATTTACCAGGTCACTGTGCATGATAAAGTAAAATCATCTTATGATTCTCCATAGAACTACAGAAGTATGTAGGGAAAAGGGTAGAGGAAATGAGAAAAAAATGGAGATAAATCTAGTGTCATACTCTAAACTTTAACCCCATGTAATTTAAGTGAACAGTTTCCTGCATCAGATTCAGACCACTCCCCCCCCCCCCCCCACCACTTATGTTACACAATCTCTTAATAGTATCTTTATGGTAGAATGGAATAGTGGTTGCAACATGTTTGGGAAGAAAGGGTTTAAATTGTCATTTACCTTGTCTACAACATACATCATGTCCTTCTCCCCAAGCAGGTGTGGTATGGCCAGAAATGAGACCGCAAGTGTCAGATCTGGAAGTTAATCAGACAAATTATATTAAATCTATGAAAGAACTGGCGTTCACATAACAAACAATTGATGTGGAGGAGCTTTTCACAGCAACTTGATGTACACCCCTGTTATTAACACATGTACAGAATTATAAAACATGATAGTTCTGTAACAGAGTCTGCGTAAGTAAAGAAAAAAATTAAATATTTTTTTCGAAGACAAAAGCTTCAAGCCCCCTCCTGTTGGAATGGTAACCAAGAAGAGCATTGCAAAATGCATTCTAAACATTTAAACAAATACTGACCTTTCATTTTGTCTCCCTCAATACACTCCTGGATGAAGCCGAGGCATTATATTCCTTGAAGAGACAGCTTGTGGAGCCAAGGGTCGAATTCCTCCAAAAGTGGATGATTTTCTCTGCTACTTTTTCGAGGGCAGTCCGGAAAAACTCAATCTCTTTCAGAATCTGCAAATTCAAAAAAATATTATAGCATTGTTCTTGTTTTGTTCTGTCAGAGAAAGTATAAGCCATGAAATTTATCAAAAATAATCCTAAGAATGGACGAAATTTGTAAAGCTAATTATTAAAGCTGACATCCATAATGAATTTGTGTGCTTTGAACATCATAAAAACAAGGTAGATAGAGGGAATCAAATTAAAACATTCCTTTTGCCTGAAAAATTTTGTACATGTATGCAACTATTATCTGTTTCTGATAATTAAGTCCAGATTATTGATAAACCTCTACTTACCCAATACTCCGAGTCTCCAACTACAGGATGGGGAACTCCTCCACCTCAAAAGCAACATGCTCGGCACTATATTGAGCTCGGTGAGTCCTAGTGCGCCTCATGATATCTTCTATGACACCTTTATCCAGGTTGCGCCTCCTCGCAAGCACTTTTAACTCTTTTCATCTTCTCCTTGGAGATCATCCTTAAAAAGTGAATACAGAATATGGAAGAGTTTGAAACTCCATTCTTCCTATGGACAAAAAGAAATCACCTACATTTTACCTTACCAAATACGCATAATGTCGTTATCAATTACATATAATTAGATATCAAAATGGAGATTCAACCCACCTCATACAATGTGATTAGATGCGTTCAGATCAGAATTAAACGATTGCCCACTTATGCATGTACAAGCTTATCTGAAGATAACCTTGTACTCCACAATAGCTTTAACGGATGAATAGGCTTCAATAGGTTTTGTGTGTATTAGCGGGAAGTGGTACATTCTAGATCATTCATACATGAGAGGAAAATAATTATTTAAAATTTCATTTTTAACTCTGAAACCTCAAATTTTTAGCATACATAGTGAGAGTTGACAAGTCCCTGAATCAGGTAAAATAGCAAATTCAAGAAAATTAAATCTTGCTTGGATCAAATTTGTTGTCTGTTTTTTACTACTGCAACAGTGAATGTTTGACACAGTCCCACATAGGCAAGGGCCTAAGAGTGACGATTGCCTAATACCACATTGATCATTGGACGGGATCACTCATAGCGGCATTATGTGTATACATCTTGGACGATTGTACATCTCAACACTATCAAACACCACTGCACAAAATTCACCAAAATTCACTCAAAATCGGCATTTAATTTACAAATACCGACATGAAATACGATAAATTCAACTCACTGATGTTGGAAAAGATAATTCCAAAAATTAAATCTTTAATTTACGGGGTATCGAAGTCATTGTGTACATTTCTTGGTCACCGCGAGCGCTGACATCTCCCCCCCCCCAAAAAAAAAATTTGGTCGGCAAAAATTTGGTCACTGTCGACGCCCATACGTAAAAGTCCCGATTTTTCGTGTGCGCAATTGTAGAGATCAGTGTGCATCAGTATACATATTACCATTGAATTGGTTAGCATGGTTAGGCCTAGGCTCTACTATTTAAGGAACAATCCGTTTAAAGCTCCTTTTTCAGGTAATTCAGGGTCCAAGGTATTCTCCGTTTGAAAATCTTGCAGCCGTATTCAAACTGTTATTGTGTAAGTCAATGTGTATTCGGTTTGCACAGCAGAGTGATACTGATACGACCGTTTCTGTCTCTAAGTGAAGAGCTAATGAACGAGAGACAGAATTTTCGGTCTACATGTAGGTGTGGATATGGATGGGATGGACATTGGTGGGATTTACTTACACTTAATAACAAAAAAAAACAAAAAACAGAACAACGTACCTCAAGTGATTACCTCAAAGCCTTCTTTACAGGAGAGGCCATCTTCTTCAGCATGTTTAGACTTTGCGCCAGGTGCACTGCTTCCCTTTTCCAGCCAAATAGCCCTCTTTTCTTGACTTTAGTCTCTAGAAGAACATCCTCATCTATTCTAGGCCTGGGCCGGGTCGACCCTACTTTTATTTTGAGGGACTCCTTCCATGTGTCCTGTTGGATAAATGTATACCAGATGCTATTATTACTGATAATAATTTCGGTACAATAAAAATAAATTGGGAGGGAAACGTGAAATTTGGTAAACAGATCAAATCAGAACTTGTCATGACAAAAAGTTACACAAAATTGAACAGATGGGACTGGGACCTTGACATACGTAAATATTGTTGCTCGATCTTGTTTACACTGTTATTTTGTGAAATTTTGTGAAATATATATCAAAATACACATGATGTCATGCCATGACTTGATTACACAGAGGTTATATTCTACAAGACATAAAAACATATTTTACGCTTACCGTTAACGCTGAAAGCTCACCAGAGAAAGGATATCGCGCGGCTGAATTTGATTTGAATTTTGTGCGAGCAATATGCAGCGCATATGCAGCTCAGAGATTGATCGGCCAATCATGGCGCACGTATTAAAGCGATACGAATATGGTATTTTTAATTTTTTTTTAAATTTCAATAATTCATGAATCAAATAATTTATATTTGAAGAAAATAGAGCTTAAAATGTGGTTATAATGAAATAAAATGCAATTCTAAAAGAAATACTGTGGCAGAAACTGTAACACTTACCCTGTTTAACTTCATGTTCAGCATTTTCGTGGGCATTTTCTGTCGATCGCTTTCATTGGCCAATGATGTTTAGACGGGCGAAGTTGACGTAGTCTTTTGGCCAAAACGTTCAAAATTGTCCTCGAAAGTACAGTTCATTTATGAGACTAAATAGTTTGCAGATGAACATGTTATTACAACAGTATGTCATAATATAACCGATTAAATATTACATTTAATGACAAACTTGAATAATTTCTAAAAAAGGACACCAAACAAAAGACTACACGTCATAACGCAGCATACGTTTGAGACTAACAAAAGGTACAAGTTTGCACCCTCTTCAGATTTATCATTGAAATTACTCAAAAGGGTACAATATTGTACCTTTTACGTAGTTTGCTACACATTGCACCTTTTTTTGGATTTTTGCACCATTTGTGCACCTTTAATTCTTAGTGTGTAATATTTAAGAATTGGAGTATATTGTGAGGTTTCGGATTGATTAAAATTCAAAGAAATTGACTCATCTTGCTGAAAATTACATACACTGCACACAGAAATGGGGATATGGGACTACGCATATTACATGTGGCTTAAAAGTTTCATCCAAATTTTTCAGCTATTTCTCGTCGTATTTCAAATATGAAGGCATTTGAACAACTGTCCTTTCAGGGGACAATTCTACTATAATGGTCTTCCAAACTGACGTAAAAAGAATGACAAAGCTCACAAATTATTTTTTACCTTTAATAGAACTCAACTTTCTCTTTAACTATTCGATTTCTATAAGCAATTGGTGTCTCCTTGGAACACCTATCCCTGAATTATAAGAGGATTTATCATGTTTATGACATAACCGGAAGCTTCTTCGTTTGAACAATGCTGCAACTGCAACTCTATCATATCTCCACTTCGAAGGATTTCCTTCTCCAGGAAATCATAAAAATCTTACTTTTCATAAAAGAAAGTCATTATCACATGATCCCATGATCAAGTCTGCATGACATGGAGATAAAGATGCGAAGTAATAAATTTGAAACAAATGAATTAATGTACCTCTAAGACCAGAGCCATTTTATGAATGACACAGAGTAGAGCTATCCAACCATAATTTTTTAAATGTTTATTTTTATATTACATTCGTATGTTTTAAGTAGAAAATACAAACAAACAAATAAAGAAACAAACAAACAATTGAGTCCCTGATCAGTGTCCTAATTCAACAGTTCTGGCGAGATGACGAATCATTCATTCGAAGCGTCTTATACATCAAGATAAGCAATCAAAAAAAAAATTATTCTCGAATCATATTTGTATAGGTAGTTGATATAATTTTCTTTTCGGTGCGTTTATGAAATTTAATCTCTAAGGAATATAAGAAAAGGCAAAGAGGAAAATAAAAAAAAATTGGAACACACTATAATTAAACAAATTTTTTGTCCTGAAACTTTTTAGTATTTTGAAACAGTTTGAGATAGATAGACTCTAAAAACAATCCTGATTATTGTAATTATTGATCGTCTTATTTTGTCATTCAGATACCTCGTCAGCTCTGTCACTGCCCCCCCCCCCCTTCTCTCTCTCTCTCTCTCTCTCTCTCTCTCTCTATATATATATATATATATATATATACATATACATAAATTTCTCTCTCTTTTTCTCTCTCTCCTCTCTCGCTTCCGTGGTCAGAGTTTGCTTCTGCACAAGAATACTTACATTGTATTCTTTTATAATTATCTAATTTCTAACCCTCACGGTATTTCGCTTTCTCTACTTTCTCTTCTCTCCTTTCTCCTTGTTACTTACAAAGTTACAATCACCCAGTATGAAAACTATACAGTAGCTTTTTCATTCACTTTTGCGACTACTGAGCACTCAGTTCGTCGACATCAAGAGGTCGTTGTCACTCTGTCCAAGGAGTTATCACAGAACTGTGATAACTCCTTGCTCTGTCCTTACATTCGACTTCAACAATTACTGTCAAAGTATATAGCACACCTCTCGCTGCTAATTCCCTTTGAACAATCTTTTGAATTTCTCTTTAATGAATGTATATAAAAAGGACATTTCAACCTTTTCAAAACGTAACTAGTGATGGGCTGCAGTCTGAAAAATTGTCCCCCTGTAAGATATCGGACATGAGTACGCTGTCTTCATAATTTCTACTGGAAGGAAGTGATTTTCCATGATCAATCTTGCTTTCATATATCCACCCCTGGGACCGTTTTCTTTCAAGTTCCAAATTTGACAATTCTCACAGAACGAAAATGTTATAAGTAGCCAGGATTATAGAAGATAAATAAGACCTCAAAACTACTTTGTCTGAATAGGCTCATGAATGGTATACTGAGAGCTGCATAAATAAAGTCTTTATATGTAGTTATTTTGACTGGTCATCTGGTGCGGAATCTTGGCTTAAAGCGAAAGTTGAGTTCTGGTAAGGGTGACCCCCGGGGGGGGGGGCACTCACGTATATTGGTGGTACGGGGACGTGCCGCTTTGATGACCCCCTTTTTTAGACCCCGATTTCCGTTCTCTAGATACTCAGTTCCGCTCAGGAGCCGCTCAGCCCCGCTCTGAAGACCCCCGTTATGAAACATATCCGTTCGCATGCGGCCGGGAGCGTGGCGGTAGTCTAGTTCTGGACGTTTGTAATTATTTTGTCCGTAAAACCCCATGTACGTGCACCCAGCGTATAACCAGGGAGGTGGAAGGGAGACGGCGCGAAGTCCTCTGATTCACTCTCCCAAACAAACGTTTGTTTGGGAGAGTGAATCAGAGGACTTCGCGCCGTCTCCCTTCCACCTCCCTGGTTATACGCTGGGTGCACGTACATGGGGTTTTACGGACAAAATAATTACAAACGTCCAGAACTAGACTAGCGTGGCGGAGGCAGTGGTCGCTCGACCTGGTCTCGCGCCCTAGGCCCTTTCGTCGCGCGAGCCTTGAAAACTGCTCCAGCTAGCTAGCTCCTAGCGCTACAAGACCCCCTATTTTCACTCTGCCGGTTAGTTTTGTAGTTCCCTAGACCCTGTTTTTCACTCTGCCCAATAGATCATAGTTCCCAAGACCCCGTATTTTACACCTTGAAGTCAGTTCCTTAGACCCCCTTTTCGGGGATTCGTGAGGCACACCCCCGTCAAAATATAATTCGAGTGCCCCCCCCCCCCGGGGGTGACCAAGATTTTGCGAGCTTTCTCATTCTTTTTATGTCAGTTTAGAAGAATATTATAGAAGAAAATATCACCCGAAAATGATTGTATTGTTGTTCAAACGTCTTTATAGTAAAAATATGACGAGATATAGCTGAATACTTTGAACCAAACTTTCAATTTCATGCCACATGTGTCATGTGTGTGTGTAGTCCCATATACGCATTTTTGTGTGCAGAGCATGTCACTTTCAGCAAGTTTAGGTCAATTTCTAATCATTTTAATGATTCCAAATCCTCACAGTGTACACCAATTCTTAAGTACTAAATAACAGTAATCAACCTTTCCTCATTACTTCAGACAGCTTCTTTCACAATGTTATCGTATGACTAGAACTCAACTCAACTCAACCTGACTTTATCTTTAATTTATCTCGTCGTGTTGTACACCATAAACACACCGCTAATAGTAATTTGATTCCAGAAGTTTTTGATAAAATGATACTTCCAGGGTTATTTAGCCTATTAAGACAGTGTAGTAAAATCACGCAAAACCGTTATAACGCAAACCCGTAATAAATTGACGTCAAAACCAAGAGATCACTCTCCGCGCTCCACTGTGCAAGAGAATTTGCACGCAAACCCTATGTGAATGGAGAAGGCATAAACGATTCCAAGATGCGTTCTCAAGGGACGGCTGCAAAATACGATACTTTTAAAGAAAAATTTATACTTGATCAATCTATCCGTGCCGAATTTTTTTCCCCGTGGCGTTTTGCTATAAATTAATCAAAATCATAATTCATCTTTTGCAAGCAGCTGAAAATAACGCCTGATAGATGCAATGACAGTCGTTGTTTGTCAAATCCACGTGTGTATGATGACTAACACGGTTGGCGTGGCAGCAGTACTATAGTATTTCTTTGTTTTTCTTCTCTCTATCTTCATTCTTTTCTGATGAATTTCTTTGTTTTTCTTCTCTCTTGTCTTCTTTTGATTTCTTAATGTATTTCTTTGTTTCTCTTCTATATTCTTTTTCCTTATGTATTTCTTTGTTTTTCTTCTCTCTGTCTTCTTTTTTTCCTTATGTATTTCTTTGTTTTTCTTTTCTCTTCTTTTTCCATTATGTATTTCTTTGTTTTTCTTCTCTCTTCTTTTTCCCTTATGTATTTCTTTGTTTTTCTTCTCTCCGTCTTCCTTTCCTTATGCATTTCTTTGTTTTTCTTCTCTCTGTCTTCCCTTTTTCTTATGTATTTCTTTGTTTTTCTTCGCTCTTCTTTTTTCCTTATGTATTTCTTTGTTTTTCTTCGCTCTTCTTTTTCCTTATGTATTCCTTTGTTTTTCTTCTCTCTGTCTTCCTTTTTTCCTTATGTATTTCTTTGTTTTTCTTCGCTCTTCTTTTTATATTATGTATTCCTTTGTTTTTCTTCT
This sequence comes from Heliocidaris tuberculata, assembly GCA_025618425.1. Classification (NCBI taxonomy): domain Eukaryota; kingdom Metazoa; phylum Echinodermata; class Echinoidea; order Camarodonta; family Echinometridae; genus Heliocidaris; species Heliocidaris tuberculata. The sequence goes on along the minus strand of CM046835.1, from coordinate 32,021,760 downwards.
CTCCGTCTTCCTTTCATAATGTATTTCTTTGTTTTTCTTCCATCTTCTTTTTTCCTTATGTATTTCTTTGTTTTTATTCTCCATATCTTCTTTTTATTTCTTTATGTATTTCTTTGTTTTTCTTCACTCTTCTTTTTTCCTTATGTTTTTCTTTGTTTTTATTCTTTATATCTTCTTTTTTCCTTATGTATTTCTTTGTTTTTCTTCTCTCTTTCTTCCTTTTTTCCTTATGTATTTCTTTGTTTGTCTTCTCTCTGTCTTCCTTTTCAGTATGCACAACACTTGGGTCAAATACGGGCGAACGACTAATAAGAGACTAGGAAAATCGCTGGACCGCTCGACCTTGCTGTGTGGGGCTTACGTAACAATCAGCAAATATAACGCTAAACCGTTATAACGGTTTTGCGTGATTTTACTACACTGTAAGATGTAGGCTATCATACATTAAAAATAAAGAGCCAACACCAGTCATGCATGAGAAAATATGATCAACGTTGTGTGAAGTATTGTTTTCTTAATTTAAAGCCACTTTAAAGTCGGGAAATGTGGCTTTAAATAATATCACATTGACGAGGTACTTAGATATTTTGAATGGTATTTAAAATCTTTGGCTGTAACGAAATACTCATCCAAAGTGTTTGGGAAATCTAGTTAAGAAACATGACAAATAGAAACCAAATATTGGGTCACATATTTCTCCTGATATTCTCTCTCTCTCTCTCTCTCTCTCTCTCTCTCTCTTACATTACTTTGGTATATAGTTTTCTTCAAACTAATAACATCAAATTTACGAGGAAAACAAAATAAAATGAAACGCAAAAGCTTTACCTCTATTTCAACACACGAAACGGTTATACCTTTTTCCTCTGTTGAAACTACTTAATATGCTTTTCAGCAAGTTTATAACAGATTTTAGCAAACTTCCACCATACTCAAAAATGTCTGAATATTATACGTTAAACCCGCAAAATGTATAGCACCTTTGATATTCGAGTAACTTGTCTTTGATGAGATTAAAAGCCATAATTACCGACAATTCTGAAGCATAATAAGACTAATTGCTTGAAGAAAATATTGGGTGTGGGTAATGCGATCGTACTTTGAAAGAAACTGTATATAAATCATTCGACATGCTAATTATCATGATTGTGGAGTAAATTGGGACTATTTTGATAGGGTTTTACAATCATCATAATGGTAACAAATTTTAATAAACCTTGCTGAAAACCACAAACAGTTAGCAAATGGTACTATTAGCTCTGAAGCGACTTCGACCTATCCTCTGCCTTCTCTTTTCCAGGCTAACATGGATTTGTCGACCTATGATTTTTAAATTTGTTTTTAATGATGATAATAAATGCTTGGGGGATTTTGCTTAGTAAATTCAATTCTGGCAGTTCGTAGACTGAATTGCGATGGTAACAATATAATTTTCATGATAAAACAGTAATCAAAAGATGTTTAACAATGCTTATCAATAATTTCAAAAAATGAATGATTAATTTAGAAATTATTATCATTATAGTTTCTTATATGAAGTCGGCAAAGACATTTCAAATTCCCCTAAAAATAAAACATTTCTCCCCAATCTATCAAATTTAGTTCAACTGAGACTGCAGAATGTTCCGTTATGCAAGTAGAGTCAAGAACAACCCCATACTTGACAAGTGAGAAAATAATTCATGCTACTCGAGATGTGTGCTTTTCCCAAATGACTGGTTTCCATAAATTTGAGATAAATTCGTAGCGTACCGTAACCATAGTGACCGAACTGGCATTGCACGTTGTGGGAGAAACCCGACTTCTAATGAAAGTTCTATGAAAGTTCTATGAAAGTTCTAAATATTGTTCCGACCAATATAAATTTTCAAGATACAAACAATAGTAATCTAAATGTAATGGAACTAAGTTTGTCCAAACGGGGCGGCGTAACAAGGAAGGGGGAAGAAATAACAGATAGGTCAAAACCTGCCCTTCTTTCCTGTAGATGGTCATTGATTACTGGCTTCATGGTCATCGTAGTATCATCCATTAAGTGCTTGACCATCAGAACTGACCCTTCAGTCAGAGTGAATTTCCCTCAGATAAAGTCATCTTGACCCACTGTTATGTGTTTCCGTAACGTAAGCGATATATAATATAGCGTTTACGTGAAAAACGGGTGATGGCCAAATTAAGGGATGTATAAAATAAATGTAAATTTACAATATAGCTGAAGAATAAGGGCAGGAACGGCCCCGGAGTTTGCTCGTTTTGGGGGTCTCTTTTGTTGGTTAGTTGGTTGATCTATTTGTTTGTTTGTTGTTGTTGTTGGGTTTTTTTTAATTTGCCTCATAAGCATAATTTAGGAAAATTCACAATCCAATTCCAGTATTACATGCAAAATGATCTTATACATTACAGAGTGATTCAAAATGGTACTAATCAAATGTAGCTAGTATTATAAACACGATTTTTTTTTTCTTCCTGTTTTTTGTAAGTAAGAGCCACCCAACTCTCTCTCTCTCTTCAAAATTTTCTTCCTATATTCTTTTAATTTTTTCCTTTTATCTCTCCTCCTTTCACTCTGTCTCTCTCTCTCTATCTCTCTTCGCTTCTCTGTTTTCTTCTTCCTTTTTCAATAGTTCAGTCTACATATTCTTATCACTGTTCAAGGATAGATAGCTTTTTTCACTTTCGAGTGCACTGTTGAACGTCCCATCTCAAGAATCTTTCCCGGGTCATTCAATCTAACTTTGTGTTACCTTGTAGAAATAATCCGTCGGCAGGTCACTCAGGAGGTTTTAATCTTCATCACAAAGGGGAATACCCGAGGGAAATTTTTTTCACATTATCTTCATTAACCCTATTCTTTAAATGAATAAGAAAAAACTTATCTTCCGACTCAATTATTTCATGTTTTCCATTAAAATCAGTATTTCAAAGATACCCTAAAAGTATGAACCAAGGAGATATGTTCACAACAGGCCTTTGAAGTATCATCAGAGCCGCCAGAACAAAAACCACCAGTGAAGGATCTCCGGAATCTATGGGGTAAAAGAAAACATTCAATTGCATAACAAATGTATTCTGACAATCTCATTTTTTAGACTACAGTGTACAGTGTACCCTTGAAAAAGTGCAGAATAACACAGTATTCTATAAACATGATAAAGAGAATGATGAAAATATCACATTTTGACTGATGTGTTCCTTTAAAGACAATCTTCAGGGAAACTGAAAGAGAATAAATTTGTTGAGTAATATGTTTCATGTTGTTTACCTAGTATCAGAAGGTGCCAATTAAGCCAGATATTTTGATTTCGAACTGTCTTTCGTAAAACATTCAGCTGCATACGCGTATATAGGGGCACACTTTCACCAGCGGGGCTAACTCCTCCTTTACAGTTTCTAAATTTAATTTTCTAAATTTAAATCTCAAAAAAGTGAAACTGATGTATGGTGTAAATGTTATTTCATAATCAAAATACACATACGAAATATATAACTACATATAATAACTACATATTTGGGCATCCCGCTGCTTGAATACTGGGATCATTGGATGAGCATCTCGCTCCTCGAATATGAAAATATTCGCGAACCCCGCTGATCGAATATTAGGATGTTTCGGAACCTCGCTACGTTCCCCGAATATGTGTATTTTCAAAATTCTCGAGGGCTGCAGCCAACCCCCCCCCCCCCCCCCGGCCCCCTCCCCGTTCGCCTGTATGATCATTAGGCTGCCGATATCGTGCAGATGAACGACCACAGATGATTTACTTGACTAGGTTTAACCTAATAATGTCAAGGCGAACATGATGCGATCGATGCACTCCACTGCATTCAAATGAGCCATTTGTACATCACTCATTATTGTATTGCAATGACATCTGCTAATGATCTGGGCAGAGACTCTTTTTTTTCTGATATGCATATATACAGAGACAAAAGGGAAGCTGCGAAACAACGCAGTGATATCACTTTTTTGAGGTGGGAGTACTGTGGTATCATTGGTGTATTCTCCGGACTCTCATACGAGATGTTCTAGGTTCGATCATTGCTCGTCGCTTATAAGGGTGTTTTACCCTCCTCCTTTGTCTCTCTCGACCCATGTTTATTAAATGGGTGCCTAGCAATGATGGGGTAATAACTGCAGGGCCCTCAGGAAGGGCAGTATTAGTACAAATCTCTTAGCTTACTTCCTGTATAAAATAATGGAAGATGGTAATTTGACGTCCAGTTTCATCACAAACTTGAAATTACAAAGTATATCAAAGCCCCCTGGCTGGGGAAATACATGATCATAAAACTAAACCAAGACCTCGAAAGCATCAATCGAAAGGGGAAATGAATCGCCGCGTAAAACCATGACAAACATTGAATTCAAGGAATACCAAACTTCCCAATAAATGACGAGTCATATTCCAGTATCCTCTAATTCTAACCACAGTCCAGCAATCTTGGCGATGGGTACACTTTCATTTCAAATGAAGGGCCAATTATAGGCTTATATCGAGAAAAAAAACTGACTGACAGTGCCAAAGATAGATTACGGGGAGAATTCAGAACCTATGAGAAGGCAATGGGCGAACACAATTGCTACTAGCTACAGAGATACATAGGCCTAGTATAGTGTGCAGGGTATAGTATCAGTCACACCTCCATAGCGACTCCACATCAACTCAAAACCGACCGATTCTTGGCCAAGCGGTGTAATGTAATATTTTGTTCGGTCTGTTGTCGATCAGGACCCCGTTTCATAAAACTTGTTATCAATAACAAGTTACGATATAGTTGTTATAAACTACTGAAATCCTCGCATCTGCTTGGCTGAGAGCAAATGTGTCATAGAAGTGGGGCAATTGTTACTTATAGCAAGGTTTATGAAACGGGACCCTGCATGTGTCGGTCTATTCGGTGTGACTGGAGCATCAGATGAAGATTACAATTTCTTTTTCCAGTCAAGGGCTAATTATGGGCTAATGTTGAACAAAAAACTGAGTGACAGCGCCAAGGATAGATTCCGGAGAGAACTGAGATGTTTATTTACGATCATTCATTATTCAGTTATTTGCTATTGGCTATTGTGTGCAGGGTCCACTACATACATTCAATGCAATCATGGCAATTGCAAAACGATCATGAGTGATGTTTGAAGAATCTTGCATGTTAAAGGCCAGGCTTTTCTGATAAACTATATAATCGGTCCAGCTTATCGGTGTTGTATTAGTTCCTTCTCTCCTGAGTGAATAAATGTGAAAGTTTCGATCAGTCATTTGAAAATCGTAATAATATCATCATTATCACCATCATTATCATCATAAAGGCTAATATATACAACTCCACATGTGACGTTAAAGCGAATCATTTTGTTAAGGCGAATTGTTCACATTCGCCTTAACGTCGAATTTCTAGTGTGAAGAAATAAACCGCATTGTTAGGATTCTCCTTTACGTAGTATATATGCATACTTTTTAGCAACGATGGAGTTTATACTGACGGCTAAGCCTGTGTACATTATCGTTATTATGAAGGTTGAGATTGGGCATGAATGACTCGCGTTGCTACTGAATATATTGGATCACTGTTACTTCATCAGGTTAGCATCACTGAATAAGGTCCATAAAGGTTTAACAAGAAAAGTTTTAATACCAGTCTCCTAAATAGCCCCGTACCAAGGGTCCCACCAAAGGTCCCGGGTTCAAAACCAACCGCAAAACCAACGGCCGAAAAATGGCACAGTCTACATGGTCTAATTGAGTGATGCATGTATGTAAGAAAGGAACCGGAGCATCCCAGTCATGCCAGTAGATCGACTGTCACCGACATGTCAGTTTCTTGGGCTGTCAGTCTCGTGCGATGTTGGTCTCGCGGGCTGTATAGCCAAAGGACAAACTCTGAATGCATTCAAAGCATCAATCCTTCCTACAGATCAATGGTTGACAATATAAGATGAATTAATCTCAGTTTTTCACCTCTCAACCCTGGTTCCAGAAGGCTAATTGTCATCATTAAGGGGGTCGAGAAAAAAAATCAATTCGGAGGATCGCTTTTATGATAAGATGTCAATCGCTTCAAGTTAAATCGGAAGATCTGCACTGCACTCTCGATCAAGCGAACAAGCACATGTCGTGTGCGCTTATGCGAGACTGTGGAGAGACAACGGGATGGGCGATCGCTTGTGACTTATCCATCTAAAAGCATTCGTTCGTAACTCAATCTTCCCCTCTACTTCGTCATACTGAAATAGTGCGAACACATAGATATGATCAAATCGCCAACAATTATAGAAATCAACATTATGATTTCTTTTAATCTTATTTATCGTTATCACAAAATCAGTGGAATTCATGCATGATAGTAGGTTTTCCAGCATAAAGATCTTGGAGATCTTCTACATATCTATTCAGAATTTTAAAAAAAATACGAACTCAAAACGTAGATATGATCAAATCGCAAACAATTATAAAAACCAACATTAGTTTTTGGGGTATTATTTCTGTTAATCTCATCGTTATCACAAAATCGGTAACTTCATGCAAGCATGAAGCTGTGTTTGGAAGCATAAAGAGCTTTAAAATTTAACGCAGTCAATGAACTTTTTGATTAAAAATAGTGGGGGGGGGGACTCATAGATTAATTTGGTGGTCCCGTGGAATGTGTGCGACTTGAAAATACCGACAAATCACTGACTACCAGTCAAATATACTTGGATGTACTCCAAAGGCATCCTATACATGCCCCAAAGTACAATGACCGTTAAGATTTGACCGGTTGACTCAGAACCTTGTTCATGCAGAACATATCAATTTAACGCATATTGGTTTCTTTCTTTTCAGGTCAAATGCGCTGCTTAAATAACAATTGGTTACTGTTAACGAAGAACATGAGCTATCTTCTTCAGATTTCACGTATAGCCTCCTATAAGGAGAATAAAGTTTTAGTAGGTTTATTAACAGTACCTTGGGAAAGTCTCCCTGATATAGAAACATCTAAATTGCGCGGAAAATTTACGATTGCATGGCTGAAGCCACTCTTATAATTCATAGTATCCCTAAAATGTTCAAATCTAATCCATCCTGGAACTATTCATCAATGTATTTTTACTCTCAAAATACTGACTATGGTTCACTTTTTTTTTTCTTTTTTTTTTTTTTTGCTTGTTTGTTTTGTAGGAATAAAATCCTAACTTAAATGAACATTTATTTCTTCCACATCATGCACTAATGTTGATCATGTTGTTTAAAATGTTCAGGTGGGTTTTTTTTTTGTTCTTCTTCTTACATTCTAAGCAAGCCCAACTTGTTCTCAGATTATTGATTCGCATGTTCAGCTCAGCATCAAAATTGGAAATTGGATATCGCTAGATCAATTTCCTTAACGTGGGGGGGGGGGGAGTAATCACCATGCAGACGAATCGGAAGATATATATAGGTGTCAAAAGCGCACGGATGGATGGATGGATGGATGGAAGCTTATTTAGGAATAGCCTTGAAAATGAATAATGGATTGATTTCGATGGCAGGCTCTACAAATTTGGGGGTCATTGAAAGTATAGATGATGTTCACGGTTGCTCCCGAGTTGTATCACCCTTATGGGAAGTGTGATGAAAGGAATTACCGTTCCATTATTTTAGAAGGGTGCTTCAGCACTGTCTAATCAATAAAAAGTATTTTAATTGAAAACGTATATATTTTGGAAGTTCCATGTCAAAGTGCTTTCAGAGGGCACCTGATTAACAAAAAGGATAAGTGCAGTTGCAATCAAATCAAATTATATCAAGATATTTTTTTTTAAACAAAATGAATTAAGATCCACAATTTTGGATTATAATCAGGCAGGATAATGATGAAAGGTAATCATATATACGAAATTCCAAAACTGGAAATAGGCCTACATAATTCACATGAAAAGGAAACACCCTTCTCTTAATCAAGGGCGTACATCCATCTCTACGACGGGGGTGAGTCGACGGCGGCATTAATCACGAGCATACGTTTCATTCACATTAATTATTCGGGGCAACAGCCCCCTCCACACGAATCGTCACCCCAGCTTCCATTTTCTGGTCGAAGACGCTAACATTCGATTCAAAATAGCCTAATACTATCCAGCTGAGTTAACTTTAGAAAAGATATTCTAATAAGTCCTTAGTAACCCCAAATGATAGGTGTATTCGTAAACTGACGTAACCGAGGTCTGGTGAAATAGACTAGTATATTGTACTTGAAATATAGGATAATAACTCGCGTGCAGCTGCTGACATTGAGGCCCGGCAGAGACAAAAATTGATCCACCAGAAGCTTTGCATTCCAACGAAATGGGATACGCCATTCAAGTTCAGAGCAAATGTAGGTCAGGAAAGCAAAACCCTCATGACCATGGGTTTCTTTTCAAAGACAGGTGCGGTGCTCGAAATATATTATGATGGTCAGATAATGCCACCCAGATGAAATATACATCAATATTTTAGAGTATAAAAGTAAGCAACAATCTCGCAATAAGTGATTTTACCCGGCACCTCCGTTTCCTGGGCGTTCGTACTCCAAAAAACGGGGGCTTGGGATTATCATGATTATGTATTGACATTTTCTCCGAACACCATCTCTGTGAAGATAACTTCTTTGATCTAGAAATTGGCTTTTAAAATGTCTAATTCTAGAAAACGTTGTGAAATTGACCCCCCCCCCCCCTTTTAAATAGAGTTCAGTAATCATGGTAATATTAAAAGTCTGTAAGTCTTTCTCTCTAACATTTTTTTTTTCTCCATACACTGTATACCTCTAGGCTCTATCGCATTTGCCTAAAGAGGAACTTTGAATGTCAGCGACGTAAAGATATTTTGGGATTATGCAGAGTTGATTTGTTACCATGGAAGATAGTTCTTTCCCCCCCCCCCCCTTTCGCTTGTAAGTGTGTGTGATATTTTAACACTAAACAAGCTAAATGTATGTGTGAAATGAAACGTTTGTGAGATAAAAGATAAATTTATTACAATTAATGTCCAGCAGCCTCTACAATTCAGTAGCTTTTAATGAATACACCGACCATGAATCATGTTAATAAGCGTTCCAATATTATGTATAAAAAGCCTCTCCACACTAATATTACAGTGTCATCAGTCTCAAATAAAATGATATAGCCTATTTCCTTATCTGCCCACCACTGTAAGAAACAAGGAAGAATAACTTGAATATTATGGTCTCACCTTTCTGGATGGCACGGTTGGATGAAGATTACTCTTGTTACCTACTCGAATTCTGACCATAGCCCACCCCCTTACATCTACGGAAATCCCCTGTCCCCTTTACGAAGCAGAGTGTATTCCGCATAAATCTTTTGCGCATTAATCTAATTTTCAAAGAACAAGGAATATGATATTCATGCAAGCACAAACCAACTGCAAAGGTATCCATACGTTTAAATAGTTTTAAGGCATTCTATGCGCAATCTGTTTTGTTTTCATCGGGGGTTGTTTCTATGGTTTCTACTTCACAAGTGTTGTTTATTGCCGCTCGATTAACAGTGACGCATGCAATCGTAGAAACTATTTTCGGCAGTAATCGCTACATTAAATACACCAGGTCTGAATTCATCAAGTCATTTTTTGCGAGAAAATATTAGCATGATTAGTAACTGATGCACAAAAAGATAAATGTTTCTCTGGTTCTGCCGTCTAGCTTTGAAAAAAAAAAAAAAAAAAAAAAAAAAAAAAACGTCATCGCTATATTTCTCCCTTTCAATCACTAAATCCACGATGCCTCAATATAATCGCTGTCTAAAGTTTATAATCTCATCTTATCAAATAATAAGACAACAGTCATCTATTAAGTGGATGTTGTTATCAATGCATTAAGTTCCCTCCATTTCATGAAATTCCTAACAAATTGATATCAGGAGTTGGGGCTCCGCTATAGAGGGGACGTGACACCCCCCCCCCCCCCTCCCCCTCCCCTTTCATTCAGAATTTCTGTTGGCAAAGATCAGGAGGGGAGACAAAAATATTTTTAAAGGGGTGGTGATATACGACTGTCCCCACAATCCTTTGGCAGCATGCAGTCCAATAGTCATATACCATAATTAGGCATCTGGGTCTGCCTGAAATTCCAGAGTCCATCCATACTACAGCGCACGTTGCATAATGCAATTTTCATTGGATAGAATATTCTTTGGGATGGAATGTCGTACATAACTAAATGAATACCATATATATATATATATATATATATATATATACATATATATATATATATATATATATATATATATATATATATGTACTTATATATATATATATATATATATATATATATATATACTATATTATATATATATATATAAATATACTTATATATATATACTTATATATATATATATACTTATATATAAATATATATATACATATATATATAAATATATATAAATATATATATATATATATATATATATATATATATGTATATATATACATATATATATATATGTATATATATATATATATATATATATATATAACATATACATATATATATATATATATATATATATATATAATATATTATGAATAAGGTTTTTATTTACATATGAGTTACCTGATAACCCCTCAAACATTTGACAATCATGGGTGAGTCATATTCAATAATTCACAAAACTATTCACAAATTATTTAATATCTCACCCATATATTTCTACATAAGATTGCCTTTAAGACTGATGGTTAGTTCATATACGAATGTGAATATAGTGAACTGTCTGTTGAGGAAATGTAGGTCATGTTCGAGAGTTAAAAGTACCAAGCTGGCGATTCAAAAAATAGAGGGAGAAAGAGAGATACTTAGTACAGGGAGAAAACTCCCATCTCCCTGCTTAGTACTATACACAACCAGCATCTTTAGCTCCTATGCACAAAATGACCTTCAGATACTACAGCTATTTCCATGATCGAAGCTATCTAGTGACAGTAATGTACAATATACTAATATATTAGTACTGCTTCGGAGTAGTGTAGTACACCAATAAAAGCTATTTTAGGCTTAGGATTTCAAAGATGTTCGTTATGTAACTTTTTTAGAGAGAGAGAGAGAGAGAGAGAGAGAGAGAACCTGCCGACCACCAGCCCTGAACTACTTTTTTTTCTTCCCTTTTTTTTTTTTGGGGGGGGGGGGGGGCTTTATAAAAAGTTGATTATAAGAAATTCCCCGGTAATAGCTTCCTAATGAATAGGTGGAAACTATTAATATGATTAATGATACCTCTGTGGCTTTTCATACTTCATTGTGTCTAAATACTGCAGGGAAGGCGTATTTGGCCTCTATACTTTTGTTTGGGTGATAGATTACATATATAAGGTGATAATGACTAGGAGCAGGGGTATCTCTAGACCACTTTGCATAGATGGAGGTCGGACCAAATTTTGTTAAAGTTCGCCAAAGTTAGCTAAAATAAGGTCATCATTTTTGTGATTTGACGACAGGCTATGAATTTACAAATTTATACCTCTCATTGTCCACTGAATCAGAGATGAAGACTTTAAGATGGGATAGTCTCTATATTTCTGACAAATATCATATCCCATCACATGTTTGTTTGTTTGTTGTTTGTTTTCTTTTGTTTTATTGTGCTTTGCTATGTTTTTGTTTTGTCCGACAATAGGTAGGGGTATGTCGTTGCACGCCTTATAGTTACTTCCAATATTGTATTGGTATGGTTTTACAAAAATAAATAAATCAAATAAGCCTAACTTATTATGAAAAGTTTTCAAAATTCAAATAACTGTGTCACTGAAAATATATTTCAACGACGTTCTATAAAGAGAAACATAGCATTGTCTATTTAATAATTCAATGGTTTTCGTTTCTTGACCCTTTTCAATTGTTATCTTGTCAGAGTTTGTGATCAAGAAGGCCAAAAGTCACATAAAAATCTTCCACTTATTCGGTATCACAATTATGATATTCAGGACATAGTTACTAATGGCATATTGATTCGAGCAAACACTTTTTTGAGATAGGTGGGCAAGAAATGATTAATTTCATAGATTGATATAGCCTTGCACTTCGGCGGATGACAAAATGTCAACAGCGTAGGAGTGCATCCCCATTCAATTAATCAATCACACCTGACAAATATCTAACCGGTAAGCAATTAGACCTCGGTATTAATGAAAATTATGGACTGTGCACCAAGGGGTGGATCCAGGATTTGGAAAACAGGGTGCACAATATTCCTAAAGTGTTCTGACAAGCAGGAAATAAGGGGTCATCACCTGAAAAGGTAGGGGTACATTCTTGGACTTATGTACTTTAAAAGGTATATGCCTTTGGGTTTCAAAAGGAGGGGGGCACCGGGCGGTTGTGTACTTATTCTTGCTTCCAGTCGATTCTCTTTTATCGTAACTCCCTTCATATTCATGCAAATAGAAAAAAAGATAATGACAAATCAATAAGCAGCCTAGTCTAGACAAAGGGAAATAATAAGTTAACCTCAGCCCCGCTCCTGTCACAAAATTTTACAGCTTTAGTCTTCACGATGTCACATAGATGTGAAACTTATTACAACGTGGCATTTCAGTCACATTATACTTAGAGATATGAAAGTTAGGCCATGCGTTTGATTCATGTACCAAAACTAAATGCTTTCCACACCGCATTGCATATCTTAACTATTTAAAAGTGATGATATACATGTATATTGAGACTGTTCACGATATGAAAACAATATGCTAGATCTGTTGTTAGCACTTAGTAGTGGCGTATTCAGTGGTGGGGGAGGGCCATACCCCAATCCATGCATACATTAAGAAACCAATAACAACAACAATATCATTCTTTAATCATTGTTTTGGGGGAATTGTGCCAGCCCCCCCCCCCTTTTTTTTTTTTATAAGAATTTAAATTCAAAATTCTAGATCTGCATCTGGTTATTAGCGCAGGCTGATCTTAACAATCTAGCAGGGGGAATGGATTCGTATTGGGTATATTTAGATAGGATTATTATGATAAAATACACAACGTATAAACCAGAATATGGGACTTGATTAATCAATCAAAATATGGCATTGGTAGTATATTGTGGGACAAATGAACATCACACACGCCCGCTTGCATTAGGAGCTGACAGCATGGTCGGCGGTGCTGAAATGCAAATTTGAGATTAAAATCACCTTACAGGTTCGCACACCTCAAGTTCAAAATATTGAACTAGTTTCTTTTCATGTTTTCCCTTGGCTGCTGTCACCCGAATCTAACCCCCTAGCCGACATACTAACAGCATAAAAGTTAAATCTCTCAACTAAGTCAACTTCAGTTATGACGTAAGCAGGTGCGCATTCCTCCTCGGTATAATTTTAATAGCTTGCAAGAGAGTGTGAGGTGGAGTTTCTTCTGGGACTCCCTGGAAAGTGAGAGTCTTGAGACCGTCACAGAGAAAGGGGATGAGATCAAACTTGTCATTTAGATCTTAGAAAATTATTGTCAAAACAATATTGTTATTTTTGAATATATAATATATTATATATATATATATATATAAATATATATATATATATATATATATATTCGAAAATTCGTAATTTTCAACTTTTCCACAGAGTTTCATCATTTACATTTTGTGACATATATATATATTTATATATATATATATATATATATATATATATTGTGACATATATATATATACGTTCAGCCATCTACATGTACATGTATATGTACATAGACACAATTATTGCGCTACGTGTCTTCATTTATCAAATCTTTCTGAAACTGAAAGAAAATGTTTGAAACATTTTCAGAAGTTGACTGAGCATGTAATTTTCATTTTAAGTCCGCAAACATTTCCTGTCGCCTGTCGACTTTGTATCAGTTTCTAAATAGGTGGTCTGAAGGAAATATAAGATATGAGGGTTTTAATATCACTCTACATTGTTTTACACTCTGGAATCAACACACGGTGGCGTAGCTACGGGTGTTACGGGGGTACGTGTCCCCATTCAAATGGCGAAAAGGAGGTAAAGAAGTGGGGAAGAGGGAGAAAAGGGGAAGAGGAGGAAATAAAACGTGAAAAGATGCTTCAACCTCCTCCCACTTCCTCCCCTAATAAATGGCTTTGTCAATTTGCATTTCATCCAAATGTAACACCGATGCCCCCCCCCCCATGATGTAAACACCGATGCCCCCCAAATGTTGCCGATGATGATGCCCCCCCAAATGATCCCCCCAATGATGCCCCCCAAATGATCCCCCCCAAAAAAAAAATGATGCCGATGCCCCCCAAATGATGCCCCCCAAATGCCGATGCTCCCCAAATGATGTCGATGCCCCCCCCCAATGATGCCCCAAATGATGCCCCCCAATGATGTAAACACCGATTCCCCCCCCCCCAAATGTAACACCGATGCCCCCCCCCCCCCAATGATGCCGATGCTCCCCCAATTTCTGGACCACCGCTAAACCACTGTCAACAAACCTCATCACCGTACCATTCCTATGATAATATACAAATTTATCACATGGTATTATTTACCTACCTTTTGTATAATATGATTTTTATTTTTCATAACTGTACTAGACCTATATGATTTATCAGATTTTATGCTAAAGATAAAGCGTTGTTTATTGTTTGTCAAATGACGTTTCAATAACAGTAATATAAGCGCAAGTGCAAGGTATTTTAACCCATGCGTTACAGACAGCATCAAAGATTTCAGTACATCTAATCATTATTATTAAATTTATAGCCATACACGTACTTTAGAGCTCGGATCAGACCAAATATCAAAGATGACACATTTTATGTCAATTTATGTCAAGAACTCCATACTACAGGGTGTCCCAGAAAAAACGAAACCCTAAAAAAGGGGGTTATTGTGACCACACTACGTGCTCTATGAAAATAATTATTTATTTTCCATAAACTAGAAGTATTATGCTTTTAAATGATACCTTGATGGCATCTATCCGTACATGCAGCAATAATTTGAAAATGACATGTGAAAACTCATTTGGGTGAAACCGTGAAAACGTTAGGATCACATGCGACCATGACCCAAATGCAACATGACTTTTAAAACCCTATGTGAAGACTGTTTTCATCTGTTTCTTTCAAAAATGTGGGTAAGGATAACGCCCTCATGGTCTCATCATAAAAAAAGGGATGATCAATGTATTGTTGATGCTAGGGGTGAAATGAAAAGTAATTTTTTGCATTTTTCTGAACTAAAATCCCTTTTAGAACAAAGCGGACAAAAAGGTGATATTTTTCGTAAAGTAAAGTAATTTATGCTTTCATTGTCATCGAATGGAAAAACATTTTAGAAAGGGCACATCAGGCAGAACAAAATATATCAAGATAATGGCAATTTCCCATCTCAGGAGGGGCACCTTTCCCATCACAGGAAGGGCACTTTTTCATCTTTTAAGGGATATATATTGACATTGGAAATTCGGGGGCGTATGCCCTTGCCGCCACTGGAAATTGGTATTGGGCAATGTTTTATGAACTTCTGAATTAATGTATGCCATCACACAAGGGAATTTCACGTATCATATCTCTTAAAAAGCTGGTATTTCCCTTTCGTCATTTTCACATGTGATACATGTACTAGCATGATCACGGTTTTACCCAAATCCGGCACAACTGAGTTTTACATGTCATTTTCAAAATGCTGCTGCTCGGTAAAGCATGTACGGATGGATGCCATCAAGGTATCATTTAAAAGCATAATACTTCTAGTTTATGGAAACTAGATAATTATTGTCATAGAGGACATAGTGTGGTCACAATAAGCCTTTGTTTTTAGGGTTTCGTTTTTCTGGGACGCACTGTATAACGTATGGGGCACAAAACGACCAACATGACCAAGAAACTTTGGACTTGCCAATATCTTTTTAAAAAATACACTCTCACTCCTCTCTGCATCTCTTGCTGTATCCTACTAAACATTTTAAATCAGCAATGTTAATGTCAACATCACGTTACGGGCACGTTACCATGGTGACATCATATATCATTACACTAATGGAAGATGTGTTTCGTGCGATGCTATACTAAAATGAATAGGTTTGGTAGACATAAGACAATAGAACTTGGCTGAACATGACATGCATGATAGATGTCTCCATGGGCAGATGGGGTGCATGTAAGGCCTGGCATATTCAGAATACTGGAGAAGCATCATCAGTCAGTGTGTCGATTTTGACACTAGTATGCAGGTCTATAATACATACATTCTGTAACGATCTAAGCTAGATCATAGACAATCAAATACTTATATTTTACTTGGAAAAAAAACATCTAAAATGAACATGATGAATTAACATAACGTTTTATTTCTACAACGTGTTGGCCCTATCACGAATATCTAATTCCACTTACTCAGTTTTTTTTTAAAGTATATCATAAGTACTGTGTGAGCTTAAACACTAGGCCTACCAGATAATCCTGTTAGAAAGTTCCCCGTTTTGGAACTATTTCTTCGCAAGACTGTAAGATATTAAGACAAAATAGGCAAAATGCAAGTGGGGTTGACGTTCATGAGACAACGTTGGATGATTAGTCATAGCATGCATGGTCATAAGAATTGATAACGACAATCAACATGTTAAAAGAAACAGGCACCCTGAACGTCATAAAACGTCATAGGAACTAAGAGGGAACATCATTACCTAACAAGAGACAACAGACCAGGAAAGTTAGACTTTCGAAATATAAAGCTGCAATGCATTTTAATCTGGGGCCAAAATCAGCAGGAATGTCGAAAATCCGCTGCATTTCCCCAATTTTTCAATGTTTCCTTCTTCACACAAAATGCATCCTTACCTGGCCTGGATTGCGGGTTGCTTCCGAAGGCAAACTGCTCGTTTCCTCAGGAGAAAAAGATCGGTCCACATTGAGGGGAAAGTCCAAGATGTGGGGAAAGGGGAACTTGCGTTGGATAATGGCTCATCCGAGAGGAGTTAGACAGGAGAGAATGACGTCGAGGTGTGATGACGGGCGGAAGATGTGGAGATGGAGCACAGATCTGACTGACATCACCGAGCAACAGATCAGCAACCCCGCACTCACCAATCCAACCTTCAGCTTCAGACTTCGCTACGTACGTACAATCCCACTCTGGCCGTTTGTCATCTCTCGTGAGTGCTAGTGCATGCAAGACTTGGTTTGAATAGAGTTTGAAGTGAGACATTGCATGTAAGCTAAACCCTCGGAGCAGTTGGTACACTGTCGAGGGTAAGATGTAAAGTAAATACGAGATAAAATGGTGGTTCAACGTTAAACAAACACAGTTTGGTGATCAAGAAAGGTTCGATGGCAGGGGCGGCGCTACAGGGGGGGGCAGGGGGGCGGCCGCCCCCCTATCATTTTTCAAGCGAGCAAAAAAACAAAAAAAAAAGAGGAAGAAGGGGGAAAAAAGGAGAAAGAGAAGGGGAAATGGAGAATATAAGGCTAGGCCATGCAATTATGACATAACTGTTATAGTCCTATTTGTTATTTCAAGACCCTCGACGTGCGACGTTGCTATACGCGTCATTTCCCCCCCCCCCCCTATTTAAATACCCTGGCGCCGCCCCTGTTCGATGGTATAATGGGTTGTGAATATTTCCTCCTGCTGTTTTGATTAAAAACATTCGAATATAAAAGACGACGTTTGTGAACTTATTTGACATGAAGAGAGACTTGTCGCCCCGAAACCATTGCTGTAGCTGGTGGTATAACGATCGACCTATACATCCAAGATTTTTTCAGAAGTTTTGTGATTCTCAATCTGTAACAACTGACAATTAAAACGGAGCTTTTAGATCACATTTAGTCCCTTGCTGTGGAACGGATATCACTTCTATCACAGTTCTATTCGTTCTCATAAAACAGGGGGTTTCCCAGTTATTTTGTTCTTTTAAGTACAGTATTTTGTAAACAGCAAAATGTTTAATCATTGAAATAACTCGAAATTGAATGGAATTACATTCCTTTTTTTTCTCTCTCTCTCTCTCTCTTCCTCTGTCTCAGTCTCTCTCTCTCTCCATCTCTCTCAGTCTCTCCCCTCTCTCTCTCCCTCTCTCTCAGTCTATCTCCCTCTCTCTCTCTCTCTCTCTCTCTCTCTCTCTCTCTCTCTGTCTCTCTCTCTCCATCATATTCCATGTTCGATTCCTCACTATCTCGCCAGGTTCCAATCACCCCACCCCCTACACTGTAAAAAAAAAGTACTGTAAAATTACAGAAATCTGATGTCAGCAGAGTCGCCAGAAATTTGCTGTAAAAATACATGCCGTATGTAATTTTAGCATACATTTCAGATCTGTAACCCAGATGACAGGTTCTGATGTAATCCGAATTAGAAGAAATACACTGTAAAAGATTTCACATTTATTTATGTAGAAAAACATATTTATGTTAAATCTTGTTAACGCAATACTTTTCAATTATTTTACATAATTTGATGTTTTTATAATCTTTCTGTATTTACGTTTAAAGACAGTGTTTCCCCCCCCCCCCCCCAAATGCTGTATTTCGTTTCAGCGTTTTGATGTTATTATAATAATTTTCTGTATTTCCGTTATAAATGAAGGCAGTGTTTTTTTAAACAACTGCTTTATCCCGTTTCACAATTCTGGTGTATTTTTAATTCTTTTCTGTTTGTTTGTTTAATAACTGTCAGTTTTTTCATGCAATCGCTTTCAGTCGTTTTACAAATATGATGTTTTATAAGATCAAATAACTGCAAAAATATAAATTTATATCAATTTCTGTATCTGTATTTATTAATCATCTCAATAAAAATACAAACAAAAAGCCAACTACATGTACATGTACAACTGCATTCTTTATTTCCACATGTGATGGTAATGTATTGAAAAACAATGAACACACATTTTACGATCTTTGCAATTTTCTCGAAAGGAAACACAGGAAAACACTAATTAAAACGCTTCGTAAATATTTAAACAAGTTACTTAAACTTTTGCTTATTTTCTGACTTTCTTGAAAACATATTCAGCATTGCTGCTTAAGTGCATTGAGTTTTTTCAAACAAATCTGCCATGGAATTGGTACAAAAAAAAAGTTAATTAACCCTGAACACATGGTCTATTCGTCCTTGCATGTAAGCCAATCAACTTCAATTAACATTTGTCCCATGAAGTCTAGCATATACGATACAGCTTGAGAATTGTGATCGAACACAAATTAGTCACAGGAAATCAATATTCTCAGCAAAAAAAGGCCACTTATGATACAGTACTGGGGCTTGGGGGTGGGGTGGAGGAAGAAAAACACATCCATATATAGATGGTTCTGGAGTAAGAATCCAAACTCCACTTGCACACTAATAAGGCACTGTACCCCTACCTATAGAGTCCACCTTAGTAAGATAAATTTTCCCCACAAAATTTTGAATGCCACCTTTCAAAACTCCAACAATACAATGTTTCCAAAGAGAACCAATAATATCTAGTAAAATAAAGTAAATAAAACTGAATTAAGTCATCCTTAGGTCTGAACAGTTACAAGGTCAGTTACAGCACACAGTAGACTGAACAGACTGAATATATGAAAGGGTCAAAAAGGCAAAGTTTTAGTAAATCTGCAAGAGGTCCAATAGTCTTGGAAGGTTTGACAGAAGGTTTGACAGACTGACAATGAAAAATTGATGCCTTTTTCTTATTCATATTTTCAACATTAATTTAATCTCAATACCCCCCCCCCCCAAAAAAAAAAATCCCAAACACACACCAGGACACTATAGTGCATTGGTCGATGGTAATACAAAATAGAAGATGAGACCTTCTCCGTTTCTTTCAAGATGAAACTAAACGTGGCAAAATATGAATATGAAAATTTCTCTACATTTACAGTATTGTCGATCTATTGGGTCTTCTGGATAAAGAGTCTTCCAACTTGCACCCATTTCTTGTGGAACCCATTGGGCTGGCCTTTGTCCCTTTCGTATATTTGGACTATCGGATCGTCTCTTAGGTGTCCGTTTATCAGACCTTCTAACCATAAGGCTGTAACCTACTATTCAGTATGACATCAAACACATTTTTTTTTTTTTTTTTTTTTTGCATTGTTCAATATTTTCATGCAGTACAAATATCTGCTGGTTTAACACCTGCTTTTATTTACAGACACATGTAAAAGACTGTATTTTGACAAATTATAGACAAATTTTGTCAACAAACCAATAAGTTGTACAAAAAAGTAAAATGAAAACTTTTGTCACACAAAGAACTCCCATACATTGGTACAATACAGTATCAAAGTTGTTAAAGTCACGGTAAGACCAAATTTGGATTTGTTCACCTTACATATAGACAATGTTTTGTCAACAAACCAGTTATACAAAAAAGTAAAATCAAAAGTTATGTCGCACGAACAACTCCCATACAGTGGTACAATACAGTATCAAAGTTTAACAGTCACGGTAAGACCAAATTTGGATTTGTTCACCTTTACATATAGACAATGTTTTGTCAACAAACCAGTTATACAAAAAAGTAAAATCAAAACTTTTGTCGCACAAACAACTCCCATACAGTGGTACAATACAGTACATGTATCAAAGTTTAACAGTCACGGTAAGACCAAATTTGGATTTGTTCACCTTACATATAGACAATGTTTTGTCAACAAACCAGTTATACAAAAAAGTAAAATCAAAACTTTTGTCGCACAAAAACACCCATACAGTGGTACAATACAGTACATGTATCAAAGTTTAACAGTCACGGTAAGACCAAATTTGGATTTGTTCACCTTACATATAGACAATGTTTTGTCAACAAACCAGTTATACAAAAAAGTAAAATCAAAACTTTTGTGCACAAACAACTCCCATACAGTGGTACAATACAGTATCAAATTTTAACAGTCACGGTAAGACCAAATTTGGATTCGTTCACCTTACATATAGACAATGTTTTGTCAACAACCAGTTATACAAAAAAGTAAAATCAAAACTTTTGTCATACAAAGAACTCCCATACAGTGGTACAATACAGTATCAAAGTTGAAACAGTCATGGTAAGACCAATTTTGGATTTGTATGAAAGAACTTTTATAATTTTTCCGAACATTTTAAAGATCTTCTCAAAATGTGTTGCCAAGTGGTAAAGCTAGATATTAAAAAATCATTTGTTTTTACACTTAACAAATTAATCTAGCTTTCTATCAACAGTAGCAATCCGGACAACAGTAAAAAAAAAAAGGTGACATGATCTGTGTCCCTTTGCACATAAAGAGCCATTTCTAACTTTTGGTGTTAATTGTAATCATAACCAATGATCTAAAGAGCATATCCGGCATTCAACGCCATTTTTTCAATATTTTCATACGGTACAAATTTCTACTGGTGTAACACCTTCTTTTATTTACACACATATAAAAGACTGTATTTTGTATTTTTACATAACTCCAGCTTGGGATCAGCTGATAAACATGGTCTAATCAAAGCAACAGACTAAAAGTTAAAAGCAACGTATGAACAGTTAACCTTAAACAATGAACAATGTTTTGTCTACAAACTGGTTATACCTAAAAGTAAACCAGATTTAAGTCTCTGGTAAGAAGAAAATGGATGACTCCCAAAACTAGAAGAAAGATCCAAATTAGATTTTCCACTGCGATTCAAAATCTGTCAGGTTGTTAATCAAGGACAAGACCTTGGGATGGACACTGTCACGTGGGCACTTCTTGGCCTTTGAGCCTGTAGAAGGGTTTACACCTGCAAAGCACCTGCAGATATACAGAGAATATACAGAGAAAAGGGAGAGAGGGGGAGTGAACACGTAAATGCTTTGGTAGAGTATATAACCCATTTGGTAACATGACGGCTTGAAACTGTATGTCTGAGAGATGGTGACTGCGTTTGCACGGCTAGATCATTGCCTTAAGACATAAAAGGGACACTTCTCTTCAAATATATCTCCTGTGGTGACACATACTGATAGAAATGACCACAAAAAATAATAATAAATAAAAAATAAAGTATTTGTTGTTGCAAATTCACTGGCAGACAGTGAGGGCACCTTTCAACTAAACTGACTTACTAAAACAATTTTAAAAAAAATTTAAGGTAAGGTCCGCCCCAGTATTATTTTGGTTTAAAAATAAGCAGAAAAATCAAAGAAACAAATCAAAGAAAGTTTAAACAAAATCTGAAAAAAAAAAGAAAGTTATGATTTTTTGAAGTCGTGATTAAGCAGACCCAAATTGGCAACTCTGTGACATATCTTGTAAGCTCATCTCCAATTTTCTCCATACACAATACACCAAAAAGCACAATTTTGTTCTTGATGAGTAAGTACTGTTCAACCTAAACTGCCTTGTTTATAAGCAGAAGTAGAAAGATTATATTGACGGTGCATATATGACAAAACATTTCTTCAGTGAAAAAAAAATGGAAATTCATCTTTTCAGTACAGGGCAAATGGCAGATGAGCTTGCCAGATACGTCACAGAGCTAATTTGGGTTTGCTTCATTACAACTTCAAAATTCATGACTTTCTTATTTCTCAACAGATTTTGCTCAAACTTACATTGAACTGTTTCTTCAATTTTTCTACAGCCAACTAAATGTTAGGGTGGACCTAATCTTTAAATATGGCTTTTGAAGTCCAGTTTCACAAACACTTAATTACTTAAACATCTTGCCCTCTAAGCACTACCATAATTATGATGACAGTAACACTACAGTGGAAATTCCGTATAAGGATAATCTAATACAAAGATACAAAGAAAGAAGGAAACATGTATTACAGGATATTTGTTATTGGTTGGACTGGAAGCATACCTGATACTATAAATTTCATGGTCCTGGTGACTTTATGATTATGGGTTGATGATTAGTACAATTATCTTGAAGGAAAAAAAATAACAATTTCTTGTTCTGGCAGTTCAGAAGTATTTGTAAGAAATGTCAACATACCTTTGCAGAAACTCCATGGTAGCTACTGCTTTCTCTGGGTATTGGATGTTGAACACAAAGAAGGATGAGAAGAGCAGGGAGACTGCGTCTGCTGCAGAATTGATGTGGTTGTTCACAATGATGCGGTCAATGGCAAGCATGAAGTTTTGCGTTGTGAATGGTGAACCTACAGGACATAAACAAGAAAAATACAGTGCAAGAATTAGGGGAGACACCAAAAAAACAAACAAAAAAACAAAAAAAACAACAAAAAAAACATGTCTGTTTTTAGTTTTCAAATATTAAAATCAATGAACCTCTCTATATACTCACAACCACCACAAAAATGTATTACATTCATTTTGTATTGTCTGAAAGTTGCAATATGTGAACATGACCAGACCCCACCCACATATTTAAAAAGGAGTCACTACAATGTTATCACTCAGTTGCACTGTAACAAGATTCTGTGAATGGATCAACATGCCTGCAAATTTCTGATGGTTTATTAAATTCTTTACTATAGACCAATTCCATCTCTGGTTTATTTATTTGGCCCTCTTTTTTAGTATCGGTGAGGCGATACCCGTGGTGTGTGATAGTGCACTGACCGCGAATGGCTGTGTACAAAATCAGTGAAAGACATGAGCTATGCCCTGATATTATTACATTAACTTTATTCTAGATCAATAAAATAAAGCATGGATACATGGGTAGATGATGTAAGACAATGTTGCCAACTCAAGGATCACCATAATAAGGATTTACTTAAACTTTCAAAGTTAATAACTCTTGAACAGATTGTCCAATTTTGCTCAAACTTTTTAGAGTTTACTCTTCTTGTTCCTCTTCATGCACTGGAAGCACACTGATGTCTGGGTTGCATGCCCCTTTAATGCTCCCTCCAGATTGTCTGTGGGGGCATAAAAAGGACACTAACTTCTAACTTCTTAAAATTCTTTGACGTGTAACGATAATGATCAATAAATATAATTACCAAGTGCAACCAAACAGGGAGTCACCGCCAACTTTTCTGTTGCAATGTCTGTCACCAGGCTTGTGTCCTATAATTATACAAAATATACGATGAATCAGAAATAGTGAAAGACAAAAGTCATACAATATTTTCACTACTGCACACCTGGCAATCTTTTAAAATGAAGTCTTACCAAAATAAATCACTTCAAGTCTCATTCTAACTCAAATGAATTTAAAAATCTTAACATTCACAAATCAAACCATTTTTTTTTGTCTAGATACCCATTTTAGTATTCTTGGCAAATTTATTTCACAAAATAGCCTATCATAATTCACATCTTACGTATATTTTTTATTTCTTTTTATATTTGTTTTAAAACCTCGTTTTAACGAAATTTGTGGTCGACACTTTTGCAATCATAAACACATGTAAAATTAATTTTACTAGAAATAAGTAAAGGCCAAGCCATTCATAAATTGATGAATTTTGTCTGAAAATGCAATTTTTAATTGAAATTATATACATAAAATCTTCTCTTTGAGCAACTGAAGTCTGATGTGCATGTACAGAATTATGAATATCTTTGGAACTCCTGGGCAGTGCAAATTTTCATTTGAAAAGATATGTGAAATTTTGAGAAAAAAAAAAGTGTCAGATGGTTCTAGAGCGGGCTTTCCGCATTGCAGATACATTGCGCAAAATGTGAAGTCCCCCCCCCCCCCCCCTGTTTTATTAGGGTTAAGTGCACAAGTGCAACTACACTTGACGAGACATGGAGAGATACAAATTTGCGGGACATCTGGTATCCCCCAGTTGAGGGATGACTGAAGGCCGAGCAGAAGTTACGCAAGATAGTAAGTGATAGGTTTTTTTAGTTTTATTTTATCCCAATCATTGCTTTTTTGCAACATGGACTAAAAGCAAAGAATGATCAATATGTGTAAAGTGTCAACAAATAATGCTTCTTCTCAGGAAGTGTGACTGGTTTTACCTCTGTTTCCTGGATGAGAGTTGAGACATCTTCTCCGAAGAAGTTCAAGAGTACAATCAGGCTCCCGATAACTTCTGGCATGTTGGTAGATTGTTGCCTTTTTGCACTGTCCAGCTGCTGTAAGGTTCCCCTCAGATTCTTGCTTGGTTTAGTGCTGCAGTATTGCAGAAGATGGGGAAACTTGACCTCAAGCGAAGTCACAATGCTGTTCTTTAAATAGAGTGTATTTTTTATCAGTAAATTTGGTTAAATTAGCATGGTCCAACATCATCTCTGCTTCAAACAGGAAAGGCCACTTATCCTTCAAATCTTGCACAGACTCCTTGCATGAATTAATGGCTTTTCTCAAGGAAGGATATATGATGGCCATGCTGGTTTTGATTTCTTCTTTGTTCCAAATCTCCCTTGTGTACATTTCTTGAAGAGACTTGCGCTTTTCTTCTTGGGTTTCCTCGTTCTCATTCTCTGGCAACTCTACAGTCTCATACTCATCAGCACTGCGATTGCTTTCACCTGTGGTGGGTGACTCACTCTTATCAAGACATCTCTTGGCACTGCTACTCTTCCGCTTATTATTTTGGCATCGTTGTTCCATCTGCGCCAACAGAGATCCATACCCTGACCCTATTACCATTCCATCCATCTTATCCTGAAAGCTGGCTGGTTGCTCTGCAACAATTTTTGAGGCCACAGTAGCTAGCTGGTGTCTTGTGGGTTTACTGTAAATCCTTGTGAGATCATCAGTCAGTATGCGAACCATTTCACGCCTGTCTGCTGGGAGTGGCCTCTCCTTTTTTTTAATGCTGCTTTGCAGGCGGTGAGGTAGCTTATCCCATGGAATAACATAGGAGGATGCTGACAAGCTGCCTATGTCTGGAGATGACTCGGAGAAGGACGATGAGCAAGGTGATGCGTGATGGGCACGAAGAGTTGGTTTTTCATGAAGAGCTGCTTTTTCTGAGTAGCATAATGTGAGAAGAAAACAAACTATGAGATGTCTGAGGATTTTTTTTTTTAATCAGCTCGTCTATATGCATGGTTAGGCTCAATAGCTGAGGAACAGAGACCATAACATACATAACACACACAAAAGTTTGTAATGTCACAATACGGGGTAGCCCAATAAAAATTCCCAACATACAACATGTACTTCTGGTAATGTATGGGCTAAATGACTGGTATCACTGTAAAAAGCAACTCTTAATGAGTAAATGATCCAAATATAATAGCATTTCAATAGCTTTTGCTACTGCCTGTTACACAGCAGATTTTGATGCTGTTTGCTTCATCTGACTGGGCTTCCTGAGGGCTTTCAACAGGGTTGGCCGGTAAATACCGGGGCGGGAAATACCAGGTGGTAACTACCGCCTAGCAAATTAGGACAAAAACGGGAAATACTGGGAAATACTGGGAAATACTGGGAAATACTCCAAAAACAATACTTTTCATCAGTAAATTGCATTAAAATGTACACATAATGGAGAAAAGGGCAAGATTAAACAGCTAGAGCAAAGAAAAGGTGACTTATTCATGGTAGGGGATCTTACAATTGCTTGGCATACATGTATTTATGAGTACACTATACGCTTATGAATAGTTTTGGGGCTGTATTAAAGCAATGACTGATAAATACTGGGAAATACTTCATAGAGTGTATTTTTTATCAGTAAATTTGGCTATAAACATAGCAAGAAGGACTCCTGACATAATGCATGCAAACTTGTTCTATTTAGCAGTTGCAGTCATTTGTCCGGGTACACGACCTAACAAGGCACACAACATGGGGGTGTACTACACGCTCATGCATCACTCGTGTATACTGCCCTTGCATTGACCACATATTTCCCAGTATTTCCCAGTATTCCCAGTATATCCCAGTATAACCCTGGCTTTCAAACTTCTACATTACAGAGAATTGTAAAATTCATTAATTTATGTGGATTCATTTTAAAAATAACAAAAAAAATCTGACTTCTCCTCCATTCATGTGTGCTCAAAATTCCAAAAATTAAAGCTATTTCAGGGTTTAAACTTCTGGTGGGGAGATGTATTATGTATCACGTAAATAATTTGCCCGTATTTCAACATTCCATCTATTTTTACTATGAAAGTGCTTTTCTAATTTTTTTGTAGTAATTCTATTATATTAAGATAAATTCCTGTGATTGTACCAACATTTTCAATCTGTTAAAACAATGCAAGAAAATAAAGAAGTGGTTAAACCCCTACCTTTGGTACTGGCCTGGAGCAGTTTTCGAACATGGATCTTCTTGAGACTTTTAAGGTCATCCTCATCAAGAAAACGTAGGTCACTTGGAGTCTCTACCCCCAGCCGAAGAAGCTTGTCAATGACATCTGATCTGGCACTGACTGACAGCGATGGCAAGGCCTGTTCTACCTAATCATTTAGCACCCCGAGGTCAATGGTGTCATCATCACTGCTTGTGCTCATGGTGATTGCTGCGAAAAATGATTTTTTTTTAAAAGGGAAGTAATTGGTTCGTGACTGCCTAGAATTAGACTAGATGCTTTTCAATAGTTTTAAAAAAAATCCTTTTTCCAATACAAATCTCTCAGTTTCTGTTCCTTATACAGGTATATTATTCCACTGATTATCAAAAGGGTAAAAACTAATGACAGATGAAAAATGACATAAAAATTAGTTTATTGTTAATCCAAAATATTGGAATCTTCTTGGAGCAAACTGACATTTCTACAATGTACTGTTCTTTCTTGAAGCATACTGATGTTTCATTGCTACCATCAATTGACCTTGTATCTTGTATGCTGGGAGAGGCAGCCAATCAAGTAGGCTAGCCACTGCTATGCATCTTACTGCTGGTTCTGGTAGATCAAGTAGCTGGTAAACACCCAACTTTGCATCATAAACACTATCACAGGGCTTTACCACACAATAAGGCTTACAGCCATTTTGAACAACTGTCATCAGCACATTCCCAAATATCAAAGACTTGTCTTCCAAAACAGCAACAAGCACATACAACCCCTTTCTGTAAGTTGTCCCAAAATATGTGAACTGCTCACATACTACAGCATTGTTTTCATTCAAACCACACTCTTTTACTGCCACTGCAATTTCCTTCACATACAGATCACAATGCAGTGTCAAAGCCCTTTCAACATTTAGCTCTGCTGGTAACAGGGCTCCACTGCTGTAGAAAGCTTGCAGTAGTTGATGCTTTTGTGAAAGTGTCTTTGTGATGTTTTTGAAGTTGTGACTTGCATGTGCACATCGCTTGAAATATGAATGCTTCCTTTCAAAACGCATCGTCCATAACCTGATAAGTGGACCATAACGAAGAGTCAAGCTTGCATAGTGAGCTAGGAAATGATGTTTTGGTTTCAGTTTGTGCTCAGGAAAGAGTGTTTTTCTGCTTTCTAA
This sequence comes from Heliocidaris tuberculata, assembly GCA_025618425.1. Classification (NCBI taxonomy): domain Eukaryota; kingdom Metazoa; phylum Echinodermata; class Echinoidea; order Camarodonta; family Echinometridae; genus Heliocidaris; species Heliocidaris tuberculata. The sequence continues at coordinate 31,993,507 of CM046835.1, read as the reverse complement.
ATACTCATCAACAATGACCCTGAGATAGCACACCTGATCCTTCGAAATAGTTGGTGCACAAACAAGTTCAGCTATCTCTCTCAACCGAAGACAGAGTTTCCATACACAATCTGTAGAGTCCACCTTATCACCAATCAACAATGGCAGAAGCCACAACAAATTCCAATTCTGCACAGCATGGCCACCAAGCACCTTCCCACTGGCATTTACCTTTGCAGGTTTGTTCCTTGAATCATTGCCAACATATTTGAAAGTCTGAATCCTTCTGTTCAGTGCAGGATAAGTAAACCATCCTTTCTCTTTGATAAAGTACTTCAAAAACAATGACAGATCAAAGCTAACCACACCTTCGAATAAGTCATGCCTAGACAAGGTGGGAGACCTGGTTCACATACATGGAAGTACTTCAGAGTATTGAATACAGAATCAAATTTTATTCCCATGTGCATGTGCACATCAGGATTTTCATTCAGATATCTCACTGCCTCATTATAACTAGCTCTAGTACGGCTTTGGCCAACAATAAATGGATCACCATTTTCAATCTCAACTCTTGTCACCTCACAGTAGCGGCAAAAGTATTGTACTGTACTGAAATTTTCAGTGTATCCACCAATACAATGGGACCCAAGGGTTATCACCGGTAATTGCTACAACTGAACTGGTGACTTGGCCACAGTCTGTGTCTACTCCAACTTCTTCCAATTCCTTCAAGTCTTTGATCAATTGTTCAAAAACTTTTGCTTGTCCAAATCTTTTGAAGTCAAGTTCTCTGCATAAAAGAACAAGTTGTATTTGAGAAAGAGAAGACCTTACATTGTGGTGGGAGGTTTCCAAGGGACATGTATACCGCGAGCATTTTGTACTTACTTTTACTAGACCCAAGTGGGTTGACAACCTCAAATGAATCTTGAAAAAGTATAATCCGTAATGATGTATCATTTCTGTCATAAAATGGACCTGCCTTGAAAGCACTTCCATCTGTGAAATCACACAGCACATCTCTATTAGCCTGGTTTTGGTTCTGATTACGCTGTATACTATTCTGAAACAGACTTGTCTTTTAGAAGCATACGCAGTGTGTCTTTGATTGGAACATAGTGACAGAAAGTAGTTCCTTCAAGATGATCCCTCCCTAAACTTATTGCTTTAGGCTGGATATAATTGAGATTGCTTTCATAGTACATTTTCCGCATGTGGGAAGTACGCAATGTCCCACATTCTTTACCAACAGTTGCTCTCCAGAGATCACTTGATTGCATGTCGTCTACGATATGTTGTGCATTTATCTCGCTTACACCATCCTTCACGAGTCTCTCCTTAAGACGTAATGAATTCACACTATTTGCTACTATTTGCATATTTTCTAGTTCTTCCACTAGAACTTGTACTGTACTTTCAGGAATTAAATATTCAGACTTTAATTTGAGACAAAAAAGGGCCACACTATGGTTGAAATCTTCTATAGATGGTGCATATGAAGTGGAGCAATTTTCGCTGCCCTCATCATCTACTTCACATTCAGGAAGCTCTGATTCTGAATCTGTAGTTTGTGATCCTGAAACTACTTGTAAATCTACACCTTCATTGTATTCAACCTGTTTGGCAGGGACCTCACTCGTGCGAAATTGCTTGGTTATTCAAATATTCCTCTCGATGGTATCTGGAAATATGTGAAGTAAGGGAAGATTTGACGTGAAAGATTTTGTGCAATGAGATTGGAATGGGCAATTAACCCTTATTCCAGTATCAATGTGTGCCTTTAGGTGTTTGAGAAGAGCTGACATGTTCTCACAACACCTGTCCACAAATACCAACATTACATTTAAGGTTTGAAAGTGAAACTACATCTGTTTGAAGCTGATCTAGTTGAAAACATCTTGAACGAAATGAATGTTCCTTTCTGTATTGACTATGGTCCCGACTCACGTGGGTATTAAATCCTGAATATGAAGTGAATGTACGTGTGCAGGAAGAAACACAACACGGAAAATTGAAATTATGGACATTTCTGTGCACCCTGTAATGTTCAGCATATGTCTTAAGTGATTTCGTCTCAAAATTACACAACTGGCAATTGTACATGTTGGTCGTCTACTTCACTGAACCGCTTTGAAAAAGTAGATCAAGTAAAGTAGTAAAATAGAGATCCTGTCATACTAGCCTGGTCTTGGACTAAATTTCTGGCCAGAGTAGATGCAAATTAATAGGCCTGGGCTAAGCTAGATGTAGTATGGACCTTGTGAAAGATGTAGAGTACATGATCTAGTCACACTTTCTTCACATCAGTGCACAAGTGTCAGTGTAAACTGTTTATTGTGCCATTATGCACTTTCCAATTAAGAGTTAACATTATGGAATCGGCTTAGGCTTACACTTAATCTAAAGGTGTCACTGTTAGTTTAGAATAGATCCATTGCCATAGGGTCTTGACTTAGGCTCAGTCTTATTACGTTAGGTTAGATCTAGTCTTAGTCAGACTCTACTCACTAGGCCGGGGCCCTAAAAAAGGCCTAACATTAGAGTAACATTATCATACTATCAACTTACTTACGTTAAGATGTTAGTTACCTTAGTATTATTCAGACTTTTTCTTGGACAGTGTCAGTGCCAGTGGTTGTTAGTGTACTATTATTAACAGTAACACCCCCACTGGCAGTAGTCACACAATCACTGAATCACCTGATCACAATTCACACAACAATCAGCATAGACTAAGTACCATCATGACTGTAGTGTACAGTCTGTAGTGTAGCCTGTGTGATATGTATTTAGGCCTTATAGGGCTGGCTACAGCGTACAAACTACAGACAGTGGCCCCTTACAAAGGCCTAGGCTAGTTAGGGCAAGGCCTTACGAATTACGACTGCGAATACGATCTGACTTCACTCACTCTCTAACTAAGTAGAGTCTAACTTTTTCGCCCAGACTGGCGCCTGGGCCAACGTTACTTTCTTTATCTCTCTCTCTCTCTCTCTCTCTCTCTTAATGCATCTAACTTACATTGCAGTTCAACTCCAGGATAAGCAGACACGAATCCTTTAACGACGTTACAACCGCTTCTTCAACAATCAAGTGAGATCTGCTCCATCAAGTTTCAAACAGTCACGTCACAGACTCGATCCAACATGGCGCTGATCGGAGGCCATATGGGTCAACGGGTGGCTCGTTCATGACATTTTTTTAATACCCGATATAAAGTAATAATAATCAAATATAGATTTATAAGTACAATTTAAAGTAAAAATGTAATCATTTTAAAGATATCTTTTAGTAATTTAGAGTAAATTTTGTGCGACATTATTTGATTATTAACACTTTTAATAATTGCAAAACGGCTCCTTATTGACCTCGGCCCAGTGCTGCTCTAGATCTTAGCTCGGCGCGGCCAATTTAAGCCCGCCAGCCAACAAAAAAAAAAAAAAAAAAAAAAAAAAAAGAGATCGATGGCGCCATGCGCCACTTGACAGTCACGAAACGGCTTGTTCAGACATGTTTATGGCGCGACATAGCTCTGCAACAAAGCTCGTCAACGTTTTGTATACAAGTACAATAGACCTGTTTACGAAGTTCTTCAAATCTATGGTGTTTCTTTCCTGGGCAGGGGACCTAGTGATAAGGTATTCCATCAACCTGTTTTAATGAATGAACAACAGTACATGTATGGAATCCAGTTTGCATGCATTACTTGTTGCTATGTCTGGCAATCCTCTGATGGCAAGCTGGTTGTCAAGAACAACTTTTGTTTAAGAATACGGTAGGCCTATGCATAAAATTTGAATATGCTAGTAAGCAGGTCTATTGTCAATGATGACGAGAAAAAAAAAATGTAGCAGAGGCAGGAGACAGTAATTTTTGACGCCTGGCGACAAAACATACGCCTAATTTAAAGAAATAGTTTAAATACTAGAGCAATTAAATCAAACTGAAATTACAGGAGGCATTCATTTTACACGTAGGCCTACTTTCTCCTTTGAATGAAAAAAGGAAAGAAATAAATCTCAATTCAAATTCAAGTTTCCACGTTCATTTTCTAGCGGCTACAGTAAGTTCACAACATAAACCCCTTTTTTTTTCTCACTGAGTTCTGCGGTATGTTTCATTCAAAAGCAAATCAGCATTCAGCAGTAGGCCTATCACATATTTACACATCAATATTAAAGAGTAAAGACAGAGAATGCATCAAAATTCAGTCATATTTATTATGTTCACGGCCATTTAGTCAGCACCGTTGGAAAACAGAATTCTGTAAAAAGAAAAAAAAAATGCAACCGTCAGTGCACTTTGCTACTTCATAGAATGTAAATTCCTTTTCAATCAAAACGAGGTATAGGGCCTAAAAACGGAAGTTGGTTAAATAATCTTAGTTTCTGTATTTGAATTGAGTCAAGTTGAAGTAAAAATACATCATATTCATTCAATTCAAGAATTCATCGTTGGAATACAGACATGTGTAATAATACATTAAAGTTTAAAAAAAAACTGTAAAATTACACAAAAACTGTATAAAAATCCTATTTTGTCTTAAAATCACAAGTTTCTGATGTAACTCAGTTTCGCAATTACAAATGAGGTATTTTTACGGGAAAAATGTAAAAATAACATCACAATTGCTGTATTTATAATAAACAGAAACAAATCTGTACTTTTTTTCCTGTAAAAATACAAATATTTTTTACAGTGTACCCTCTACTCAATCCCTTTACATCGTATTATATCCACCTGAACATCATCACGATGTACTACCACCAATAAAGAAAACAGGTCAAGTCCAGTGTATATCCCATAAGTACCAAGTATTATTGAATTATATCAGGAAATGGTGAACATAGCCACCTTTAAAATATCATTTATTTGATATTATTTTTTTCTGATTCAAGCCCTAGTTGGGCTCTCAGCTTGATACAGTCGTCAGTTATACTGAAATCTAAGACGTGGTCGGTGATGTATATGCATGGGACGAAATAGCACTGAGACTTGCCCAATGATATGTCTTAACACAATTATTTATATATAGTATTCCATTATCACACCTATTAGAGCACAGATATGAGAACATGAAATATAAGACTATAACTCATTTCTATAGGGCAAGAAAGGTATCATCTGAACGAGGCACGAGCAGCAAACGAATCTGTCATGTCGAGATCTGTGTCATTCTACCCCTCCAAAAAAGTCACAAAATTCAACTCCGGGGCATAATATTGATTCAATTCGTTTACAATGTAAACACAGGTAACAATGGAAAAGGATAAACATCAATGGAAAAGGGAGGACAGGCTTCAGTGAAGAATGATTACTTCATTTATATATCCGAAATTGGATTTCAAATTCTAAAAGGCCTAGGCTTACACGGGGTGGAATTCCCATAAATTAAAAGGAACGAACCAAATAATCCCTAGAGCCGGGTTAAAAGGAACCCGAAATTAATCTTACAAAAATAATTTGCATAACTACTGTTTCTTCTATAACAATACTTGAATCGCTTCATGGATCATGTAGAAGCATGTAAACTGATTTTATTTATATGCGATTTTCATATTTCTTAGTATCATTGGTGAGGTCAACGCTTGCTTTCAACTCTAGTAACAATGATTTTTAATATTTGACTCTTATCGAAATAGAAACATTCAAAAATCTTATGATCGCATCATTCTTGTAAGCGTAGAATCAGCTGAGGTGCGTACGATTAATCACTTTTTAAAGATTTCAAAACTTTGAAGAAAAGGGTAATTTTCATGGAATTAAGCTTCTTTTTTCAGAGAATGCTTATGCTTTATTTGAAGATTTGTAATGTACATGATGTATGTCTGTCATAAAATTGGCTGATCCATGGGACAAGGGGGGGGCACTCCCCACCCCTGGAAAAAAAATAATAAAGAAGGCCCAATCATCTTAATAGGTACACACGTATCCGACATTAAAAAGCAGATTTACGGCAGGGGAAGGTCATGTATTTTGTATATTTGGTTATAGCCTCAACCACTGCCATGCACCCCCCCCCCCCTGTTTGTTTTTTTTTTTTTTTTTTGTTTTGTTTTTTTTTGCTCAAAGAGATTGATGGAGAACACTGCTTGACGTTGTAAGGTGACACTATTTAGAGACGGTAAACTGATTTTGGGGGACGATAAAGTATATAGTGTGAAGTTCAAATGGCGCTTCGGGCTAAGCTTATACGAATGGCACAAGAAGTTCCTTTGTACTCAAGTAAATCTCCTTTATCTTTAATATTTACATCATATAGGCGAACTGTTAATATAGCGATATAAGCTTTCACACTATATGACTAGATTTGTAATGTATAAGTAGAATGGTTTATTGACAAATTTATTTCCAGTCAACTGGTTGAATTCCAGAATTTTGACACCATATAACAGTATAAAACATCCCAAACAACCATTCTTACATAATCATAGTCAAACTAAACAGTATAAGTTGAAAGTATACTAACTGGTATGCGAAGGAAGGTTAGAAACACTGTTACAATCACATGTACGTTGTTTGAAATTGCTCCCCATATTTATAATGATATGATTATTCATACCGAATGGAATCCTCATCGATAATTTTCATTAAAACGTTCAGGGATGTTTCTTCTCTTTTTTCATACAGCCAATAATCCAATCACCTTTCCTGACATTGTCAAAATGTTATAGTTCTTTAACGATTTTTATTTTTACTATACACCTGTAATGCCTATATTCATACATTAGTTACCGACTGAGGGAAAATGGGACCATACAGACAGACGTCTTTCTATATTGTCTAGTAGATAGTAAATGATGTTATGGGGTCGAAATTTGCTCTTACGATCCCCACGTGTACACTGTAAATCGCCTGAACACTTTGTGTAAACGCTTTTTTGTAACACTTTATAAACATCTAAACACGTTTATCATTATCATTTATCATTATCGCCTGTATGATGCTAAAAGTCCCTGTTTAGTTTTGGAACATTTCATAAACACTAAGACACGTTTATCCTATATGTTTAATTGGGAATCTTGAACGCTTTATAAAAATTAAATAAACGCGTTGAGATGTGTGTTTAGATGTTTATAGATAGTATGTTTATAAACACATGATTTCATATCAAACTTGTCTATACGTGTCAAAGTGTTCCAAAATATTCATATTAAACGTGTTTGAGTGTTTATTAAACATTGTTTTAAGTGTTTATGAAATGTTCCAAAATTAAACAGGGACCTCTGATATTATACAGGCGATAATGATAAATGATAATGATAAACGTGTTTAGATGTTTATAAAGTGTTACAGAAAAGCGTTTATAAAAAGTGTTCAGACGATTTACAGTGTATCACATATCACATAATTAATTTAAACGGTACCATTCAAACTGGTTTTGCGATATAACGGTATCATAAGACCTTATTCGACGGGGAGTTTCGAACAAAAGTTAAGGACAAATTAGCCGAAACATTTCCATTAAGCATAAAAGAAATTATCAGATTTTCAAAATTGCCTGCGTGTTCAGGTCTCTGTCCTGCATGGGGCCTGTTTCATAAAACTTGTTATCAATAACAACTGCCCCATTTCTATGTCAAATTTGCTCTCAGCCAATCAGATTCCAGGACTTCAGTAGCTTATAACGATTTTTAAACTTTTATTGATAACAAGTTGTATGAAACGGGAACCAGAATTTGTAAACAGCAACCTGCATTGAATTTAGATGACTGATGAGCATAAAGATCCCTTTGATGTAGGACAAAAAAAGATCTAATATAATCTAATTTATTCGGATTACATGCTCTAGATCCAGCTAAATTACACAAAAAAGATGATTAATAGATATTCAAGTGGGTCGTGCACTTTGGCCTTAACAAAACTTTCTTTTGTCATCATGGATTTGCGAGGCTACATTTCATTTCCACAAGATTGAATTCACAAACTTGCAATTTTCCACAATTTAATATACGTGTATGACTCGACAATTCTACCACTTGCTAATGCCTATAATGTGTTTGCTAAATACGAATAAAGAACTATGTCGTAAAATGAAGGAGTTCACTACATTATATTTTTTTTTCATTTCATTTATTTATTTTATCACGGTAAGAACTCACTTCAGCCTTCCGGTTGTTCTTCAGTAAGTCCGTAACATTTTTAAGGACTATTACATAAATAATGACCAAAAATCCCTAACATTTTCCCCATTTTTCAGGAACAAAGTAATTGCGAACTGCAGAACGGAAAATTAATTCATTAACTTTATTGGCTCAAATGTCTAAAAACTCAAATGTGTTTTAAATTTCTTCTTGTTTTCAAGATAAAACACAATATATGCCAAAATCTCCTGATATTTCTTTTTTTTTTTTTTCCCTTCTTCTTCTTCTTCTTCTTCTTCTTCTTCTTCTTCTTCTTCTTCTTCTTCTTTCTTCTTCTTCTTCTTTCTTCTTCTTCTTCTTCTTCTTCTTCTTCTTCTTCTTCTTCTTCTTCTTCTTCTTCTTCTTCTTCATTTGACGTTTGAGCCTTTTAAACGTATGTAAGAAGTGAATAACATGACTGGGAGTGTAAAATGGCCAAATGAATCGCTAAGAAAACCCATACCTAACAAAATAGAAGCAAAAAAAAAAAGAAAAATATGAATACATTCCGTTAGAGACCAAAAGGAAATGCATAAAAATCCCATCAAACGATTTCAGCGGACCTTTGAAACATGATGAGTATACATTGATATATCAATCTAATTTCACAATAATAACATTCAATTCTACATACTGAAACATTTTTGATAGTGATACTCACGCTCTCCAAATGGTTGTATTTTGAAGGTATTTTTATCTGGAGGGATACTAGCACATCTCGGCATCAAAAGGAGATCGGATGATTGGTTGAAAATAGAAATATTCCACTTTATCAGGATGCGGTGAGTCTGTTCAAAATCATCAGCAATGGTTCCGTCATCACAATTTTTCGTCCATATACCACCGAGTATCCCTGGAGTCTCTCCCAATTCATCTTACAGAGATCTTGTGCGCATGTATCTCCCCAGCGTGCAATAACTTCCCATCACTCTATCAAATCATATCATGTGTTCCCTTTCACCAGATCTACAGACGGGCCATGTTTGTTTTAGGGTCTCCAGGCGACCGAGATGTCCTCCGATATTAAGGTCAAAGACAGATCGCATCGCATCCTTCCAAGGTCAAGGGTCAACTTCTCCAAGATTGCCTCTAAACACCAAGGAGTGAAAGTGTTTCAAACGTGAGCTAACCCCTTGGTTACGATAGAAAAATAGAATGCAACCGGTTTTTACACACTCTTTCTGTCTAGGGCAAAGGCAAGGTTAATCGTCTTTAGAACATGATGCCGACGCTCAGAGCACATAGCGCAGCAGGAATGCCATTTACTGAAATTTCATCACGGGCCGCCGGTGGGTGGCTAAGTTCAAATCGGTTCAAATTCAAGTTGCTGCCGTTTCAGTCAAATTCATCTTTTGCCGGGCATCCACATCTCTCCTTCCTTTATTTCGATGAACGTTGTACTGGAATGTTCAGCTATGCACTGGCAGGTACAGTAGGGCAACATTTAAAGGAAATATCAACTATTCACAGTCAAATAGGGCAAACTTTAAAGGAAATATTATCATGGATCACTTATCAATTCGTTTACAACTATTTATAATGTTAGATCACCCCATCAAGAGATTCTGTATGACGAATTTGATATAGTTTTAATATTATTTGTATAAAGTAAATGTTATATTTTACTGTAAGCCCTATCTGTACTGGCTCTGTCGATTAGATACTTGCTGGTTGGGCCTTTTGAGAATAGCATTCTGTAGATCAGATCAAGTGTGCTGAAGTGAGAAATTTGAGGACTTTTGTCGGCATACGGAAAGATATGAGGGCAAGTTGTGCTACTTTCGTCTGTAAAGTCGTCACCGCATTATTATTCAGACACCACTCCATCCCCCCCCCCCCCCCACCACCACACCCAATTTTTTGGATGGGACGTTTCATAAAATGCCCAATATGCTCAATGTATATACCACAACGTAACAAGAATTATAAAATTTTTGCTAATATGAAATTCAAAATGTGTGCCGTCAGTGCACAGAGAAAACGCTGTTTAAAAATGCAAACAGTTGTTTACAATATGAATTGAACAACTCGTCGTACAGTTCATATTGTAAACAATTTGTTTAATATTAAACATGTTGTATAAGTTTTAAACAACCTTTTAAACAGCATTTTTACTGTGTGGAGTTACTGCAGGGGCATAGGGGCACGTGCCCTTATGAAATGGAGAAAAGAAGGGGGAAAAGGGAACGTGAAGAGTAGATGATACGACCCCCCCCCCCCTACCGTATTTCCCTAATCGCTGATCCTGATAATTTCGCATTCGTCTATCGACAAAGACCGGTGCCCCCCTCCCCCTCACCCATGATACCGGTACCTCCTATGGTCTGAACCCACGCTACGCCACTGTGTGCTGTCATTATTATTATTGTGGTGATATAGGTTTGCTGTGGAAATCAAGTTCCATGTCACGAGAGCTTGAGTTTTTCCTCACGCATGATCCTTCACCTATATCTGCCAATACGTAACTCTTATCTAGCTATAGAATGTATTTAGTCAGGTCTGTTAAGCCCAAATGTTTGAGTTTTGGGGACAGAGTTTACAAAAGCACCAAACTTTGCAGATGTACTTGTTAGGACAAAGCTTCATTTTTACCCAGCACAAGAACCATAATCAAACCACATCTTCATGCAAAATTATGCTAATTTATGCGATTTACATGCATTAAATCAGTAAGTCCATTGACAAGGTAAATATCAATGGCCTATATGTTCCATACTTTCTATATTTATTTATTTGGCAATGGCTTTATTTTTTCCCCACAGGACCCATCAAATCTCATCTTCATGCAAAATTATGCTAATTTATATATGCCAATTATTGTACTGTATGTACCTATATAGACAAGGTAATAATCAAAGTACTTGAATATGTTCTAAACTTTCCATATGTATATTTTGTGCCTACAGATTTATTTTTCCCACAGGACCCATCAAAATAACTCACATCTTCATGCAAAATTTTCTAAATTTATTCAAGTTATGAAATTCCATGTATCCAAAGTGCTAATGCCATTCATAATGTACGTTTTTAAGAGCTTTAGCTCTTCAATACTAAATATTTGCATTAAAATCAAGAAATATTCTCTGAAAATTGCAGTTTAACCATGTTCACGTAAATTGCAGTTTAACCATGTTCACGTTGTCTTTTCATTTACCTGACCTTATTTACCTCCACTGAGTATCACATTGGAAGTGCTGGTATAGTCGATTATTGATATACCATTGAAATTTCGTTTCATGCATTAATTATAATAGAATTGTTTTAAATGTCAAGGAAAATACTCAGAATATCACACCTATAACATTGTCATTTCATTAACCTCGACCTTACTCACCAACATGTTACAAATTTGAGGTGCTTGTATATATTCTTTTCTTGATATGTCATTGGAAATGTGCATTATGCATAATAATAATAATAATAATACATATGATTTATGATGTGCCAAATCCACTCTGTAGAGTGCTCTATAGGCATAAATATGAATCAATTAATAAATTACCATTAAAATCAATAAAAATTAAAGTATTATTGCAATTATTAATGTTATTTAAATTAACTGATCGATCTAGCCTATGTGGTAGAATATGAAGCCCTTCCACATTTATTTTGTGAGTATACAGTATGTGTTTATACATTAACATTAAGATAAAGCAAAATGAATTTGAGGATTTCATCAGATTCACCTGAATATGAAGAATTAAGAAAGTAGTTTATATATTTCGAGACAAATAAATGAATTTGTGTTTTTGCATAAATTAGTATTTTTTTTAAATAGGGTGCCATTCACCGATTCAGTGGCACCCTATAAATACTTTTAAAAGTTTTAATACATATGACTCACAGGCAAAAAATTACGCTTTTGTAAATTCTGTCCCCACAGTACAGACCTGACTGATAAATTGCAGAATACTAACTGAATAATGATAGACGTGCTAGGGGTAAACTTTGGGGGCACCGTCTAATCGATATCATACTTGCATTCCATCCCTTCCCTCGTGTAAGACTGGTAACGTCTCCTCATTCCTCTTCCCCACCCTACCCCCACACGTCTAGTACCCCCTTATAATGCCCTTTTTAATAACCATGCTACCCCCTGATCGGAATTGAAATCGATATCTATCACAACACAAAAGACCAAGAGTTTTCACGGTATGCATCTACATGACGTAGGTAATTTAAATGAACCTTCTTTTTTTAAAGCATCAAGGGCTCCTCCACCCCTGCGTCTATGGATGTGAAAGTAATGATGTATTGACTCTTTTTTGTCAGAAATTCTTTTATTCTGTCTTATTCAGTTTGATCTTCCTAATAATATTTGAACTCGATCAAGCATCTCATAACGCAATAAGTAGGCCTTTAAGTTTTAAGGGCAATCCAACCTTTGTAAAAAGCTGATTTGTGTGAAAGGAGAAAAACAAGAGAAGCGGGATTGTGAGAGTTTGAAAGAAATCGGACAAAGAATAAGAAAGTATTGAATGTTTGAAAAGTGAGTTCACTATACATCTATGCGAATCTCAAATTGGTAATTTGGTGAATCGATTGTGACGCATTCACGGTCAACTTTCCCATTTTGTCATACACTAAAATATCATTAAATTCCGGTTTTCTCCTTAGCGTCTTTTCCCTCGGGGGTAGTACTCAAAATATAATTATTGTATAGATTTATAGGTCGTCCAACAAGAGTCATACATTTTGAAGAATGTCATTTTGTGTTTTGATGAGAATGGGAAAGATGACCGCCCGCTACATCGCAGTGACCGTGCCGATACGGCCAATTTGAAATTCCCATATGTATAGTGATTACAACTTTTAAAAAATTATAACTTTCTTATTGCTTGTCCGATTGCGATCACACTGTCACCGATCTGCTTTTCTGATTTTTCTGCTTTCACGCTAATCAAATTATTACAAAGGTCGGATTGCCCTTTATTAGAGATTCTGTATATATATTATGGGCCCTGTCAAAGTTGTCCAACCGTTCCGCTGAGGAAAATTAATATCCTTTGACATTTCGTTGATGTTTGTAACAGAAAAAAAATAGTTCCATTCTATTTGCCTAATGAATAATACATATCAGCTTATCCAATCCAATCTAACCCAATCCAATCTATATATAAGGCATTTCGTGTAGTGCCTTAATTGCCTTTAATCCATGAAGATACTGAATGTCGACATGTACATTGTACATAGGGCATGGTCACAGTCGAGATGCTCCCTGACCAAAAGTTAACACTGCCCTCTATAAACAGATTTCATTTTGTTTTTCCTTTGGAGATCATATCACGCATGGAGATCCATGCATGGAACGATGGATTGACACCACCAGGTCCTTGGCATATCACACTGCACAAAAAAGTACCATGAAAATGACTGTTCTAGGATTTCAAAAGTCAAAACTACCCCTTATTTTGCAGAAACGAGTTGAATTGTATGCAATCAACCCCCTATTTAACGTGAAAACAAGGAAACTGTATATTGTAAACACCCCTTTCAGGGGCCGCGGAGCATTTTCGAAAGTTGTTGTGGGGGGGGGGTAATTAGGGAGGCTTACATAGACGGCTAGCTTTGAATTTTTACAAAAATACCCATTCATATGTTAGATTTAATACAAAAGCATACAATCTGTGCATATTTGAGACATTTTGTAAACAAAAACATCGTTTCCAGTTTTAAATTTTACATAGGAATCAATGAGTTAACAAACAATGAACACCATTTTACATTTTTGAGCCTAAATTGTGTGCTAACGATCACATCATTTTCTACTACAAGTATTACGAAGCGGGTCTACTGAAAATTAGTGAGGGCGTCCTCCCCCCCCCCCCCCCCCGTTCCACGACTCCTTTATTTGTAACATTTCAAGGAGGCTCTGTTTTAAAAACAAACAACAACAACAAACAGCTATTTACAGCATTTCAGATATTTTGCAAAGAACTTCAAAACGTGCATGCATAATATATTTATACCCTTATTTTAGAAATCGCATAATACACTCCATAATGCACCCAAAGTAATTGATTTCGCGAATGTCTTGATCGAAAGATCCCTGTATAAAATTATCTTCGCGGAATTTTGAACAGTCATGCGTCCACACACTTTGAAGGGTATATCACGTCATCATGCGCCCCTAGAGTGACGTAAATTAACTCTGACATTAATGTGCCCATTAACCCTTTCGAGACAATTGACCACATTTTGTGGTTTGGCTCAATAACTTTTTATTCAGAGCTTTAAAAAATATACCAGATACATGAGTAGAAAGAGCAAAAATTTCTGCACACACTAAGTCCATTTTTGTTGCATTACCATATTGCGTTTGATGCCAGGAATTTTGAATAGGAGAATAAGTTTTAAAATCCTTAAATTGGCAACACATTGAGAGATTGAAAATCCTTATTTTTTATCAAAATTGGCAATTTTTTCCACTTTTCAACAAAATTCCTAACCATGCGTATTATTTTCATAGACATTACACCTTGTTAGAACCATGTAGCACTAAAAGAAAAATATTATTGTTGCCAATTTAAAGAATGAAATGTGATCAATTTAGCCCTTAAATAATTCCTGTCCTGAAAGGGTTAAAAGGCGTTATGAGAGGGAGGAGGATAGGGTGTAGTCCCAGGTCAAGTTTGGAGGGGAACTTTCAACAGGAAGAAAAGGCTGAAATCCTAATTCCAGGGGTTCGCCATGGGTCACGCAGCGTCATTCGTTGTTATGGCGACGGATAATTTTGACGTCATCGTAGCCCTATCTCATCACGACACTTCGCCAGTAATATAATATAGAGCACATTATTTTTTTTTAAGAAGGTACAATATTTGACACATGTATCGGAGGGATGGTTGGCTATTTGGGGGGGGGGGGGGGGAGGGGAGAATAAAACATTCTGAAATCAAAGAGCGGGCTCCGCTGAGCATTTTTATGCAACATAGTCATCGATCTCAGGGGCGGATCCAGGATTTCGTACAAGGGGGGGGCACACAAATGCAGGATTGTCAACTTTGGGAAACTGCTTGGAGGGAGACCCATATTTTTTTGGTTTCGCCAGCCCTCCAAAAGTCGCTCAGTGGGGGGGGGGACCAAAAAAAAAAAAAATCGCCAGCCCTCCAAAAGCGGGGGTCATGGGGTCCAGTTCCCCTCCATAATTCTCTGACAAGCAAAAAAAAAAAAAAAAAAAAAAAAAAAAAAAGATTTTCTGGTGGAAAAGGAGGGGCACAATGCCCCCCCCCCCCTAAATCCGCCACTGGACCTGACTTTATCTCTCGTCAGTTAATTACATCACTGGTCAGATTCGTTTAATCAAGAGATGAAAATAAGAAAATTAAACTGCTGCTCATGCACTTTTCACAGCCATGAGACAATCAATAGATAAATAAAAAGTAATCACTTTTACAGCGTGTGTGCGTCAAGCAAAACACAGCTTTAATCTAAAAAGGGTTGAAGAGTCGGCGAATAAAAACACCAAAATGATATGGAAGATATAAGATACTTAGCACCTAAAAACAAATCTAAAATTATTGTCAATTTCCATCCATACAAGTTAATGATTCAGTATAGTACACGGTGAAGGTCTAGCGAATGCTTTCAACGATTTCTTTACTGACATCGGGGAAAATTTACAGGCAAACTTACACGTACGTGATGAATATGAAACTAACGATTCTTTCCTCAATGAATATGACTGTATTTAGTTTCGAAGAAGTTAATGTTGATAATGTGTCTAAGATAATGAGTAATCTTCCTTGTGATAAAGCAACCGGGGGGTGTTTCATAAAGCTGTTCGTAAAGTTACGCATGACTTTACGAATGACTTAAAGGAAATCAAAACCCAAGGAGAAAATCAATGTTATTGGAAAGTGAGAATTCAGAGAAGCACTTTACAAAAAGTTTCATTAAAATTGGTTAAAAAATGAGAGAGTTATGGAAGTTTGAAAAGTCTCGTTTTACTTTCTATGGGGATCCTCAAATTGGCAAAATTGCTTCAAAATGGCTGATTTTGTGAACAACTCTCCATTTGTTTTGTACACAGATTTTCAGAACATCAGTTCAGGAGGAAACAAGGAGCACCCTGAGAGATAATGGGGAAAATCTGAAAATCTGTGTACAAAACAAATGGAGAGTTGTTCACAAAATCAGCCATTTTGAAGCAATTTTGCCAATTTGAGGATCCCCATAGAAAGTAAAACAAGACTTTACAAACTTCCATAACTCTCTCATTTTTTAACCAATTTTAATGAAACTTTTTGTAAAGTGCTTCTCTGAATTTTCACTTTCCAATAACACTGATTCTCTCCTTGGGTTTTGGTTTCCTTTAAATGTGACAAGCCAAATGGGATGCTCAGTCATTTTTAACTGCATCAACTATACATTCTTATTATGACAAACATTTTTAATGCAAAGTATATTTTTTGCAATAATTTAATTTAGGTTATTGGGAATACAGTCACACTTTGTTAAAACATCAGGAAAAACTTTGGGCATCCTATCTGGCACTTCATATTCAAGTCGTTCGTAAAGTCATGCGTAACTTTACGAACAGCTTTATGAAACACCTCCCCCCCCCCCCCCCCCCCCCCCCCAGGCCAGATAATATAACTTAAACATGTTAAAAAATACTTAAGTGCGTTGCTATTTCCACAGCACCTCCTATATCACCTGCATTCTTAATCAATCTCTAACATCGCCGTAAATCCGTTTCGAGGAGTGGGGGGGGGGGGGATGATCGAAATCTTCTGCCGAAATTTTTGAGCGCGATTACATTCACACGCGACACATACTCTGCCATCCTCCTTTTATATCATTATACACATACATAGTCGTCCTCTAAATATTTTCAAAAAACTTTGATGCGTTATAATTTTGGATTCTGAAAAAAAGACTCGAGAACATTGATAGAATATGTACCGGTAATTACTTTTGTTTTTTCCCCGGAAACTAACAATGTTAGGTTATATTTTTACCATTCCTAATATACCTCTTTCTTATATTCATTGTTAAATGGGGGGGGGGGGTAATATTGTTTAATTGAAATAATGGCGCATCATCTGGCAATTGCATGATGAGCAAGCTCTCGAATATCCCGACCAACTATGAACAAGGTATAGATGTGTGTGTGTGAGGGGGGCGGGGTATCCTCATTTTTACCCGGAGTGGAAAACATGTACATAATGGACATTGGTGAGAGATTTTGATAAATAAAATCGGAATTATTGTTACCTTCTTACCCTATCTTTGGTTTTTAATAGCATTTCAAACAGAAATTTTACTACTATTACGTCGGGTATGACTGAATTATAAAATATTTCAACAACTGATTTATTAAAATATTATTGCCCGATCTTTGAAAAGTGGGGGTATGTTTGTACAGGCCATCCCCTTCCTTAAAAGTGGGGGAGGGATATATACCCCCATCCCCCCTCCCCCGGATTTACGCGAGTGATCTCTAACTCAAGGCTGTGTGCCAAATAAATGGAAAACACCGCGGGTTACACCTATCTTTAAAGGAGGTAGTAAATCGCGTATCGATAATTATCGCCAGATTTCTGTTATTTCTACTCCGGGCAAAGTAATGGAAAAGTCGTATAAAAAATTACATTATATATACTTACCCCCTGTCAGTCAGGTCTTAGGCCTAAATATTCAACCCAAACTGCATTAGTAAATCTTACTGATAAGTGGCTTTCTTCTATCGACAGGGGGTGAACTCCTAGGCTTGATGATGATTGATCTTAGAAAAGTGTTTGATACGGTTGACCACTGTACTATTTTGTTGAGTAAGCTGAAGCTGTATGGATTTGACAATCTTGCTGTTAAATGGTTTGAGAATTATTTACATGAACGGAAACAATTTACTTATGTAAATGGCATGTCATCATCCAGGGGCGGATCCAGGATTTCGTATAAGGGCGGGGCACACAAATGCAGGATTGTCAACTTTGGGAAACTGCTTGGAGGGAGACCCATATTTTTTTGGTATCGCCAGCCCTCCAAAAGTCGCTCAGTGGGGGGGGGGGGGGGGGTTATGTGGTCCAGTTCCCCTCCATAATTCTCTGACAAGCAAAAAACAAAAAAACAAAAAAAAAAAAAGGTTTTCTGGTCGAAAAGGGGGGGGCACAATGCATTGCTTTCCCTCAAAAGGGGGGGGGGCACGGGCCGGGATTGCCCCCCCCCCTAAATCCGCCCTCCAAAATTCGCTCAGTGGGGGGGGAGGGTATGCGGTCCAGTTCCCCTCCATAATTCTCTGACAAGCAAAAAAAAAAAAAAAAAAAAAAAAGGTTTTCTGGTCGAAAAGGGGGGGCACAATCGCAAATACGGGGGGCACAATGCATTGTTTTCCCTCAAAAGGGGGGGGCACGGGCCGGGATTGCCCCCCCCCCCCCTAAATCCGCCACTGTCATCATCAAAAAGACAAGTAAACTGCGTTGTGCTACAGGGTTCATTAACTGGCCCTTACTGTTTTCTTTTATGTTAATGATATGCCTGATAAATTAAACCATTGTAATGTGTCTCTTCATGCAGATGACAGGTGTATATTCTATTCGTCTAATGGTTCAAAGGTGATAAACCACAAAAACTGAATGAAGATCTATTTCATGTCTCATCCTGCATGTTGGAAAATAACAAACTCATCATTAACACAAATAAATGCGAAACGATGTTTATTGGTTCAGTAGGGAAACGGAACTTGAGAAATGTAGAATTTGTATTGATGGATGTGAAATTAAAAGAGTTAAAGTATGTAAATATCTGGGAATTTATATTAACGAAAATTTACTTTGGAATGATCATATGTAACATTTACGAAAGAAGGTCATCAAAAGTTTGTATCTCTTTAAAAGGATAAGACGTTATCAAGGTACGGCCTTTTTATTCTATAAAACTGTGATTCAGTGGCGTATCTACGGGGGCAGAGGGGGCACGTGCCCCGGGCGGCACTTGAAGGGGGCGCATAAAACGCAAAAGAGAGAAAGAAAAGGGGGAGAAATACAAGATAATTTATGGTCTTTGAAGGTTACTAGTATTCGAGCCCCAGTAAAGGATAAAATGCGTTTAAAAAATGGTGTTTTATATAGGGTTTGAAATGCGAAAATTTTCTAAAGCTCGGTCGCTTTGCTCCCTCGCATAATTATGTTCAGGATCTAGCTATTTTGCGCCCCAATAGCGCTTTTAAAGTGTTAACCATTAATTGAATCTAGTTGCTTTGCACCCCCCGCCCCCTGCATAAGGCAGGAGCTTGTTAAATTTTGCGCCCCAGATGGGATATAAGTGCATAAAAAGCACTTTCAAAGTGTAGATCATTCGAAACGAATCATAAATTTGCCTTGCATTTGCTTTACTAAGTTCCTGATATGTATTTCTTCAGGGTTTTCATTCATTTTGCGCACCCAAAATAGGAATGTTCAAAATGTCAACAAAGAAAAACCCGATTGCTAGGTCACTGTATTCCCTTGGATATTTTTCTAAGGGTAAAATACATAAGAAATTTCAATTTGAGGAGGGAAAAGGGGGAAAAAATCTGTCGCTCGGTCGCGTTGCTCCCTCGCTTATACAATAATTCATCAAATTCGGGCTAACAACCCTGGGTTATGTGCATTAAAACTTTTTCACATAGTGCCATCATTTCCAAATTAAAAACGCTCATTTATCTGAGTTTGGGCATGGGGGTGGGCGCAGATTTTATAGTTTGTCCCGGGCGCCAGAATATAGATAACACCACTGCGGTGATTCATTCTCAATTCGAAAATTGCAGTGTAGTCTGGGGTAACATGAGAAAAAGCAACTGTGAGAAATTACAATTTTTACAAAACATATCGTTACGAACCGTACTTAAAGGAAATCTTGAGTTCTGGGAAAGGTGAAAATAATTTGTGAGCTTTCTCATTTCTTTTATGTCCGTTTGGAAGAAAATCATAGTAGAAACATCACCTGAAAATGATTGCTCTTCAAATGCTCTTTATATTCGAAATATGACTTGAAATAGTTGAAATGTTCGGGCCGAACATTCATGCCACTTGTGCGTGTAGTCCCATATACCAATTTCTGTGTGCTGTACATGTGCTTCTCAGTGAGATTGGGTCAATTTCTTATCTATTTTGATGATTCCAAAACAACACAGTATACAAAAGTTCTTATGTAGAAATGGTCAACCTTTCCCAATTCCTTTGAGACAGTTTCTTTCACAATGTAATTTCATGACCAGAACTCTACTTTATCTTTAATACTGACTATTCTTTTCCTACTAAAAATTAATGTTTATGAGATGCTCAAGTTAGACTGTCTTGATGTTAGAAGATCAAAGCAAATAGACCTGTTCACAAAGTTATTCAAATTTATGGATGTTTCTTTCCTGGGGACCTAGTAACGAGATATTCCATTAACCTGTTATTAATGAATGAACTATAATACTTGGAATCCAATTTGCATACATTACTTGTTGCTAGGTCTGACAAGCCTCTGACAAGCTTTCAGGTTGTCAAGAACAACCTTTGTTTTTGTGAACAGGTCTATTAGCCCTTACTACGATCCGTGCAGTTTACAAGCTAGGCCCTATATCAGTAAACTTTTTTTCCGTTCGTAAAACTAGATATGATACCAGGCCCTCAAAAAAATTAAATGCAAGTCCAAAATAAGCGATCCTGATTGGTTGAAAATCAAGTTGCGTTTATTTTTTTGACTTGTGTTTAAACGCAACATTTTATGCAAGAGGGCCCTGATCTGAAAACACTCAATTGATTTTAACCCAACCCAAAACAAATAACGGTAAAAGATGTTTTGCTTATCGAGGAGCTCAGTTGTGGAATACTTTCGAAAAGAAAATATCACATTGTGTCACATTAACTTCCTTTAAAACGTATCTTTAAAAAAAAATGATATCCCGTTATGTGGCTAATTATTTTACTGATGCATTAATAACCCCTGTATTTCTCCCCTTTCCCCCCTGTTCCCCCTCCCAACTCCCTTCCCATCCCCCATCGATACACTTTTTCATATAGGTTTTTCTATGTATTTTTTATTTATTTTTTGCCATGTATAAAAAACGAGTAATCACTGACGTCACTCCCCGGGGGAATGAAAATAGGGTGAAAATAGAGTGAAACTATACTCTTTTCCTTTTAGAGAGCACTCGATAGTCACTCGATATTCGCTCCTAAACAAGTGATCACTAACGTGACTCCCGGGGGAGTGAAAACATAGTGAAAATTCACTCTTTTTTTTTTTAACGATTTTTTCTTTTTCTCTGTCTCATATGTTTTGCTCTGCTTTTTACTTTGCTTTTGTTTCTCAAGTTATATTTTCTTTGCTTTCTATATAATGTATTCCTTTATCTATATGTTTATATTGTTTTTGTTCTTGTCTTGTTGTTATTCAATTTTTTAATTTGTGAATGGACCCCTACGAAAAACAGCATTCTTGCTGATGAGGGTGTTTCCATCCCAAAAGTGATAAATAAATAAATACATAAAATAAAATAGATAAATAACTAAATAGATAAATAAATAGATAAATAAACAAATAAGTAAATAAAAATGTATAACATAATAAATAAAAAATAAATAAACAATAAGTAAATAAAAAATGAATTTATCAATAAATCTCCTATCTTTTACCTCTATTTCTCTTATTCGCTTGCTTGGTATTCTTTCTAATTCACTTTTTTTTTCCATTTCCATTTTGCTATAGGCTTGTATTTTCTCCCCTTCAGATGATTTGCCATGTTCTTCTCTTGGGGGGGTCTGTTTTTATACGATTTCTGATTTCTGTAACCTATTTTGAATCTTCCTTTGAATTTGTATGTTGATGATATATAATCCAAAATTGTGGATTTTAATTCAATAAATTGATTAGATTTGATTTGATTTGAATAACGTGGTCTAAAATTAAAATTTTAAAATTTCCTCCCCCCACAATACTTTTTCAGTATTTGGCTCCAAAGTCCATTTGACCACATCCTTTAGGAGGACTATGCACCCCCCCCCCCCCCCCCCCCCCCCCCCCCCTTAGGCCTATAGGCCCTAGCCCTGGCTAGTGGTTTTGCCCGCCATGATTCAATGAATGATGCCACGCCCCCTTATTATTATGCGGAGGCCAGTTTGTATACAAAATATATCAGCTGATCGATATGTGTAGGACACGCGTATGGCCTTGGTACGATCGAAAGCGTGGACTCGACTCGACTCGACTCGACTCGACTAGACTGTATACGCGGTATAATACTGCGAGCTGATCTGAGATCAAGATAGAGTGAGCAGAACGAACGTGAGCTTATTAATATGTTACACAGTCATTCATTGGAATTTGTCGAGTTTGTTTCTTCATGTTCAATTTCCTCACGCTACACAATTTAGTACCGGGTTTGTAAGTATGATTATATGATCGTGATCATTTTCCAGTTATATATCACTTGTATTTGCGTGTGCTTTTAAGTTTTATACGTGTTGGAATTTTGTCACCTAGTTTTGACTTCGATTTCCTAGAACTGAAAGAAACGTGTGTGCATATGAGAAAGACTGGTGAGAGCAAGGAGTTATAATTTGGTGACGTTATGACAGTAGCATGCGAAGAGGTGTTGTGCAAGACCTAATGCTCGTTTGTGCGTGGACACGGCCTGAAAAACACAAGGTCACTACAATTGAGTGTTGTCTGGTTTGAATATAAACTTGCACCATTCATTTTATATCATGTTACTAGGTTTGTTTTGAAGTGGCACATGGAATATGCTACACATGTATAGTACGTAAAGGTAGTTTACTCTGGGTATTTCTGTGACTGTGTTGAGCATAGTTGAGATTTCAGAATGCAGGGACTTGTCTCCCAGCTCCCTGATCCCAGGTAGGCGAGGTTGATAGGAGTATTGCCCTGAATTTTTTATGCTAACCATTCACTCCAACATGTCCAAGGACTTCCACTCAGCGTTTGCAATAATGGCACTCATCATACATGTACAAGGTTATCCGAGATTGAGGGATTGATGCTTTGCCTCTGCATATGTCTGTCAAGGAATGAAAGACCAACCATATGACTTGCGGCTTGCAAGGATATTGATGACGAGCAACAATAATACCCAAAACAAAAAATCAACAACATAGAAAAGGTACTTAAATTTTTCAGGTAATCAGATTAGTACTCAAATTAGTACTAGGGGACAAATCATAGGAACACACTCCCCCCCCCCCCCCCACGATCTACCACTGTCCATATAACATTTGTCTATAGTATAACTTAGACCGAAAATTCTGTCTCTCATTCGTTAGCTCTTCACTTAGAGACAGAAACGGTCGTATCACTCTGCTGTGCAAACCGACTACACGCCGATGTGTAGTTGGAAAAATCGCAATAATTTGATTTTTCCTCATATATCTAGATCTACATATTATTATTGAATTGGTTAGGCCTAGGCTCTACTATTTAAGGAATCGGTTCAACTTACCAATTTGACTGAATAATTTGTTTAAAGCTTCTTTTTCAGGTAATTCAGGGGCCAAGGTATTCTCCGTTTGAAAATCTTGCCGCCGTATTCAAACTGTTATTAGTGTGTAAGTCAATGTGTATTCGGTTTGCACAGCAGAGTGATACGACCATTTTTGTCTCTAAGTGAAGAGCTAACGAGCGAGAGACAGAATTTTCGGTCTAAGTATAACTGTGATCTAACTAGCATTCTAGCAGGCATTTGATCGCTGATATGTTGACATAATATTGAATACATTTTCCTGCTGGGTTACTTTCCCTCAAATCAAAGCTTGTTAAAATTTCATTCTTACTAATGTCCTCAGGGCCAATAAATTTAGGAGTTCACCCACACAGGTTTGTAAATTCAAATTTCAAATTCAAAATTGTATGTTTGTATGTTGTCGGCTTTGGGGATAGCTTTGGGGGGGTACTCGGATTTTTTTTTTTACGGGGGTGTAAGGCCCAGACCTTGAACCCCTAACCCATCTTTAGGGGCAAATTTTCAGAAAAAGGGTACCCATGTGTAGGGATTTCTCGCAAAACGTAGACCCATGTGTGGTCATAAAAACTGGCCTGACAGTGTAAAATTTTTGCGGGTTTTCACTGCGCAGACGATCAGGCCAAGCTCGTCCGGGACGTGTACAGTACCGGTATGCTGCAGTACTTTACGTACCGGAGATTTCGAAAAGAGATTTCAGATTTTTCTGTGAGTTTTCTTAATTTCTTTACAATGGACTGAAAAATACACGAGGCACAGGATTTCGGGATACCACCCATGTTTAGGGATTTCTTGTGAAAAAGCGACCCATTTGGGCGGCACATTCCCATATAGCGTAGATATGGAAGTTGTACCTCCCCCCCCCCCCCTCCCCGAGATAGGGCCACTTAATTTCAGCCAGAGGGGCACAAAAGCCAGAACATGTTATGTGATAGCAGTAAAATGACTTTGTCCTTTTGAGATGGGGCATTGCAGCCATACATGTACATGTAGCATTGCAGCCATACATGTACATGTAGCATTGCAGCCATACATGTACATGTAGCATTGCAGCCATACTTGTACATTTAGCATTGCAGCCATACATACATGTACTAGGAGGCATTGAAGCCATACATCACAGTAAAATGCTTTATGGCAAATCAGTTATCAATGCAAGATTTCTATGATGTGTGCCTGTGTGCAGGTTTTGTACACAGAAACCGGAATTTTAGCTACAGAGAATCTGGTGCGAGCCTGTCTTCATCTGGGCATCTCATTTTGGTAAGAGTTCTATCTGCTTGATTGTACTATTTCTGCTTTTCTACGGACTGCTCATGCATGTAATTCACTGGTGATTTGCATGAGTGATTTACATGGATGCTTAAAGGCAGAGAGGGTGTCATCAAACAGATTAGCTCTTTGTCAGCATCAAAAGGAATCTAGATAAGATCAAGGATTGTATGTATTCTGAAAGAGCCCTGCATTCATAGCATGGAGAATGAAGGAGATAAGATCAGCCGGAACCACTTGTCCAGAAAAGGTGTTCTATTATAAAGAGAATATGCATGACTGGTTTCATCCCTGCTTACATTATGACTTATGAGGAGGAATGTAGATCTTTTTTTTTTGTCATCTTTTTTTTTCTATCATGTGAGTAGAGCAGTAATTTTGTTTGAGAGCTTGAAAGGTTCTCAGTATATTGGACAGAGGGGTATGTGCCGCTTTAATGACCCCCTTTTTCAACGGCCAATCGCCGTTCTCAAGATACCCGATTGCTTTTAACTGCCATTCTGAAGACCTTGGAAACACAATGCCCCATAATACACACTCTGACCCTTTGCCTAGCCTTAAAATGTCGCTCGCTCTGGATCATGAGTGCTTCAAAGTATACGCATGCGGACCTAAAATAAAGGTTGTCACTTCCTAAGACCTTGTTGCTGCTGTTAGATATGCAGTTCCCGAGACCCTATTTTCACTTGGCTGGTAAGTTCCGTAGTTCCAAAGACCCGTTTCGAGGGCGGCTGCGGCACACTCCCATCTGAAAAAAATTTGAGTGCCCCTTACCCCCATTCGTATACCTCATCTTTTTCTTCGACTCCATCCCTTCTACCTCATCTTTCTCTTCTCTCTGTCCCTTACACCTCTTCTTTCTCTTCTCTCCATCCCTTATACCTCATCTTTCTATTCTCTCCATCCCTTATATACCTCATCTTTCTATTCTCTCCAATAAGGGATGGAGAGAATAGAAAATCTTTCTCTTCTCCCTGTCCCTTATACCTCATCTTTCTCTTCTCTCCATCCCTTATATGTCATCTTTCTCTTCTCTCCGTCCCTTATGCCTCATCTTTCCCATCCCTTATACCTCATCTTTCTCTTCTCTCCCCTCCAATCCTTATCCTTATGCCTCATCTTTCTCATCTCTCCTTATACCTCAACTTTCTCTTCTCTCCTTCCATTATACCTCATCTTTCTCTTCTCTCCTTCCCTTATACCTCATCTTTCTCTTCTCCTCATCCCTTATACCTCATCTTTTTCTTCTCTCCATCCCTTATGCCTCATCTTTCTCTTCTCTCCTTCCATTATACCTCATCTTTCTCATCTCTCTTTCCCTTATACCTCATCTCTCAATCCCTTATACCTCATCTTTCTCTTCTCTCCATCCTTAAGACCCTTATACCTCATCCTTCTCTTCCCTCCCCTCCAATCCTTATCCTTTATCTATGTTTTTCTTCTTCTACAGACTTACCCCTCATCCTTTTCTTCTTTCCTCTCCAAATGTTGTCCCTGATCCATCTCCTTTATCTATCATGTCTATTGAAGCTCTTACCTCTCATCTGTCTCTGCCTTCCTATCTCATTAGTGCTTACACCCACCTCTCTTTCTCTCTCCTCCTCCAGACCCATAATCCCCATCTTCATCTTTCCTTCTCTGGTGCCTATGTCCCTCATCCAGGGACATATCTAGAGAGGGAAGTGTGTGTTGGGCGACATCCCTCATCTCCCCCCCCCCCCCCCCCCCCCCGACTCTTCGATGAAAATTTTCTCTCTCAGCAAAATTTGATGATTTTATTTTTTGATTTTTTCTTTCTAGGCTGTTATCAAATTTCAGTAAACTAATTGAAGATCCTTTTTACCTTTTAGTTTTGCTTAGAATTTTTTTTAAAAACATCTATCAACAAGTTTGTTCCCTCCCCCCTCCCTGATTCAGAATGGTCCAGGGTCATCCCTAGACCATTTCAATATCAACAATAAGAAAACAAATTATGTTCACAACTAAATAAAGGTGGTGTGCAGCAATCTGCCCATGTGCCTTGACTTCTCCCAATCAGGGTATTCCGCACAGTTTGAAGGCAGAGAACTAGAGAACTAGAGCAAAGAGAAGAGCTAGCAGGCCACCATATTAAAGGCTGTACTCTTGATAACCTCTCTTGCCCCTTTCACCAGCAGTCACCTGTTTTATGCAGTAAAAGAAAAGTATTGAAAGTCCTTCAGCCTTATCATTGAATCTTCATGCCTTTTACAAACGTCAAGTTCAACAGCAAGTCAGTGTAACGTGACCAGTACCATGTCAAATTTGTACGTCGATCGCTGAATGCTCTCGATCAGCCGTGCATAGCATCCATTGAGTTAGATTTTGAGGAGGCACTAAATTGATAAATGTTTGCATAGTGCACAAAAGGGGATATGATACACGTGTGGTTAAGGGACTGTGACTGCATACCAGAAATAAAAGGAGGAGAGAGTCACGATTTAGCTCTAAAAAAAAACTCACAAAGAGCTCTGTTGAATTAAGAAAAAAAGGCACACTGCAAAAAAGCCATGAAATTAAAAAGATCACAGACTAGTCTATATTTTACTTTTGTGTAGGATATTTCAAAAGAGATTGAATTTGTAATTCTACCCCCCCCCCCCCCCATCCCCGCCTCCTTGTGAAGTCCAAATTGCGATATCCAATCAAATTATTGTTTTAAATGAGTATTTTGCTTACATGTCTACTAGAGTGTATTGTAAAGAAATATTTCTCACAATTATGGCTCAACCGGCTTCCTGTAGACATGTGTTGCATTTAGGAGGGGTCGGGATTTTGCAATGTCATCTATGATGAGCTAGAATTTCAGATTAACCCTTAAATATTGATAGTCATGTGTCAAGGCATCTCAAATTAATAGGTAGACGTGTTAGAGTTCATGAAGTACAGATCTGTAGAAATTCATTTTATTCCTTTATTTTCTGTCTCTCATTTCTGTTATTTTTTCTTTCTTTTTCTTTCTCTTCCCCTTTGTTTACTTGCTTTCCCCAATTTTTTTCAAAATTATTTCTCTCTTCTTTTGTTTCCTCAAATTCGATTAAATTCTCATATCTTCTTTCAATCTTTCTTTTTTCTTTCTCTTTTTTTCTTTCCCTTCTAACACACCTGTCTCTATATTTTTTTCTTTTCTTTCTTGCTTCATTAAATGTCAGAACAGTGCTCAGTGTCAAGATGGGCTCTTTTATCATTTTCTTTCCTTTCTCCTAACACACCTGTATCTTTTCTCTCTTGCTTTGTGTAATGAAAGAACAATGCTCAGTGTCACTATGGGCTCTTTTATCATTTTCTTTCCCTTCTCCTAACACACCCGTATCTTGTTGGGTTTTTTTTTTCTCTCTCTCTCTCTCTGTTGCTTTGTTTAATGACAGAACAATGCTCATTGTCACAATGGGCTCTTTTATTATTTTCTTTCCCTTCTCCTAACACATCTGTATCTTTTTCCTTCTTTTTCTTTTCTCTCTTGCTTTGTTTAATGAAAGAACAATGCTCAGTGTCACAGTGGGCTCTTTTATTATTTTATTTCCTTTCTCCTAACACACCTGTATCTTTCCTTCTTTTTCTTTTCTCTCTTGCTAAATGTTTAATGACAGAACAGTGCTCAGTGTCACAATGGGCTCTTTTATCATTTTCTTTCCTTTCTCCTAACACACCTGTATATTTTCCTTATTTTTTTCTCTCTCTTGCTTTATTTAATGAAAGAACAATGCTCAGTGTCTCGATGGGCTCTTTTATCATGTTCTTTCCCTTCTCCTAACACACCTGTATCTTGTTGAGGATTTTTTTTTTCTCTCTTGCTTTGTTTAATGATAGAACAAGCTCAATGTCACTGTACTCGTGTCATTGAGAGGACAACTGCCTTCATATTCTAGTACTCATACTTCACATTCAATCGTATTGATACTAGTCTAGTTCTGCAGACACTGCAATATCTAGCTTCTGTTGTAAAGTCAAAATGTAGTGTAGTACACCAGTTGAATTGAAATGAATTTGTGCAATTTTTGTGTATGTAAGACAGTTAAATCTGATGGGGGCCACTTTACGATCTAAGATATGCTGATGTAAACCATGATGCTTAATTTCAGTGAGATATTCAGTAAAATTTGATCATTCATTACTGGAATGTGTTGTTTTTTTTAATTTCAGAGAAAATGGAATTTGATCCGTTAAAAAAGAACTTAAAAACTGGTACACTTACACTTTCAAGAAATTATATATTTGATAAGGAGTTATTCTAAGACTTCTCTTGAGGTGGCAGGAAAAAAAATGTCAAAAAATGGACTATATATTGAGGTGGAAAACAATTTTTGCTCTCTTTATACCCCAAAACATACTGTATCACAAGATTTTCATAAACATATACATGTATGATGTTATGTTATTGCTATATTGCTTTTCAAATTTATAATATGTCATTTGTTGAATTCTTCTTTCTAAAATCATGAGAGATACAGTTTAGCATGTATTAGCGATACCTGGTATAACCCAACAAATAATTTTCATCATTTCAAGTAGTCTCCCCATGGAATTGATATATGATTTTTTTTTCCATTTTAAATGATATTGGGCAAACAGTAGAATCCTACAATTATATGGAATGAGTTCCAGTTTCTCAGCATTGTGACCTACTTGTTGTGTATAATGACACCAAAATCAGATCTACATGCAGGGTCTGTGATATGTAAACTAGCTCTTCTGATTCATCTTCATACTTGGATGCCTGGGAGTAGTAGAGTCTTCACACCCCTTGGTTTCAAATAAAGATCTTGTGAGGAGGTGGAACTTCATGAATGATTCTCAGCGGAGAGGCCCCATTCTTATTTCACGAATTGTCTACATGAAGTTGATTTATTTCCCATAATTTCCTTGAAGATTTTCAGAGGAAGAATGTGCTATTAAGGGAGAGCATATTTCCGTGGATTGAAATATACTGTATATTCCCATCGTAAATATCAAGCAGTAGTACGTGTATACATGGTTTAGCTAATGCACTTTGCATGAAATATCATTTTATTACCCACACCGAAGGGTTATGTAAAGGGTTCCGTATGTTTGTATGTTTTTTTGTTTGTTTGTTTGTTTGTGTACAAGATAACTAGAGAACGGGTGAACGGATTTGCACCAAATTTTCAGGGATTGTTTGGATAGTGACAGGAAAGAATCGATTAAATTTTGGTGATGATTGGTTGATCCCTGCAAATTCTGTGAGACTTTCTAGTTTTGACTCTGTAGTATAGTATATGTAAAGATCACCGTTTCGGAGCCGATACCGTTATCCCAACAAATCGCATCGATAGCTTAACACTGGTAATGGCGTCAGCACCATTCTCAACGAAGAAGAAAAAACTGTTTTTAACTACTGATTTATTAGTCTAGAATATCGTAAAATTGCCCGAGTAGTCCGGTGATTCTAAAAGCAATCCTTATTTGATCTAGAGACCGGTAAGAAACTTCACAGAAATGGATAGTATTGATAGGAACAGTAAGTTTAGATTTAATTTCTCTCGAGTTTCTCACTTGCAGCAGAAAATGCTGCGGTAGCCAATATGCAGCTAGACGCCGGATCGGACGGCCCAGCGCGTACATGGCTAACGGCCAAATTTCGGGCATCGGCTCAGATTAGCCGTGAAGCCTTACTTTTGCATTGTGATTGTTGATTTAGAACTCATCCTAGTTAATAATGTGGATTCTCTGGGTCTTTTACTACGGAATATCTAACATCATATTTATCAAATCTATATGGAAAAAAAACTAGGTAGGATTTTTTATTCACTCATTCCGCCCCTTTAAAAAGCAAAGGTAGATCTAGTTCCTTTCCGTGTGCTCTAGATCGAACGTTGGACTAAATGTTGGCCTAGATTTAATTTCAGACCTATATGAACATACTACCTCATAACACCTGTAAAATTACACTTCGAATGATGCCTACTGACTTTATTTCTCACGGCTAATCCCCCAAATTTCCCGTATCTAGCATACAAGTAGCAACACCCGCACCAACACCGAACGTGAAATGAAAATTTCTTAATCCCTAGGGTATAGTGTTAGTGAACGGAATTTTGTACATGAAATTTAACACCGGCTGCCGAGCTCGGTTCAGCAGACAACA
This sequence comes from Heliocidaris tuberculata, assembly GCA_025618425.1. Lineage (NCBI taxonomy): Eukaryota > Metazoa > Echinodermata > Echinoidea > Camarodonta > Echinometridae > Heliocidaris > Heliocidaris tuberculata. Next base: position 31,962,558 of record CM046835.1, on the reverse strand, counting down.
TCTGACAAAAATTAAACACCGGCAACCGGAACTACGTCAGAAAATCAGAGGTCAACACCTAACACCGACTGATTTTTTTCTCGTTTCATAGTCTGTGTTAGATCATGATTTCGCGGCAAAATAAACACTAACCACAAACACCAACACCGAGCGTGAAATCACCCAATGTAGATTTCAGTTTTGACCCCATAGTATAGTATTGCAACTACTCTCTAGCACCGCCAAGGCGTGGGTCTGCCGCCTTTGACGGCCCCTCTAGTTATACATTTTTATCTGACTTTTAGGTTGTAGCATAAAGATTACAGTATTGTTTAACTCAAGAAAACTTTACATGAAAACTCAAGAGCTTTGCAAAAAATATTGTATGCATCAGTGAAAAACTGCCCTTTTTTTTTCCATGCTCACTGCATAAGGATGTACATCTATGTGACTAATACAGGCTTTATCTGTTAGATGACACTATTCTGTACATTATAACTTGAGAAGATGGTTCTAGATGTTAATGGCCTTAGGGAGGAAATTATGGCTATTATGAGATCACCGTTTGCGGATGACGTTCCATATCAGTTTTCATCTTTTAAGGACCTGAGATCACGTTCATTTGGAGTTCATGCATTATGTGCAGATGCTGGTTGATGCAGTAGTGTGGGCCAAGCCATTGAGGGGGCACTGCATCAATTGGGGATGGGCACCATTTTTACTATTTTACTAGGTAGGCAAAGCAAATGAGTAAGCCCATTGATAAGGGAGAGGTTGTGGGGTGGGGTGGCTTCCCATCATGATCATGATCATCTTTTTTTTATGTTGCCTTCCCTCTCCCTTTCTCTCTCTCTTTCTCTCTTTCTCTTTCTCTGTCTCTTTCTTTCTCTCTCTCTCTCTCTCTCTCTCTCTCTTTCTCTCTCTTTATTTTCTTTTTCCACCATTCAATAGGAGGGGGAGAGGGGTACATGCCCCCTTGTAGCTACACCACTGGGTTGATTTCAACACATTACAATGTATGCCTGTTGCAGTCTGCACCTGTACAGAGGCACCTGTACAGAGGCACCTGTACACTACAATGTAGATCGAAGACCATGTCTGCATGGTTGCTTACATGTAGTTAATGCTAACATTAGCAATTTGTTCATCAAACAAGACTATTTGCAGAACCTCTGTGTAAACTCTCTTTCTAGGCTTCTATTTTTTTATGCTCATGGATGATCTCTTTTACCATTTCTCTAAAAAAAAATGAGCTTCTTCCGTAGCAAAAGGATTTGACACTTTTTCCAGAAAACCTTTTTGCATTTTCCTGAAGTAAACATTTGGCTTTCCTTTCAGTAGAATTGTTTGTATTTACCGGAGGTTTTTCTCCCACACATGTTGGATAAATTGCGTGGAAATTAGCTCTGTCTATTACTCTAAGCACCATGACTTTGTAGCGGTACATGTACGTGTTTTGTCCATTCTCACGCACACTGCACCCACCTTCCCATATAGGCCAGGAAGAGAGACCCATTACAAATAGGTCAGCAGAGGCAGTAGCTGTGTTGATCACATCAGGTAGCCTGCATGGTCAATGCCAATAGCCACGTAGGTGGCACTGTCAAGGATCCAGGAATTATTATACAGCTGTGATCTTGATTCTAGCTACGTTTATACGGAACTTGTAGTTTTGAAACTTTAAGTTAACGAAGCAACAACCCACTAACAGTGACAAGGGTTCACACAGGCCCGAAACAACAACAACAACAACGCTCGTTGTTCTGAGGTTACAAGTCGGGCGATCGTAGTTTAACATGAACAGAGAGGTCATCGTTAACAAGGAGTTTGCTAAACTTAAATGTTATGCTGTCCACAAGTTCCATAACCACAAGGGAGGCCCCCCCCCCCCCTGCTGCTCGTGGTTTTGGTGTTAACTATACATGTAAGCTCGCTTGTGGTTCTGGAACTACAAGTAAACTTAAAGGCTATAACTACAAGTCTGTTCATATGCTCTGAAACTACAAGATAACTTAAAGTTTTGAAACTACAAGCGAAACTTAAAGTTTAGCGCCCTCCGTGTGAACCTGACTTCTGTTTTTGTCCTAGTTATCCTTATTGAATAGAATGGGTGATTTCAAGTTCGGTGTTGGTGTTGATGTTGGTGTTGAGAGCTTGAATTGGGCTGCTGATTCTAGCCCCAACACCGAATTTGGGTTTATAAAAATGATACCAATTAACATTATTGATAGCTCAACACCCAGTGAAGTCAATCCCAGCACCAGCTTCATTTCAGGTTCGGTGTTGTGGCTGGTGCTAGTTTTGCCCCAACACCAACACCAGCTTTCAACACCGAACTTGAATTCACCCAATGTATCCATGCGATATGGTACTCAGTAATTGACTTGATCAATGATGATATGATCAAGTTTTCATTGAGGCTTTGTAGAATTACTACAATGAAGCATGGTCAAAGCTGTTTCAGGAATATAAGTAAGCATTACTGCTTCTTTGTGATCAGTCATTGAGAATTAACTTAAAAGTAGATTATTACATGCATGCAAGAGGGGTACGCTAGCTGTACATGTTAATGTCATTAATATTGTAACCCATTAAAATAATCTAGGCATCTGATTAGCATATGTATCATCTGTGCACTACTGAGCAATCTTTCTTAACTCTTCCTCTGCCATAGGCAGTTTAACCGTCAACATTTTGAATTATAGCTAATATTTCAGACATAGAAAAGGTTATCATGGATATCTTCTTAAAATTTAAAATGGGTTCATCACCATTCATGAATTGTAAAGTGAGTTAATGTGGAACAATCTTGTTATGAAAATTATAAAAATAAACATTTTTCTTTTTAAATCACATTGGCAAAAGTAAACTTGTGTCATACAATTTTATTCCTGATGCATGTTTGCAAAATTGGTGACTCTATAATTGTTAGGATAAATGTCATCAACATCATCAATAGATTCTTTATCATATAAATGGATATCTTTAAGTCAAACACAAAGATTATTCCCATATTCTGTGTTCTTTATTCCTTCATAATGGTTCGCATTTTAGAATTAATTATCTTTTATCTTTTGACCTAAAACCAAATCACCCTGTTCTCATTTTTTGTTGCTCTTCAATTGTTTTTACAAGTTTTACGTTTTTTTTGTTTTTGTGTGCGGCGTATTTGTGCGTTAAGTAAACAAATGATAGCATGCTATTTTTTTAGTCGTAATCCTATTTATTTAAATGATAAACGTAAGTACCTTTTGAACTTCTTAGCGCACTTAATAGTTCATATTCAAATTTTATTAGTTTCTCTCTCTCTCTCTCTCTCTCTCTCTCTCTTTCTGTTCTTGTCTCTCTCTTGATTACAAGAGAGAGCATAGTTTTATCCTGCCCAAAGTAAACAGAAGATAGCATGATATTTTTAATCCTTAATCTAAGCTTTGAGGCTATTAATATACTTTTATCTTTGATCTTCTGTTTACCTCACTAGTACTTCATATTGAAATTGGATTTATTTGTTACTCTCTCTCTCTCTCTCTCTCTCTCTCCATCTATCTCTCTTACTTGCCTCTGTGCCCATGCCCTGCCTCTGCCTGTCTCCCTTTCCCACTCCAGTATTTTATTCAGACTGTTTGATGTCGTCATAAACTATCACCATGATCTTGATTGACTTCCTACTGGACCTGGTCTGGATGCTCCTGCAAGTCCTGTACTACATAGGGGAAGGTCTGGTCCTGTGCTTGGTCCCAACTAGCTTCAAGAAGAAGTCCATCGAGGGGGAACTGGTGCTGATAACGGGAGCAGGGAGCGGAATAGGCCGGCTTCAGGCTATCAAGTTTGCCGCTGTCGGATGTGATGTCGTGCTATGGGATATCAACACTAAAGGTAAAAGAAATCTTTGTGATATGATGAAAATAAGTGAAATCTGAACAGCGGTGAAAATGATTAAGCATGAGAGCTGGAAAAGAATTTTCTAAATATGAATATTACATTTTAGCCAAGTTCACTTTTTTGTGGAAAAAAAGAAATATAGCATTTTTCTCAAGGAAAGGGTCATTTGAAATAGTGCTCTAGTTGGACCACCAATCTAGAAGGAAATAATGTGCCAAACTATGAATAAGCGAACTGTGCAAAGAACCCAATTTATAAGGCTACTACTGTACATATACGAGTTCAGCAGTATACTAAATTATGGTTTGTCTAAGCATTAGAATTATGTAATCTGTTTGAATTTGATATATATTTACTTGTAGAAGGTTTCATGTGGGTCTAAGATATCTCACAGCTGCAGAAGAAACTTGATTTGTTTTTTTATCGCATGATATAACATAATTCATAAATCATACAAAGTATAAGGAAAGAATTTGGCTTTAACTCTGCATTGTTTGGAATCGACTGCAGATCGTGCAGCCAATCTCAAACAAAGGGAGTTTCAACTAAATTCTTTCTCAAGAAATCTATCCCATGGAGGTTCCTAACATTTATAGCATACAATGTATAATGTGAAAATTCCATGTATAGTCACCTTACATATACAGTTTATGTACATTTTGCCAAGATGCAATTCAGCATTCAAAGAACAATTGATCTATGTTTAATTAGTGCTTATGGGTTGTTTAATTAGTGCAGATGGGTTGAAATCAAATATTTGCAGTCTCCCAACTTATTCAAGGTTTGAAGCCCACATTATCAACCAAGTGTGTCATATACGGTATGCTTGGCTGTGCATGAATTTCTGTTTAACCTCTACAGGAATTGAGGAAACGGCGAAATTAGTGCGTAAAACGGGAAGGAAAGCTTGGTACTACATCTGCGATGTCAGCCAGAGGGAAAAGGTCTACGAGGCCGCGGCGAAGGTCAAGAGAGAAGCGGGAGAGGTCACGATACTGGTCAACAATGCAGGAATCATCGCTGGCCAAAAATTCATTAATTTGAAAGATGATGCGATACAGAAGACGATGGAAGTCAATGCGTTAGCTCATGCATGGGTAATGAAAGATGATGAAGGATTTGTTGGGGGGGGTTGTCTTATGTCAGTTGACATTGAGGATTGAAGTGAGCTCCAAATTTGATCATTTATTCCTTTCATCGATATGCAGACATGTAGTAGGATACCATAATGCTTTAACTACTTCCTTGGAATCACACCAAACATATGATTCAGCATGAAGCCCTTTTTTTAACATCAAGTTATGAAGTTGTTGTTTTTTTTTGTATAAATGTACATTGTATGTACATGTATACAATTGAAATAGTTATAGTTTCTATGTAGAGGAAGCACAATAAATATATAACCATTTCTAAAGTAGACTAAAGTCTTATATGCCCATCTGCATTGTGTGATGTAAATTGACCTTGCCTGGCCTCTCTTGTCCGTATGTTGATTACTACTTTGATCTGTATACATGACGCCTCTGAATGTACTTGTTAGATTTCAGTCAGACCACTCCTTTCCCAAATGATGAAGAGGGACCTCATTAAGATGACCTTTCACAGACCCTATAAATTTATGTCCAAATGCCCCTGTCAGTTTTATATAACACTTTGATATCTTCTTTCAGTTCATTGTCCACCCAGACCCTAAAAGTGCTCCTTCCATTCATGAAGGGGGGCCATGGTCACATGACCTTATATTGACCTGTACTTATTCCTGAATGCCCTCTTTCAATCCCTTTTCCCCCCAGACCTTGAAAGCATTCCTCCCAGACATGATGAAGAGGGACCATGGTCACATCGTCACCATAGCCAGCATCATGGGGGAGCTGTCCGCCGCAGGGATGTCGGAGTACTGCATGAGCAAATTCGCTGCCGTGGGTCTCCATGAGGCTGTCCTGAGGGAGGCGAGAGCTGCTGGTAAACGAGGCATCCACTTCACGCTCGTTAACCCCTATATGATCAACACTGGAATGTTTGCCGGGACAAAGATAAGGTACAAATCATGCAAGATAACTTGGCGAAACATAATGGCACATGAAGACGTGGGAAAGACGTAAAGAGCAAAATTGTTTGTTTTGTCTGTGCATCTAAAATTACAATCAGACTTTTCATATTATTTTGCTTAAAAGTTTTAATAGAGTTAAAAATAGAGTTGAGTTCTGATCATGCGAGTTCCAGTCTCGTTGAAAATCACATGCACTGCCCACAGAAATGGTTATATAGGACTCCAGTGTCACTGCACACAGTCCCGTGGCATGAATGTTCTGCCCGAATACTCCTGCTATTTCTCCTCATATTTGGAATATGAGGGCATTTGAAGAGCAATCCTTTTCAGGGGACATTTCTACTATGATGTTCTTCCAAACTGACATAACAGGAATGAGAAAAGTCACAAATTATTTTTCACCTCTCCCAGAACTCAACCTTCTCTTTGTAAAGTGTACCAGTCACCTAAAAAGATTATTTGTGTACAGCTAGAATGTATGAAATAAACCTCAAACCACTTTACCTGGGCTTCTATGAGTTAACCCTTTCAAGACAATTGACCACATTTTGTGGTTTGGCTCAATAACTTTTGATTCAGAGCTCTAAAAAATATACCAGATGCATGAGTAGAAAGAGCAAAAATTTCTGCACACACTATGTCCATTCTTGTTGCATGACCATATTGCATTTGATGCCAGGGATTTTTAAAAAACGAGAATAAGCTTTAAAATCCTTAAATTGGCAACATATTGAGTGGTTCAAAGTCATTGTTTTTCTCAAATTGGCAATTTTTTCAACTTTTCGACAAAATTTCTAACCATGTATATTGTTTTCAAAGACATTACACCCTATTAGAACCATGTAGAACTAAAAGAAAAATATTTTTGTTGCCAATTTGAAGAACAAAATGTGATCAATTTAGCCCTGAAATAATTCCTGTCCTGAAAGGGTTAACGGTTAAGGAGTATGAGGAAAATAAGGGATCTCATAAAACCCCTTCGCGTGGAACCAAACTCCGAATTCGGTTGCGCACGGGCCCATAATCTATGTGAGGATGTGTGTGTATGTGTGTGTAATTGGGTTATTACAGACCTGTATCAATCAGATATGATTATTTATGTCTGGGGACCGACCTTTAACGTCACCATCCGAAAGACGTGACTCAGTCTCGAACCTGGGTCCGCTGAATCAGTTTATAACTTCCACTGTTAGCTGGATTACAGGCGCACGCCACAACGCCCAGTTGTGCACGGATGCATCCCCTAGTCTCCTCACAAGTCACTTTAATGTACAGTCAACCTTGCTAAAGTCGAATCTGTAGGGGCTGAAGAAATAGCTTAGACTTAGAGAAAATTCGACTTATGAGGGGTTAAAACAATAGAATATAAAGAGAAGAGGACTTGAATAGACCTTCGACTTAGGCGATTATTCGACTTATGCGAGTTCGACTTATGCAAGGCTGACTGTATATTGAGAGTGTGTTTGAGTGTGTTGCGATATCTCTTTATAGAATCAACATTTGAAGCTTATATTTTGAATATAGTATAGCGACACTGAACCTCTAACATACAGAGAGAAATATTTTTGGGTGATTGGTACACTTTAAATACTAATTCTACATCCTAATATTTTGGTTCTGCCTCTGTGAAATAAAATCATGATTTTGAAGAATAATGTCATTTGCATCTTTCCTGCGTTTTTACGTGCCATCACTTTTCGTTAAATTACCTTATGTAAATATAATATTAATGATATGACTTGTTTACCCAGGGTTGCCTCTTCGGTACTAAGTACAATTCTCCCTGAGTGGCCTGCAATATATATGTCGCAGTCAAGAGGTTTAAATATTTCACTGACTGTTGATGCTTAGGTCATGGGTTCGATCCCCTGCACGGCCATTATGTCCTTAAGCAAGGCATTTTATCTACATTACTTCTCTTTGCTGAGTTGGTAAACGGGTACCTGGCCATTGCGGTTTGTTCAGCATTGTGAGCATCTGTAAAATAGCACCAGGCTGGAGTGTTTCGTAGGGAGTTGGGAATGTGCATACATTATGTGCAGGGAAGCCTGAATCCTATGACAGCCATAATGATATCTGTGAAGCACTCAGAGACACTGCAGATGTATAAAGCATCACATAAATCCAAAATATCATATATTATGTACTGGTGTAGGTAGACTGTTGTGTTTGGCATGTGGGACAAGTTCCTCACATGGAACAATGCACAACAATAGGAGGACAATCTTTTGCAGGTGCTGCTGGCACACGCTGTGTGTATTGGCCCCCTACTGAGCAGATGTACATGTGGCCAGTTTCAGCTGGAAATATGATGATAGATGAGTTTTGGTTGGCTTTGATCTTCTTTGTGAGTAATCAACTGTTACCTTAACCCTAAAAGGACTGAGGGGGGCATGATGGCCCCCCTCCCTCCACAATTTTCGTGATTATTTTCAGATTTTTGAAGATCTTGCCCTGTGACTTCCTGACTTTTTATACCCCCCGCCAAATTAAGTTTGAAGGGGGTATATAGGAATCAGCGTGTGGTCGGGCGGTCTGTCGGGCGGTCGGTCCGTTGCAAATCTTGTGCATCGAACTATTTCCTCATTTTTTGAGCAATGCTCATGAAATTTGGCACACACATTTGTCTTGGGATAGAGATGTGCCAGACATATTTTTTTAATGTGTCGGAAACTCTGTTGCCATGGTAACAGCATATTATGGCAATAAATCAGGTTGAAATCTTGCGCATCAAACTACTTCCTCATTTTTCAAGCAATGCTCATGAAATTTGGCACACTCATTTGTCTTGGGATGGAGATGTGCAAGACATATTTTTTGAATGTGTCGGAACTGCGTTGCCATGGCAGCAGTGTTTTATGGCAATAAATCAGGTTGAAATCTTGCGCATCGAACTACTTCCTCATTTTTCGAGCAGTGCTCATGAAATTTGGCACACACATTGGGACGGGGATATTAATCACCTTCAGTGATATTCTAGTTTCTTTGGAGTCTTGCGCATCTTTTGATATCAAACTTGCATATATATACCTTCGGTGGTTATGGTGTTACATAATACTTTAAAAAATGGGCGATTCGTATTCGTTTATGTGTAAAATGCATAGGGTTTGCTTCTTTTTACAGGATAGTCTGTGTTTTGAACAATTAAAACCTGTACTGAAGTTGAAAATATCTTTTCTGAGTGTAACATATTACAAAAAAATAGAAAACAAAATGATTAAAACAATAAATAACATAAGAAATAGAAGTAAACAAATACCGGACATAAGACAAATTGATTAATTAATTTATGTGTGTAATTTGTATAAATTAATATTGTAATTTGTACAAATACATACTAAATAACTTCCTTTCACATATTTCACAAATGGGAGAGCATTGGATGTCAATATTGACCAAAAAAATTTCCATATTCACATAATTAAATAGCATTGATTTTAAAAATATGGTAATTTTTATAAATTCAGTCATGCATTCTTGTACTTTACTTCATAAACTAAGTGTATGCCAAATTTGGTAACGATCGGACATTGTATAGCCGAGATCTTGGGGGCCATGATGCCCCCCCCCCCCCCCAGTCTTCAAAACCTCTGAAATAGCCCAGTATTTTTAGGGTTAATTTACAAATCCATTTACAAACCTATTAGTGAAGATTATCCATAACAAGCAGAATCAACAACTCTTCTAATCTTTTAATCTTTCAAAATTTTCTGATTTCTCATAATCACATCACAGTACTTGTGGATAAAGTGGACAGAAATGTTTTATTAAAGAATACATAACCATGTCCTGTAGGATAACTAGTGTTTCGTCAGTAGTGTAAAAGAAAATCTGTCCTTTCATATCTCTTAATGATTCCATTTTGTTGACCAGCTTAATTCTCAAATTCATGCCTTTTAGAGAAAAGTGCTGATTGCACTTAGGCAACTTAGCCAATGTTAGCAGGGGGTTATTCTATCTTCGATCCTAGATTCCTAAATCCACATGCAAATTTATGCCTTTTCTATCTTCATTCGACTGTAACTCAAATGAAATAAACATATCTCCTTTAACTAGGTATGAAATGATAGTTCCAACTCTCGAACCAGAATATGTAGCAGGAAAGGTAGTAGAAGCAGTACAGACAGAAACAGCACTGGTACGAACGCCGGTCTTACTTCATCTTATGGTACTTCTCAAAGAGTAAGTTATAATCCTTCTCAATTCATTCCATAACCCCTTCTCTGTGTCAAGTTGGGGTTTTTTTTATTGAATGGCATAAATTACTGACAGGAATTAAATTTTGATTTATTATGCCTTGTTTCATTGCTACATATATATCAGGCAACATATCCTTTGTGGAATTAAACTTCACAATGAAGGTTCCTGTTTCTCTTTTTTTCAGGAACAAAAATGTAGCTTCTCTTCTTCTGTAGCCACTCAATTCTTTGGGGGATGGGATTAAATGGCATGGGTTTATATAATACTATTACAAGTATTATAAATTAGCTATCTTTTGAAACCTATGTGTATTTTCACTAGATGTGCTGTTTGACTTGCAATATAGATATACATGTATGTGGGAGAAATGAATCGTTAGGTCAAAAATGATTCCTAGAAAATCTGAACTAAAGGGAATTCATAGTATAATCAATTCAGAAAAGTAGTATATGAGCATGCAGTCTACTATTGGATGCAACATGTTCCATACTAACTTTTCATTTATGGTTGTAAACCATTAAGCAGTTTGAATTACATTTGAGTTTAGTGCTTACTTTCTATAAGTTGTATGTCTCAAAAATATAAGTGAAAATATTGTATTTTGTGAAGCTGATTCAATAAATAATCTGTCAATTAAATGTGCAAATTTGAACTGTGATACTATGATCACAGAATTAATGTCAAGATATGCTTAAAATCAATTCATTGTTATGAAAAGGTACATGGGTGCTAGTTTATGTATTTTCAAATGGCAGGAAACTATTATTAGATAACAGATGTTTTGTTTTGTTGCAATTTGAAGCATTGTTTTAGGAAAGAATCGAACAACTCTTAGTTTGTATTTTAATCTTTATATTGTATCATTATTGCATTGGATATTAAAGGGATTCGGTAACTTTGTGGAGGCTTGATTGAATAAATTGTTGAATTTTGATATCTGTCTTGTATAATGATGTTCAGAAGGATAAATAAATAGCCAGGCATAGAAAGGTTTTCAAATATATAATGTTATTATTAAGATATCTATGACTGAATACTCCCATTTACGAAAGCGTATGGCCATACGCTTTAGTCTAACACTGAGTCTATGGGGGAAATGAGTCTGGCATTTCCGGTCACTTGCATATGTTTACTTTTGTGAAGCACATGATGACTTTGAAGTGCTTTTTTTTTCCTGGGCTTCATTTTTACACCATATTACATACACTGATAGCATGTAAGGCCAGGCAGTTCAGATTTTATCAAGCCTCTACAAAGTTACCAAATCACTTTAAACTTGTTTGTATATATGTATAGAATAATGTACTGTAACTTTAATTTCCCATTTTTTTTCTTTCTCTTTTAAAAATTTTTTTTATCACCCTTTGCAGTATTTTACCTCAGAAAGCAATCTTCAGTATGGAAGACTTCTTTGAGACAGCCAAAGCCATGGATAACTTTGTTGGTAGACGGCACGTCAAGAGTAGCTAGGTATTTATCATGCTGCCAGCTAGCATTCCTGATGCAGGCATTTTACTTCTGCGACTTTGAGTCATTGTTATGTCAAAGCCAGGATATGAAATTGTTGGAATTTAAAGATGGAGCTACATCATGAGAAACATAAAATCTCCAGGAGTCAGTGGGAATCTTCAGAAATTTGATGCCGTAATTGTGCTGTGTATGTTTTCATTGAAGTGAATTACCTCGTGTAGGGTCGAGTCTAGTAGAGGATTTATAATCGGTGATAACAAATGAATCTGTGAATTAGTGACATTCCAACTTCTTCATGCTTGCCTGAGCCCATATAATCATAAGGTGTGATGAATATGTGTAATTCAAGTCCTGATAGTCACAATTAGCTCTGCATATGCTTTGGCATTGTTTAAACCATTGCTGTCCAAGACAGGATTGCTGTGAGTGGAAAACGTCAGGAAGGAGCACTAAATGAAATGAAGTATTAACAGCTCTTGATAACAGATTTATTTAGGAATATGGTTTTGAAAGACAGATTACTTTTGCCTTTTTGAGGAATTTATACTTTAATTTTTATGGGTCAGGCTGTTGATGTGGCACCCAATTCCATTCCTCAGGAAACCTAAAGGCTTAAATCATACTGTAGTGTATCCAGGTATTGATCAAAAAGGGGGTGAAAGCCTCCCCAGATTGGGGACAGAATTTACCAGGCAGCCCCATGTGCCACAGGGCCAATGCAAGTTTTAGGAAATTTTTTTATCTAGGGGACATATGCTGGCTCCACCGTATGCCATATCATTTGTGATTTGCAGAAAGCCAATTTTTTATGTTGCCTTTTTTGAGGACATGAATGAGTTCCTAATCCATTGGCTGATTACTCATGTTGGCAAATCTACATACATGTAGAATACGATTACTTAATGCAAATTCAATGCAAGCTATATCAGAGCTTAAGATATCCCCCCCCCCCAATAGCTACCCACTAAATGGTGGGGTTGTCAAGATGGGGGATTAATGTTTACATTTTGCATGGCCTGCTAAAATGAATGGCAACAGTTGAACGTGATTTTTTTTTTTTTTTTTTTTTTTTTACTTTTTGAGAATCCAGTAAAGAAAATGACTTAAAAATGGAATATTCACCTACTTTAATTCATTACTTTCCGAAATAATTGTTTCCTAGTTTCCTATGTTGATTTCATACAAGAACTATGTTTATGTGACATTATTAAGTACTTAGCACATGAAAGTATTCAGACACAGTTTTCACCATCACCAGTAACAAACTCCTAGAAAGTGAAGATTACTAATATATCTCAAATATTAGACCTGAAATACAAATTTCCTAATGTCAAATACTTACTTAAAAACAACTCGATCTTGACAAATCAGTATATCTTTGAAGTATAGGATAACTTTTCAATGCTGTCATCCGTTGTATACTGATCAAAGGATACTGCGCTAGTGCCCCTTAGTGAGGCATTGATTCTTATTATGAAATCCTCCAGATAGGACTAAAGATGTATGTCCCACTTGTTGCTTACATTAAAGCATATATACTTGCTTTCTTATCATTCAGGTAAAATCATCATCCATTTTTTTAAGCTTTATGGATCTGTGAATAAGATATGCAACAAAGTTTAAACCATTGTCTTCTGTATGACCATACTATAGGTCGAGGGTTAGTTCAATCCCTTGGGGGATTCACAAAAGAGTTCATATGTATATCCTGATAGAAATCTATATTTCTGTCGATCTTGATAAATCATATTTTTGAAGTATATGATAACTTTTCAATGCTGTCATCAGTTGTATACTGATCAAAGGATACTGCGCTAGTGCCCCTTAGTGAGGCATTGATTCTCATTATGAAATCCTGCAGATAGGACTAAAGACGTATGTCCCACTTGTTGCTAACATACCTGCTTTTCAATCTGGTAAAATCATCATTATCCATTTTTTTTTTAAATTGTTAACCTTTTTGGATATGTGAATAAGATATACAACAAAGTTTAAACTATTGTCTTCGGAGTGACCATAATGTAGGTCAAGGCTTAGATCAATTCCTTGGGGGATTCACAAAAGAGTTCATATGTGTATCCTGATAGTGTCGTTACAATCTAAATCTATATTTCTGTCTTTGGCTTTTCCTTACACTGAGCTTTACCTTTTGTTATTTTATATTCATAAAAGAAAACAAGTCTTGTTTTTATGGCAATATGATGTGCATAGGTTGTACCGCAGTGAAAAGCACTGATGCCGTATTTGTTTTATGCCTGGATGGATTTGTATTGTGTTTGGTTTTATTTGCCTGTCATCGTTATCATTTCAGTGGGTCAAATGATAACCTTTGTCTCTCCTCCAACGACAGGATTGGAATCTAATCAGGCTTCACTGATAAATCAAGCTTTAACCTGACCAGTCCTATGCAGTGCCTTGTCTTTAATATATACAAGAAGCACAAGTAGTATACACTCGACATCTATTTTTGTCTTGTTTTCTGTCATTGCCTGTCTTGAAGGTTATATATAACTTTAAAGATAAGCCAATAATAGTTCTGCAGATGATATTTTTTTTTTTGATTGTGTGAACTTTTTCCATATGACATAGTTATATATGCCTTTTCATTGTAGAACACGTTGTACCGATCCTTACAGATGTACTTTAAATGTAAAGTTGAGTTCTGGTTGTGCGATTACATTGAGAAAGAAACTGTCTCAAAGCAATTGGGAAAGGTTGATCATATCTACCTAAGAATTGGTGTGTACTGTGGGGTTTGGAATCCTGATATGAAATTGACTCAATCCCACTGAAAAGCACATGCACTGCACACAGGAATGGGTGTATGGGACTGCACACACATGTGGCCTGAATGTTTGGCCCGAAAACTTCAGTTATTTCTCGTCATATTTCAAATATGAGGGCACTTGAGAATCAGTCCTTTCAGGGGACATTTCTACAGTACTTCCAAATTGACTTAAAAAGGAATGAAAAAGCTCACAAATTGTTTTTCACCTTTTCCAGAACTCAACCTTCCCTTTATATTCAAGGAAGTAGATAGTGATTGTTTTTAGAGAAAAGGAAAAAAAATATAACTATATGAGCTGAAAATAACAGAATAATGCTACTGCTTGTTGAAAGTATTTCTTAAACATATACCTGTATTTGACCAACTTCATGGAGTTGTATTAATGTATTTTATTAAGCATTCAAATAAACCACTGTTATTGAAAGATTTAGGAGTTACAATTGGAAATGGAATATTAGATCAAGTCCTCCCCCCCCCCTCTTCTTTTTCAGAAAATTATACATTTCAAAAGAGCACTTAATCATTCCATCAATATAACAGATGTTTTTCTTTTAATAAATTTCTTTAATGTACAAATGCTTCACAGTGGTGGACTTGAGCTGTAGAGAGATTGTATGTCCAGTGCAAATCATTTTCTTGTCTAAAAAAGAACAAAATGTAGATAACTATTTTTAAAAACCTTTTAACCCAATGTCAGTACTCATTCATTTAAAAATATATTATCTTCAGATGCTCAGTTTTGTACAGGTGGACTTTCACAATGTACTTACACAGTTTATAGCCCATCAACCGTGATATCATATGCAAATTCCCTGATTGAAATGTGTTGTCTTTTTTTTTTGTAATATGGCATTACACAGTATTAGCAGATGTTTGCAAACGATGTAAACCGTGTATTCATTTCTTATAACTGAAATTTGGCTATGAAATCCAATAAGTTGATTAAATAATTTTTTAAGGATATTAATGAATTAGCCCCCTTTTACTTCTCATACATGATCATTTAATACAAAAAAATTGAAGGCTGTGACAAGAAGTCCATCCAAATGGTTTGAAGCAGCAGTCTAGAAAACCAAACACTGGGTGAAAAATCAAATTTTGTAGGAAATTATACCTCTTTTTATTAACTAAAAGACAGCTTCATTTTGCAGTTACAGGATACCCTCATCTCGACTTATCTAAAACTTTAATACACACAAACACATTTTTCATGTGGCTTAAAATATTTGATGTAATTGATTATTATGATTTTATATTATGTGTATGTTTGTATGTGTATTTGGGGGGGGGGGGCTTCACTTGAATCTACAAGAAATGTATATTCACAGAAAAATAATAATACAATGTACACAGTGTTGGCAAGGTCACGGAGATGATGAAAATATGTTTTCTCACTGCATCTACTTGGTCAAAGGCTAAATCGGTAATCAGATTTTTTTTTTTTTTTTTTTTTTGTATTATCTTTGAAAGCTATATCAGGACAACATGGCTAGGGGTGATGTATCTGACGGGAGAAACCTATCTACCTTCAGGAATTCACAAATGTTCAAAATTCTGAGATGTAGTAACATTAATGGAGGCACAATGGCTCAGTGGTAGAGCAGTGGTCTTGTAGCTGGAGAACCCGGGTTCGAAACCAAGTGAATGCGCTAGAGCCCTGTGGTAAGGCATTAATCCCCATTACCAAGTCCCTCGGAGAGGACTTAAAGCCGTCGGTTTCCCTGGTTGCTTACTTACAAACATACACATGCTTTCTTAGCGGTCGGGTAAAATAACCATCAACCATCAATGGAAGCGTTCTTTTTGAGGGTTGTGTTCTATCGCAGGTGCAGCAGGGTGAAGAAAAAAAAAGGATTCAATTTTTGACCACTTTAACTTATACAAACACAGTGCGTGACACTAATGGTTTCCTTGTACATCTCTTGGTAAAGTGTAATTTGATTAATATTGGCATTGTGGAGTACACGCAATCAGCCTGTCTCGTGAAAGAAAATTCATCCGTAAATATTGAGAGTGAGTCGTCTATTCAGTCTTGTACTGCTTGATTTGTGTACTTAGTGTGCTGCACAATTTCTTCATGATTTGCAACTGATATTATGTAATTATTATGTGTGTGATGAGGGGTTATTGATATCACTTTGTGTTTGTCGGTGCTATAAAACTAATGGAGCAATTCAGATAATGATCATGTTTGTAAAAAATCGAACTGCCTTTTTATATTTTGGCTCTGTGAATATATAGTGATTGACATAATTGTGTGTATATTTTGTACTGATAGAATGTTTTATGATGAAATCTTGATTATTTTGTACAAATTGCAGAAGGTATAACGTGCGTGTGTATTTTATTTGTTGATGTTTCATGCTTGTCAGTATAAATTATGAAGTTTTGACTCAATTCTGAATTTTGCACCCTGCATTTATCTATTTTATTATTGTGTAAATTTAAAATCTTGAACAAGTTAAGATGAATAAAAAGTATATTCAATTATTCAGTGAAGCAAATTTGAGGTTTATTTTTGCGTCACATTACCTACCCCACCCGTTTATGTGTAATTTTAAATTTGTATCATTTTTTTCCTTTCCATACTGAAACTATGAGATGCGAAAGGAGTTCATAGTAACGCATGTCCATGAATATCTAAAACATGAAATTACATAAAGATGTCGCAAAATCTTTCATAAGTTTTAAATGTTCTAACGTCAATGATGTTTATAACCCACGATTTATTTAGAAAGTTCATAAAATATACATGTATATTATTTTTTAAAATTCTCACTACGAACAAAGCTGAATGTAATTTTTGGATAAAATGATTGTATTTTGACTTCAATAGTTTATGATGCGTATTTTTCATCCTGTACATCTTGAAACCATGATATCCAATTTTATTACCCAATGATAAAGGTGAGAAATCACCTTTCCTTTATGTATCGTAATTTTGCGTCAAGTCGAGAGCATGCATGCTTTCATTAATTTTCTTCCTGGTTGCGTCCTGATGATACATTAACCCTTTCGAGACAATTGACCACATTTTGTGGTTCGCCTCAATAACTTTTGTTTCAGAGCTCTAAAAAATATACAAGATGCATGAGTAGAAAGAACAAAAATTTCTGCATATACTACGCATCTTGTTGCATGACCATATTGCGTTTAATGCCAGGATTTTTTAAAATGAGAATAAGCTTTCAAATTATTAAATTTGCAACATATTGAGAGGTTCAAAACCATTGTTTTTTAATCAAAATTGGCATTTTTTTCAACTTTTCGACAAATTTTGTAGCCATAGGCCTATATGTTGCTTTCAAAGACATTACACCTTATTAGAAACATGTGGCACTGAAAGAAAAATATTATTGTTGCCAATTTGAAGAACAAAATGTGATCAATTTAGCCCTTCCTGTCCTGAAAGGGTTAAGACGGGTCTGGACTCGGGGGAAAACAGTTCACTTCATCACATTACCTTCTCTCATTATGGTTTTAAATGTAGGCCACATTATTCATGTAATCAGTGACGTTGCATCTTTAATGGACAGGGGTGTCGATCCGCGTTCATGATTGGGGGGACGACCGAGCGGGGGAGGGTGTGGGAGGGGAGGGTTTCAAAAATATGTCTATAAAACTTGCATGTTAGAGCATCCCAAAAAGGTTTTTAATGACAAGAATGAATTCACGGATCTACGCCAATGGACGGAACCCAGTAAATGAGAATAAAAATGCGAGTGAACGAATTTGGGGAATTTTCTTGGATATTTTCGCATTGAAATTATGGCATTTCATATTTCCTTACTTCTAATCATTAAAGAATGTGATGGTATTTCAAGATCAAACATAATGATTTTGGATAATTATTAGTTTTAAGTTAATGTATCATAATTCTTATTTATTTTATCCAAGAATATTGGGGGATGATAATACAGGCCATCCCCTCCCCCCCCCCCCCCCAACTCAATTTTTTTTTTTTTTTTTTTTTGTTGATATATCAACAATTCATTTTCTTATATGTAGTTCTTTGTAGTTCTTTGTTTTGACTCAAATTGGTGATTTTCTGGCACAGCGATTTAAAGGTGACTTCAATCGTGCCAACCCTGGTGCATTGGTTTGCAGAATGACCTAAAATAAATGTTATCTTTGCAGGCAACGTTGATTTCAGGGTCTGCACCCCCCCCCCCCCCCCCCCCCCCCATGCCGAAAATTTGGCTTTGCCAAGGACTTAGCGAAACAATGTGTAATAATATCAGGGGTGTATCTACGGGGGACAGGGACGTACGTGCCCCTAGCCCCCGACCGACACTTGAAGGAGGTAAAACACAAAACAAAGAAAGAAAAAGATTAGAAAATTAAGGGGAATTGCGATCATTCTAGATTGTGCTCCCCCAATCAGGGTAACTAAATACATTAGATATACTTTTTTGGAGGATTTGAAATGCAAAAATTTTCTGAATCTTGGTTGCTTTGCTTCCTCGCATAATGTCTCCAGGATCTCGTAATTTTGCTCCCCAGTATATAGGATATATTGTTTATGAAGGGCTCAAGATTGATAAATAATTCTCGTTGCTTTGCTCACCATCATGTAAGTTTCATTATCCTCTTGTTAAATATTGCGCCCGAATATAGGATTAAGTGTATAAAATCGTATTGGCAAAGGTTCAGTATTCAAAACAAATGTCAACTTTCGGTCGCCTTTCTAAATTCCTCGACTATTTCTCAAATGGTTTCCATTAATGTTGCGCCCTAATTGAGAAGGAAGTGAAGAGAAATGTTCAAAAATTGGATCTCCACCGCTCGACCACAGTACTCAATGGCAAATTTTCCTGGATAAATTGCATAAGAAATTGCGCTTTGGGGGTCAAAAAATGCAACAACAACAAAAATTGACCGCTCGGTCGCTTTGCTCCCTCACTTGTACAATGATGTCGATAAGTTGGGGGGGGGGGGTTTAGGGGAGCAACTCCATTGTTTGCCCCGGGCGCCGTAATTCCTAATATACGTTAGCAACTGAATACAAAAAATTCTGCTCACAGCACCCCCAGTAAAAAAAAAAAAATCGTTCCCAGGGGCCTGTATATATACGACCTGCATTTTTTTTCCTCGCTGAATTGATCGACGACCTGCGCAAGCGCAGTAGCTGCTATTTCCAGGAGATATTATTTAATTTCACCGTGGAAGTGGGAACAGATATTGGCCATCATTTTTTTACTTGAATCGATTCTCAATGCTCTGCATTTTTCCTAGAACTTGACTTCGGTGAGTACCTTCAATTATTTTCTTGTCTGGTTAGAGGATTTTCAAAATGTGTTCTTTTAAAAGGTCCTCAACTTTTTGGCAGTACACTGTATGAGTGTATGTACATTGTCTACTTTGTGCTCGAGAGTCCCCCGAAAAAATATTTTCTTTTTTTTTTCATTACTTTTTTTCAAACAATTACTTATCCTTAATTCACACTCGCTGATTTAGTATACTTCTGTATTTAGTGACTTCTTTTTCCTTTCTGTTTTTCTTCTTTTTTTCATTGCAACACACACACACAATGTGTAAATTGTATACGAAATGTATAACGAAATTAAATATCATGTATAACTTCTATGTTGAAATAAAATTATATGAATCGTTACGGGATATAAAAATGATGTAAATAGCCATGTTTTTCCTCGTTAGGCAGACCCTCTTATTTTCCGTGTTTCATAAGGTAAAGGCCTATAGCTATAAAAAAAAAATATATATATATATATATATATATATATATATATATATATATATAATTGTAAGGATTATTGTAAGGAACCACAAACAACCTA
Source organism: Heliocidaris tuberculata (assembly GCA_025618425.1). Classification (NCBI taxonomy): domain Eukaryota; kingdom Metazoa; phylum Echinodermata; class Echinoidea; order Camarodonta; family Echinometridae; genus Heliocidaris; species Heliocidaris tuberculata. Next base: position 31,942,391 of record CM046835.1, on the reverse strand, counting down.
ACAGGTAATGATTTTAATTACATTAAACTTTACATTGATTATCACTGTATCAATTTATATATACATGTATATATATATATATATATATATTATTCATATCAGATATTAATTATTGTCAGCAGAATTGTATAGCTCATTACTTTTTCTTTTATGCATGTAATAGTAGTATCATTTTGTTCCTTTTTCGTTACTTTTCGTTGTATAGCTCCTGAAGAAGGCATAATGCCGAAAGCTTGACGACATCAATAAATCCTTGGTATTCAGCTACGTCCTGAGTCTTGGCTCATTTCATTTATATATATATATATATATATATATATATATATATATATATATATATAGTTTACCAGTAACTAGCCCTTTAATGGTAAGATGTTGTGGTCTTGTGGATAAGTCACCCAACTGTGGATCACAAAAAACGGAGTTCGAATCCCGTCCACAGCACTAAGGTCCTTTCGCACTCGTTCCACCGGCCAGGTGAGGTTAATGGGTATCCGGTAGCAAGAAATTCCTTGAAAGCTTTAGCTCACTATCATGGCAGCTCAGCTAGCTGGGGCTATAATGATATTTTTATTAGCGCGGTAAAGTAGATTTGTATAGTATAGCCTTCTACCTATGTGGACCTATTCCACTATATCTATCAGGAGTGCCGAGTCTGTCAACTTTCATGACGACTGTCAAGACTTGCCTTTTCCCAGCTACGTCATCATCTCAAGAATGACAATGCTATAATAAAATAATATTGGAAAATAAAACGTATGTTTAGAAGAGCCAGAAGGGCGTTAAAGTCCCATCATTTGTATGGAGATAACGCTCTATTGCTCTAAACAGACTTAACTTTCTCAAGACATTGCCTAAAATAAAAATGTTGAATTTTGTGAGACAACTAGAGCGAGTATAGTAAGCGCCATACATGAGCACCAAGTACAAGAAGCCTCATCATAATCATCATAGTAGCTGCACTCTCTTTAATTATTATTATTAGAAGAAAAAGAAGAAGATGATGAAGAAGCAGAAGAAGACAGATTTACAATTAAGGCTGTTATGAGATGGCATGTTTTTTCAAATATCGGCGTAAACATGGTAACCAATGTTATTAATTTCCCGTCGTCGGCCTATACAATAGTGAAGATTGGATGTATGGATAATCTTTGCAATGATTATTATGAACATTATTATTGATGATATTTTCCGTCACCACTGTAATTTACATAAGTGATGTTCTTCTCGTTAAAATAACCAATGCATGGTTCGATTTGAAATGAGCATCTTGCGTCTCAAAGCTATAAGCAAATCTTAACTAAAAGGACTCAGAGGAATGAACGAACTCATAAAAGCATGGCTATATTTTTTTTTTAATTATAAAGTTTCAACTTAAATCAGAATTCATTATAAAGATAGTTATAAAGATGGTAAATGACTGTCTTCCTCATGCTATAAAAAAAAATCATAAATTTTCATATTTTTATTGTGTATTCTGTAGGAAATGTAGACTTAGAAAGTGTTAATGATATTATTAATCGTTCAAACTTTTTATGTTTTGCAGAATTAAGAATACAGCTGTGTTTAGAAATATATTTTAATCGAGTTTGATAACATTTTGTATAAGGAAATTTTTTTATCAATACACTAGATTATATTTTGTCATTCTACATGTCACTCTTACCCCTTAGATATCACCCGGGGATGCAACACTTAAGAATGAAAAGCCCAACTGTTTCCGGTTGAGTTTTCATGATACATGCTGAAATCATTATGGTAAGTTTTGCTCTTTTTTATGTTTTGTCGTCAGTTTGAGAGGTAGACATTTCATGCACCTCTGACCTGAGAGATATGAAAAACGATAAACAATAATGAGAATTGAAAAGCTGAAGATTTGGGGATAATTAACGAATTAAAAACATAAGAGGATTGCAACCGCCAACAAATGCATGTGCTTTATAACAATGGTCTTTTACAGCAAGAGTTAAAGAACAAACATCGATATTAATTTAGAGGTCTCTTTGATAACGAAGAATTGGTTTTATGCACTTGAAAATATTTCCGTCATATTTTTAGCTAACTTAACCTTCACAGATCTACTATTTTTTTTTAAAGCTATTTAAGAATTTGCTGTAATTAGGTTATTCTTAAATACTGAATTTCTTAATTGATGTCATGCAGGGGGAGTGTGCAGAAATGAATCTGGTTTCATTCTAACATTAATAATGTGAATTTAACTCTAATGAATGTTTAGTGGTTGTTAAATGAATCATGAAAAACGGAACTCTATTCTGTAGTAACCTTACCCTTTGCAAGCAAAGAGGGCAACGTTAATGGATCGTGTTATATTAATAGACAGTTATATTGCCTTTTTCACCAATGAGTTATCATTAGACTGCGCCATCTTCCAGACTATGTTTACATTTACTTTGCGCTTTAGAGCGATCAATTTTTTTCTGCATGTCGATACCATATAGGTTTACTCTTCTGATCGTGTGGGTGTGATGTTTAAGATAAAGACCCATCTTTCACCAGCATGCTGTTTTTATGTTTATGTCCAGGAAGCTTGATGTTTTTATATATAAAATGAAATAAAAACGTTTATCCTACATGTTAGCGATGTTGAAAAAAATAAAATTAGCTGCTCAGGGCTTCAAAATTTCCTCCCTATTTCTCTCTCACTCTCTCACTCTCTCACACACACACTCTCTCTCTCTCTCTCTCTCTCTCTCTCTCTCTCTCATCTCTCTCTCATGCACGCACTCAATATGCACGTACACACAGTCTGCAAGCACATTTTTTTTTCCTAATTTGACAATTTAGTGGAAAATTAACTGTGTCATGAGCAAAGCCTAACCCAGTTCCTAATGGTTGCGTCTTACATTTCAGACACTCATTAAATTTTATGCGTTTCGACTGACAATGGATTGTGCCTGCAAACTCCTTACACACAGTTTCAACTATCATCCCTTCCATATTTCTCTACTTCATTCCCCCCCCCCCTCTATCTCTCTCTCTCTCTCTTCCTTCCTCTTCCCTCCCTCTCTCCTTCTGTCTTCCCTTTACCTCTCTTTTGTTTCTCTTTCTCTCTCTCCCTCCCTCCCTCTCTCATTCCTTTATCTTTCTTTCCATCTGCCTCTCGAACATCTCCCTTTCTCTATCTTTCTTCATTTCTTTCTGCTTTTATTTTCTTACTTTCTTTTTGAAGAATACAATACAGTTTAATTACTGAATTACTTGGACAAATGATGTTTTTCGAGTTATCGAGTCATCAGCAGCAGAAATAATGCACATTAATGACGTCAACGAATGGCGCAATCAGAGCAAAGGAATCAATAACATCACACGTATTCATGTTGGATATATTCGCTACCGTCAATATCAGTACTACTGTACAATGTTCTTGTTGAGATAAGAAGGAAAAATTCCTTACATTTGAAGACGGAAGTAATTGGCCTTGATTATGCAATATCAGTGATTACCTCTGTGCCTATCAGCCACTTTTATATACCAAGTAAAATCAGTAACATTTTGTGAATAATACAGAAGATGTGCCCCACAGATGCATTATGTGACCGACCCAATTTTCACCTCTAAAAGAAAAGAACGTTCACTCATTTAATAGAAATTGCTTTCAAACTGTTCATCCCATCATACAGCAATGAAAAGTGGAAACTTGCACTCCAAGGGAAATACAAATAGGTCTGAATTCCAAAAAGTAAGACCCTTTCTTGGTGCGAGATCACACAGGTGACCGACTTTATTTTGACCTCTGAAAGAAAATGATGTAATGTACTCTCATTTAAAAATAATTACCCTCCATCTGTTGGGGTACGATTGTTATTCAAATATCCAAAATGAGAGACTTCTACTACAAGACAAGTACTGAAAAATCAGGTTTAAATTAACTATTTTTCAGGATTTTGGTCACACACGTGACCGAGAATGGCCCTTTGGCAGTTATCGGCGCCGTCACAGTTGTTACATAATATTCGACCGTTCAGGTAACATTGTTTAAGTCCATTGTCCGTGTTGGTGCAATATATAGTAGGCAAGTAATTCAAAGTTATCCTTTAATGATATATCAAATATATCAAACACTAACTTTACTAAATGTATACCCGGATTTTTTTCCTATTAACTGAACTGAATAAGTTAAAGATATGTGTGTGGAGGGGGGGGGGGTGGGGGGGGGGGGATGTGGGGGTGTGCGTGTGTGGGTGTGGGTGTGTGTGTAATTAGTTTTTCACGGACGCGTATCAATCAGATATGATTCTTTACGTCTGGGGACTGACCTTTAACGTAGCTATCCGAAAGACGTGACTCAGGTTCGAACCTAGGTCCGCTGAATCAGTTTATAACTTCCACTGTTAGCTGGATTACAGGCGCACGCCACAACGCCTATTTCCTTATCTGTCTTTTTTAAGGTGTCATTGACTTTCCAATAAACTATTTTTACAATAAACATACCCAGGGAAATAATAACAATTACCAAAGAGCAGAAGTAGAAGATTTGCTTTTATTCCGTAATAATGATTTTGTATATGGTTCTTTGAAAAGAAAAGATTATCTATTCCAATATAATTTCAATCATGTTCATGGCTATATTATGTCAGCCATTGCCATATGAATGCGATATTTTTGGAATCATAAATCTGTTGTATTTTTGAAGGCATTCTTCGTTCTCAGAGTACTTGCGGCGGTTGTCATGACGATGTCTGCTACTCTGCCGCTGATTCAAGGTACATCCATGTCATAAACGTGTCCATTTTACAGTGTATTCCAGAGGATCAGTGGCGTATTTAAAGGGGGCAAGTTGGGCTCATCGACCACCCCCCCCCCCTCCCAGTTGAATCGCGAATGGCGCAAAAAATGGGGGAGAGGAAAAGAGGAAGGTGAAGGGAACTTGAAAAGAAAATGATTGAACGCATTCTATACCCCTATCGGTGGTCTTGCTAGTTTTGTATTTAATCCACCAAGTAAGATTAGTGCCCCCCGCCAAATAATGCCAATACTCAATCAGTTGCTGGACCCATGCTGTGTCAATAACTTTCCAGTGAAAGCAGAATTAGAGGAGCCAGTTAAATGAGAGAATGAAATCTATTACTGAATTAAAAGAAAAAGAGACATATTTACACAAATGTATTATAATTATGGTTATATGAGACCACAAAATAACCCCAAAAAAATGACTCAGCATAAAAATGTGGTTTCCTGAAGTTACAAGGAAAAGAGAAAAATTCTATATTTCTCTTTCCATATTCTAAGGATGATGAATTAATTACTGCAGAACTTAAGATGAAATTGACATTTTTTTCATAATCAGCTTTTAATTTCTGGTAAAACCCGACTTTTATTATTATTATTATTATTATTATTATTATTATTATTAATATTATTATTATTATTATTATTATTGTTATGTTGTTGTTGTTGTTGTTGTTGTTGTTATACTTCTTCTATTAAACTTTTTTTTTTCAGTTACTACAGGAAAGATTTCCACATCATGTTCGAAGGAAACCCACATTCATCATATAATCGCCGAGTGCAAGACAACAGTTGTGAATGGTTCACTTGTGCATCTGAGACCAAAACTTCTCACCAGGACCAGCTTCATGCCGTCATGCAGGAAACTATCGATTTATCGAATATGCGAGGTGGCAGGTAAAGTTCCCTCCCCAGACACCATACCTCCCCCCCCCCCCCTCCCCTTTCTCTCTCTCTCTCTCTCTCTCTCTCTCTCTCTCTCTCTCTCTCTCTCTCTCTCCTTCTCCCTTTATAGCCCCTCTCTCTCTCTCTCTCTCTCTCTCTCTCTCTCTTACTGATTCTCTCTCCATTACCCTTTTTTTCTCTATCTCGCTAATTATTCTTCTTCTTCCTCCCACGTTTTCTCTCTCTTTCCCCTCTCTTTTTCTCACTTCCTTTCTTTACTGTGACACGTACACACACACGGTCTCCCTCGAGTCTTTGTTTAGGTTTTGATATTTTTATTAATATATTTCTCTCTCATTTTTCGTATTACCCTCTTACACGAGCGTCATTTTTATTGAGGGTGTCGCACCCCCTCTACCGTTGTTATTGCCACAGTTGCCAGAGTTGGTGTAAGTATGCTTTTTGGCATAATTATGACGTTTTGGGCATATAGCATTATTCCTAGCATAATTTTACGGAATCTGGCGTAAAAATAGCATAAATTTGGCAGTAGCGAATTGACTTTTTAGAGAATTTTTTTCGAATTTTGGAGAAAAAAAACAGCTGAAAACGCTAATTCCTAGTTGTTTTGTTTTGTTTTTTTAGCTGTTGTTTATCGGATAGTTTTGGAGGGAAAAGACAACCAAAACGACGATTACCCGTTTCAAAGGGTTCAGCATCATTTAGCATAATTAAGCCTAATTTTTCCAGGCTTTCTAGCATAATTTAATTTCTGGCGCTAGTCACATTGATAGAGGCGGGTGTTGTGCCGCTGAAGCTTCCAAGAATTTTGAAAATGCCAATATTCGGGCAACCGCCAAAAAGTGATAATAATAATGTATGTGGAATAAAGTGGAGGGTTTTTTTTAATGATCGTTTCGCTCTCTCGTAAAATCTAAAAACTGGAAATTTATAATAGGGTAAGCGACGTCAGCCCCCCCCCCCCCCCCCGGCAAACTTGTGCCCATATGGCGGCCTATGTTTACACCCGAATGACCTGATCTGCACTTATTTTTTTCTCTTTTTTTTAGTGATGTTTTTTTTTTCCATACATTCTAAAGCCAAATGTAAAACATAGTTAAACCTCTTCCGCGTCCTTGTCAAACTGTTAAACAGTACCTACATGTATATTGTTTATTCAAATATATGTAGAGAACCTCGCCCTTCTTTATTATCACGTTATGCTTTCAATTACAGAAACAACAGGTGTAGCGACGAGAAAGAAAGCTGAGATGACACCTGTGATAAAGACTGGGTCAGCTGTGACTACCGTAGAAACAACACATCCTGTGACAATAGCAGTCGTTGCAGAAGCCGAGACTACACCAGCTCTGACTACACCAATTCTGACGACAGCAGCCGAGGCGACACCTGCAGAAACAACAGAAGCCGATATGACACGAATCAAACCGATAGAAGCCGACACGACACGAATAATGACGACAGAAGCCGGCATGACAAGAATGGTGACGACAACATTCGAGACGACACCTATGATTACGATAGAAACCAACACAACACGAATGGAGACAACGGAAGCCGACGAGACACAAATGATGACGACAGAAGCCGAAAAGACACCTGTGATTACAACAGAAGTCAGATCGACACATGTGATGACGACCGAAGCCGACAAGACACGAATGATCAAAGAAGCCGACACGACCCGAACGGTGACGACAGCAGCCGAGACAACAACAGTGATGACAGGATCTGCTAGAGAATCTACTATGGAGACGACACCCGTGATGACTGCGACAGAAGCCGAAGTAGCTGCCCTTTCAACAACACCTTTAGATAAGACGACCCTGTTTTTAACTACGCAAAAACAAACCACCGCTGAAGAGGCTAAAACTACGACATCAGCTTTGACGACCGGGTCCACTACCACAGAGACATTTCAACCAGGTACTGATATGAATTGTTTTTTAAGGGTTTTGATTTAACCAGAAAAATATCTAATATGGAGATTACTTGCAACTGCTTGGGAAATTTGCAACATGAAGTCCGATTTTTGAGTAATTTTTGTCGGAAAGTTTGTAAACATTATAACTTTAAAAGCATATTCTTTTCTTTTTTTTTAAAGAAGAAGTTGAAGATAACATTGGGAATGAGCTTAGAATAATAATCTTCAGAAATAATGTAGTTTTCAAGCCTGTGTAATTACGACAGGATCTATCCAACATTTTCATAACCTGAAGCGAAGCAAAATCTACCCAATGTGTCATCTATAGAACAGCAACAGAGATAAAAAGAACAAAAGGTAACATTGAATCGAATATTTTTTTCCAGGAGAATTGAAATTGACTTATGTGATTGCAAAATGGTGAATAGTATCATTGGCTCACCTGAGAATATTTCTTACCTTATCTCCGTATCATACATGTACCATAATTATCCGTTGCTTAGTTCGGGTCCTGCCATTGAGGGTTTGCCGTTTGGAGTCAGCCTCACCGCAAGACTGGCTCCAAACAGACCGATTACCTACAAAATCTTGGCCATTCGGAGTAGTGTCATTTTTCTTTTCGGTCTGTTGTCGTCTCGCGTAGGTCTCGTCCCGGGTCTCGTCGGTGTAACTGGGGGATAGGGCTCATCAGCCTGGTCCATAACACTAACCATGTTCCGTTTATCAACATATCACTTCAGAACTTCTCATCCCAACCTGCCACTTGAAGTCTTGGAACAGTGAAATACCCAGGCTTGGTAGACAGCTGATCGCAACGTTCAACCGCTCATTCGTTCTTGATCTCGTTAAACTGTTGCTTTATTCATTTTATCCTCACACATTTCAGAACTTCTCATTCCAAACTGCGACTTGACCTCTCTGAACAATGCCTTGTCCACGTGTGGCACATCCGAGATGGGTCGACAGCTGATCGTACCTTTGAATCTCACTTTCGTTCTGGACATCATTGAATTCGTCCATGATCAATGTGGGAACCATGATCACATCTGGTTGGACTGCGAGAGAAACGTCGCTAATGGCAACATTTGGAAGTGTAGGGGTCCAAGTACGCCTGATTATGACGACTGGGTGGATTTAAGCGGCCTTTATGGGGAAAACCCTGGTAAGATTTAACGAGGGAGCATTAGGAAAGTGGTTGTTTTTACATAGGTTTGAAACGATTTTTTTCTTCTCTCAAGAGAAAATTTCGAGATTTTTTTTCTTGTCATTATTATTACTTATTTGGCAAATCAAAACACAAAGAAAGACAGAGAAAGAACACACGTTATGAAGATTATTTGACCCCAAACTGTATTAGATAGAAAAGTCCCGAGGAATGAGGCAGGAACACTAAATCTCCTAAACCTAAAGGTCCTGCATTACGATTTCCAATTCAAGTATTAAACACGTGTTTAAATGGGAAAAAAAGAATGCATAATACAAATAAATTAACATACGAGCAAATCCCATGTTTCATGATGTTGAGTGTCCATTTTCAATATCTATCCTTCATCGACAAAATATCCGTGCAGATAAGGTTCTTTTCTCTTTGAGCATTGATCATTTTGAGAAAAACCTCTAAGGAAAAGATCCCCAAGGCAAAGAAAAACACCAAACTGAAGGGAACATTTTATTTTTTCTGGCCAGATCACCCCGACCTACATGTGGACTACAGCCAACGACAACGACAGCCCGCAAGATCGACAATGTTGGTCTCGCGGGCCTACTGACAACTTGCCCGAGGGTTTACGAGATGGACATTGTTGGTCTTGTGAGCTGTCGGTCTCGTGGGCTGTCGGTCTCGTGAGCTATCCTTCTACCTGTTGTCCTTTTACATCTTTCAAAGATGATTGAAAAATATTGATTGTCAAGTTTCCCTTAGATCGGGTTCATCAACGAGAATCCATTTTCATAAAATATCTGTGACCTTGAACAGCAATGTGTATTACCAACTTCCCTGCCTCTGAAAAACAACCAATGTTTGTCTTCAATTTAAAAAAAAAAATTATTAAAAAAAAATATATATATCGTTTCTAATTGCATTTATCTTTATTCCTCCTCTCTTACAGATTGGAGAGATGCTACCAATAAAATTAGCACAGGATGTCTCACCGTCAAAAAGGAGAGTGGGAAAGAAAAGTTTTTCTCGAGGTCATGTAATGATAACGTAGCAAGAACCGTCTGTATGATGTCTAGCTAGGAAGTGCTCTACAGATATACATGTTCAAAAATGGTCATACGACATTTGCTCCGGTGACAATTGCTCTGGGCTTTGCTTCGTCAAAGATATAGGGTTAGGGTTATTTTTGCGATAGGGATTCAAGTTAGTTTTAGGGTTTGGTTAAGTAGAGTTGGATCGAGGGTTTAAGTTACAAATTCGATTAGCGTAGGAATTTGACCGCGGAGCAATTGTTGCCAGCGTATGACTTGTGTCCTACCACCCTTACAGGTACTTCATCCCTTTTGCAGACTTACACAAAATTCGGAAAAACTTTGCTGGTTACTTAGACATCCTGTAGATACTGCCTATGAATTTTCAAGGTCACAAGTTATTCAACTCCCCTTGGAAGAA